>CM059204.1:5407950-5667950 GCA_030347435.1 Clarias fuscus | reverse complement strand
CACAAGATTTCATGCTGGTACTTTTAGTTGTTTTTAATACTTTAAAACCTGCCAGAAATATAGCTGCCTGAGACAAATCAGACATTAAACACGAGTGAAACTGAATCTGATCATTTGGAATCACTCCTGACACTCACCCTTTGGATGGGCATCTGCTAAAGACACACATAAGAAAGAGCCTCGGGTCGCATCTCGGGTCTGAAGGGGTCGTATCGCGGGGGTTCGAGCACCTGCCGGACGGATAACGACCTCGCGCGATTTTGCTCTGTTTGGTTTGACGGTTTTAAAGAAGATTCCCGAATGACCCCCGGACGCTGAGCGCGTCCGGCCCCTCGTCCCAGCAGTGCACATTTATGGGCTCACTCGGCTGTATCACCCCAGCGCACACATTAGCGTAGCGCAGACACCAAACACACCCCGCACCAAAAACAGCGGGTCTCTCCCTCTGCCGCTAAAGCAAACATCTTTAACGCGCCGGATCGGGGCCAAGGCTCGCTCGTGTTCGAGAGAAAATCTGTTCTCAAAAAAAATCATTGGGTCTAATTTATATAAGCAGCCTTGGCACGGAGTGAAAGAAACTGCTGTTTGTGTGTGTGTGTGTGTTTGTATTTGTACGAAAACTATGCCAGGACGAGTGTGCACATATTTGTGTGCAAAGGTGTACGTGTGTGTGTGCGTGTGTGTGCGTGTGTGTGTGTGTGCGCGCGCGCACAGAGAGTTCAGGTTATAATAAGTCTTATCTGTGCCAAATTAAACACGAGCTGACAACTGCAGTAAATACTACAGCGCAGGCCTCCGGGTAACCCTCCCAGAGTTCAACGGGGCCACGCCGCCGCGCGCAACCAGAGCTGACTGCAAGAGCAACGACGGTGGAAAACAACACACACACACACGCGCACTTTTCAACAAAGTCACGATTGTCACGCACGTGCAGCCGCAAAAAAAAAAAGAAAAAAAAAAAAAAAGCGAGCGTACACAAATGAGGCACAAACTGTTACCATGGAGACGATAACGTATTAAAAGAAGCTGCTGGCCTGGAGAATCAATCAACAAATTCTGACCAATCCAGACTTTAGCAGTCCCTCTCTAAATACACACACACACACACACACACACACACACTGGTCATTGATTCACCTGTAACTCGGTGGTTGGGAAAACCATAAAGCCAGTGGATTGGTGAAGAGCGCATCCCCGGCTGAGAGAGGAAACTCCGACAGTTACTCTTTAACTACAACTTCTACACTGAGCACGTGAAGATCAACAGCATGAGCTGTAACATTAAAGACTTCACACACACACACATTTATCTTAGTTAACCGAAACATTAAAAAAAAAAAAAAACCTGTTTATTATTGGTCTATGTGTGAGAAGTGTACACACTATCTATCATTCACCAACGCCGAACAGCTTGGATACGTCAATAACGGACTGAGACGGACGGACTGAGAAACCTTCCTACCTTACTCGTGAATCCCTGGATGAGTGCATCAGTGTAGCGCCGGATTATTTACAGACATACAGCGAGTTTTTACTCGATTTTATCCTGAACCGTTAGCAAAAGTCCCGCTTTGACTCGAACGCCTGTCCTCGTATTGTACTTTGTCTAATCTAATGAATTCCACGCTATTCAGTTCTGCTTCACTGTTCGTGCATATGATTGTCAATAAATCAGACATTAGACGTTATATTTGAACATTGACTTTTATGACATCACAGCTGAACACAGCAGTTTGGGATCAGGGGATTTCCCCTCTCTAAGAATATCACCCGCACTATATTACTGGAACATGTTACTGTTATTATAATGATTATCATTATTCTTATTTTGTATATCATGAGCGTATGTCTCTTTAAATGTGTATGAGTAAGAAGGAATTAAGCTCGGCCTGTAAGTGAAATTAATTACGTGGATCTTCATAAGTATAAAATAACATTTTAAAGTAGCTACATCCAGTACAGTGTATTAACGCTAGAGGTGTAATGGACTGTAGTTGAGCCGTAAGGATTAACTGCAAAGCTTAAAACTCGTAATGGGAAATAAAATGTTACTGCCGTTATATTTGGGTCCGTTCCTGATTTGTTCACGTGCAGAAATGATACGCTCAAGCATATCTCTCTCTCTCTCTCTGTCTTTCTCACCGGCACAGCTTGTGTGGGTCAGGGTTGCCAGATCATCCAGAAGCAACCCCATGTAGTGCTGTAACCTATATTCACATATACGTGTGTTCTGCACAGTTTTAGAGATGGTGGGAAGAAAATCGAGAATCGCTTCAGTTATGTAGATATCTGCATTAGAGATGGTGACATGCTGCAGTTCCTCTATAATCCTACAGGTGGTGCAGTCTAAACTACTCCTGTCCTGTAGTTAGCTACGTTTGCTGGGAACTGAATCAGTATTTATTTAAAATCGAGACACGAATGGTATCGGTGCCTGGGTATCGTGATGATGATATCGTATCGGGTCATCTCTGGTGATTCCTGTCTCTTATACATTTAGCCAAATTATTTTTATTGCCGAAATAAAGGAAATCATTCAGATTATTATTATTGTTATCATCATTATCAGATAAAAATAAAAATAATCATAGTGCACTTACATTTAACAACTGATTATTTTATACCTGAGGGTTTCATTTTAATATTTTATTCGAACTCGTGCTGTCAATGAATCATAGTCTGTGATTAATCACGATAAATCAGCTTTACTCGTATTATAAATGTGCGATGTTGGAATAAAATTTTAAAAAAGCATGACAAACTGGTTAGAGGAAACAGATTATACAGTATTATAATATCTAAAACATTAACATTTAACAAATGTTCAATTAAAATCTCTGGAATGGAACCGCATGCAGTGGCTGAGTAATCTGGGGTCTGGCAACCCCACCAATGATCAAGATCCTCTGCTCAACACCCTCGACCCTTAGCCTTCCTTCTCATACATCTAATGTATTCTTGTTCAAACTTCCATCCAGAAGCTTCTGATAATGAACCCTGCCCTCCAGCACCTGGTGATGTTTCCTCAGTCGTCTTATTATGGAAACTATGGAAAGCCATTGGGGTCAGACTCCATCATATGATTCATTGGGGTTAAAACAATAGTTAAAATTTCTAGCTTAGTCACGCGCGTTAACACGCTAATGCTGACAGTTTAACCCGAGTTTAAACTGCAAATTTTTTGTTATTTAAAATAATCAGAATCAGGAGTTTCTTGTTTTAAGTTATAAGCTTTAAGTTATTCGCACAAATACATGATATTTGTCTCCTTACTTTATTTTTGTTCTGATCTGAAAAATAAAATGCTTTGCTCTCTGATATCGCAGGTGATCCTGTTGAAAAAATGATGTTTTGAATTGAAATGTGATTGAGTGTGCAGCCCCAAAATACTTATCTCAATTTAAATTAAATACATATTTAAAACTACTAATCCATAAATAACACAATCAAATGTTTTAATATTGATAACGACTAAACCAATACATTCAGGAACAAAATATCAGATTTTAATATTTACAAATAATATTTGAATAAAATCAAATTAAACATTAAAATAAAAAAATAAAAAAATAAAAAACGTGTGTTTCTCTGACCTGAGATCAGTTTCTGCTTCGGGAAACACAGGGAAACAATCGGACGGTGTAATCCGGCGGAGATCAGACGGACGGCTTCGCTCTGCGCGGAGATTTACTGAGGACGAGGTCGTGAAGGTCAGAGCTCAGTTTCTTCTTACCTGCACAGGTGTTTGTGTGTGTCTAGGTGTGTGTGGTGTGTGTGTTTGTGTGGCGGCTTTATATCCCAGGTGAGCGGCGGCTAAATTGGTAAGTACCTGACATTTGGTTGGGTAAATTATGGGTTTTTAGACTCCATCAGGGGAATGATGCTTAAACTAACAAGTGTGTGTGTGTGTGTGTGTGTGTGTGTGTGTGTGTGTGTGTGTTTGTGTGTAATTCCGTGGCCTGGACTCAACTCCAAAAAACAAGCCAGTGGACATAAACAGGAAATTATCCCCAGGCCCCGAGTGCTGCCTAAGAGCATTGTGGGTAAAGAGGGTAAGAACAGCGAGAACAACCTTGTTCGGATTCGTCCTGGGGTTGAAGATAACACACTGCTGACACGCTCGGAGATCTCACACACACACACACACACACACACACACACACACACACACACACTGGGTTAATATATAGAGTGCTTATAAGGAACCGGGTTGAAGAGTTCAGCTTGGTCCTAAACAAACTAAACTCCCAGTAAACAAGCTGTAAACGTTTTCCCGCGCACGCCGCTGCTGAAGTCTCGATTCTGACTGGAGTCAACGCGCTCGTTATGATGTCATTAACTCAAAGACAACTGACACGGCACATGTTTTCAGTAACGAGACGAGTCTCCAGCGTCAGCGCTCTATCACAGGCAACGCTCAAGATAAGACTTAAAAATTGAGGATCTGGCAACGTTAAAGCCAACTGAACATGTAGAAAAAATAAAGAAAAAAATCCTCCTCCGCTTTAATTATCTGCACGATCGAGCACTACACTGAAAGGGTTACTCTTTAACAGAGTGTGTGTGTGTGTGTGTGTGTGTGTATGCTTTCTGCCTTTTATGCTGCGTAGCCTGAAACTTGTCCACTACGAGAGCAGAAAAGCCTGGTATCAATAATTCACACTTCCTGTAAGTCGTTTCAGGACAAACCACATCGTCCCTGATTCGTCCTTCTCCGGCTCCAACTCTCGGAGTCGTTCCAGAATCCTGCAGTGCAGTGTGTGTTTGTGTGTTTGTGTGTGTGTCTGGGCCAAAACTCACACACACACACACGCGCGCCATGCTCGTACGCACTCGTGCGTGGGGACTCACCGCTTTCTTCGCCGCTGCCTCGCAGTCCATTTCTGAGGTTTTGAACTCGGGGGTCGGCCCGCCGGTGTTGGACGGCATCATCGGAACCGAAGTATCGGACTATCTGAGATGCATTTAGAAATGGACGCGGATGAGAAAGAAAGTTTATTCCGGGGCGATGTTGCTGATCCACCTTCCGTCCTTCAGATCCTCCTTCTCCCTGCGGAGGCAAAAAGAAAAATAAATAAATAATAATAATAATACGTCCGTCATCGAAGACCTGACTATTATTCAAATTTTACTTCAAATTATTATTTAAATTCAAAATGTAGACGATCGCGGATGATATACAGCAGCTAACACAAGTAACTGCAGCTCCTAAATTTAGCGCTGAACGAATCGAAGCAGAACCGCACCGTCCGCTCCGTCCTTTAGGTCACACCTCTGAAATTCTGTCTGAACGCGTGGAGTGAGACGCCGAGAAGCTTCACATAGACAAATGTGTTGGTGATAGATGATAGACATATACAATCCTATAAGGTGCCATTACTTTCTAGCAATCTTGGATAGCCAACATGCAACAAGGGGGATTCCTAAGTTCTGGTGCGAATCCCCAGTCGTTTTTATCCAAACGATTTTTCTGAGTGTTTTGCATTTTTATAAGAAACTCGGCGGGAACGTTCTCGAGTCGAGGCTCTGCGCTGAAACGCAGCCTTTTTTCCAGCGAGGTGTTTACTTTATTGTGCAAACGCTTCAGAGCGCTTCAAATGAATCGTTCGCCCGTCACTCGTCGGCGTCCTGGACGTGTCCTCGAGGCGCTGTAATACGACACAGAATGAGGTAAAGCGATGCGGGAATTTCCACTCGGGCTTTTCATCATCTCGAAAGGCGGCGATTCGACCATCAATCAAGCGCGCTTAATGTAGACGCTAAACAGCGGAGTCTTTTAACTAGACTCGTTATCTTGTCGGCTCGCGGCGGCGCAGTCAGCACTTTTTTTCCCGCCGCTTTGCGTTAGAGGGGAGCGGAGATAAGCGAGCGAGTCCTGGCAGAGGCAGAATAGAGAGCTGCTGGAAAAGGCCTCCCGCGTGGGACTCGCCTGTGTAACATGGCGCTCGCTGAACCGCTGCCAGTTTCTATCCTGAGCGGCGCGCCTCGCTTCGGCTCCGACTCCAGCTCCTGGCTCGGCGCGGAGGATCCTGGACGCGGACGCCGGTGTTGCTCAGACTGTTGGTGAAGTCCTGCACAATTCAATTTCCGTCCCGGAATCAGATTACAGCCTTCGCTGAGACCAGAAACACAACGACGCGATTCAGTTTGTCCGTTCTTACAGGCTTTAAGCGTGTCATTGCAAACTTCTAACTTGTTTAGCTAATGAATACCTGAGTGGCTAGCCGTAGCTTTCCACATTAAAGAAAGTACATATCGTAAAATGATATCATTCTGACCAAATGATCTGACGTGTGTTTGAGCCTAAACGTTTAGCCAGCGTAGCTTTGATACAGACAACGTGAACATGCGTAGCTGCAAAAAAAATACAAATAATACAAATACACACAGACAAACACAAACAGTGCAGGCTGAGAAAATGGACCTTTAACATGTCTAATGAGACTTGCTTTTGCTTTACATGCACACACACACAAACACACATGTGCGCGTGTAAACAGTTGGACGACTTTTACACACACACACACATACAAACACAAAATAAAAGATGTTTTACGCGCACATACATGCTCATTGTTAGAGTAAACAGTACACGCCTGCACAGATGTTGATTATATCAGTGAGAAACGTGCACTAAGACCCAGCAGGGGAGACGATTACCCACAATTCCGCAGCGTGAGAGAGAGAAAAACCATTGGCTCAAAACAACAGTCAAAACGAGAAGCACATGAATGCCACATGATACTCGGTGCTCATAAACCAAGACTTGCTCGTTTTCCCAGTCTTGTGGAACACTCGCAAGCTGAGGTTTCACTGTATACTATACTGTATTATACTATACTATACTCTACTATACTTTATTGTACTCTACTATACTGAACTATACTGTGGTATACTATACTGTACTATACTATACTGAACTATACTATGCTGTACTATACTATACTGTACTCTACTATGCTGTACTATACTATATTGTACTCTACTATACTGAACTACACTGCACTACACTATACTATGCTGTACTATACTGTACTCTACTATACTGCACTCTACTATACCGTACTATACTATATTGTACTCTACTATACTGAACTATACTATACTATGCTGTACTATACTATACTCCACTATGCTGTACTATACTATATTGTACTCTACTATACTGAACTACACTGTACTATACTATGCTGTACTATACTATACTATACTATGCTGTACTCTACTATGCTGTACTATACTATACTATACTGTACTCTACTATACTCTACTATACTGAAGTATACAGTACTATACTATACTGTACTATACTGTACTATACTATACTACACTATATTAAGTTCTCTGCGCATATTCAGCCAAATGCTGCAAAACTGACGGGATGCCACTTTATACTGCAGATGAATAATGACTCAAAACATACAGTGAAAGCTACACAAGGCAAACGAAACATAAAGGGATATTCTTCACAGGCCGCGTCATCACCTGATCTCAATCCCGTAGAGCATGCTTTTTACTGAAGACAAGAATGAAGGAACAAAGACCCATGAACAAGTAGGGGCTGGAGGCAGCTGCAGTAAAGGAGTGGCAAAGTATCTCCAGGGAGGAAACTCAGCATTCGGTCATGTCAATGAGTTCCAGACCTCAGGCAGTTTTTCACTACAAAGGATTTTCAGCCAAGTATTAGAGGCAAGCCTTATGTTTTTAATTATGGTAGTTTGCTCCATTATTTATGAACCCAACCGCCCAAAAAACCCCAAAACCCAATAAATTGGCTGTATGAGCTTTAAGGCCTCACTCTACTTGAACCCCTTGAATTCAAGTTCAAACCCTTGACTTCACTAACATCTTGCGCATTTATTTACAAATTCAGAGTGGTGATGTACAGAGGCTAATTCCCACCCCAAAAAAAACACACTTATTTTTGTTCCAAAATTTATGGACCTGACTGTATATTAACAAGAGAAATAAACAAACCTGTCCACAATGTTAACATTTATCTCAGATTTGTAAAAAAAGAAAAAGAATTTGCTAAGCTATACAAAATATTTACTTCTAGCATGAAAGAAAACTGGTATAATATAATAAGAATAATAAATAATATTTTGTAAAATGGAGAAAAATATTATATAAATATTATATGTAGTACAGAAATGTATTCATATATTTCATTGCTGAATTAAATGTTTTTTAACTGTAACAAACTGCTTTTCATGCGATTATAAATATAATTCTTTCCCTTTTTACTTTGTTTTAAATAGACTTTTAAGTTACCTTATATACATAGCAAACTTTACCAAAGCACTTGAGATCAATTATTTAAATTTTTTTTAAAGCTGGCAAAAATGACAGTTTTGAGGTAATATTTGAACGTACAGAAGGAAAACTACTTAAACCATCCTGCCACGTACTGATACACACGTCGGCTTTATAGACTTTATTAGATATTAGCGAGTGTCTTCTTCGGAGTGCGTGAGATGCCTCTGTGTAAAAAATCACCTCTGACAGGTGTGGCATGGAAACCCTGCAGGGACTGTAGTCTCGTTCTGTAGATTAAAACACTGCTGTCGGGCTCGGGATGACGCGCTTCTGTCGTTACTAATCAGTCCCGGTGTGGGAGCTTTAAGAGCTTGTCTAGAAATCAGTGAGACCGCTAGACTGGGTATGATATGACCCACGTCTGTGAGGAGAACACGGGATAGTTAGGGTCGCAGTCCACAGCATCGGCGCGCTGTAACAGATACGTCTTCACGGTTTCTCTGGACGCTGATGGGCGCGAGTTAAATATCCACGCTAGGCGACGTGCTCTAAAGTTACTGTTCGTGAAATATCTTTTTTCAACGAAAAAAATAAATACAACAAATTGACATATTGTGTACAGAAATGTGTCCCGGTGAAATATCACTCAAGCTAAAGTTGTAATTTGAAATGTTCAAATTCAACAGACAAAAACAACAGACAATGTCGTTTATTTCCAGTTGATTAGATATGTTAATATTTTGCTAGCTCCCAAATTTTCCGCGCGATCCCGAATGCACATTTACAAATTTCTCTTAAACTTCAATTAAATTTTTTCAAATTGGCTGTTCCACTCAGTTAGCAACTTGGAGCTTATTTCGGAGAATTGTGTTGTTTTTATTGCTGATTTCTGCACTACACCCTTCAATAAACGGCACCATTTCTAGCACGAGCGATATTCATGTTCTAAATTTGACGACAATAAATAACTAGATTAAACTGAATAGGAGATTATGAGATTCTTTTAATGTCTCCGTTTGTAAAGCCATTGGCCCCACATCGCCCCTATTCTTTTCGGACTGGGTTTTAAACCGCAGCTGGATGTTTTTAATCTGCGTAAGAGTCGTGAACCTCTAACGTAAAGTCAGGAGCCCTAATAACAGGCTTAGTGAGCTTAGCAGCACTTAGGGTGAATCAATATATTAAAGTCGAGAAGCAGTCTATGGTATAAGGCAGGGTGTAAATCTGCAGGCTGTTCCCTGGCTCTCACTGCACACACCTTAACTACGCAACACCTACCGAGAAAAATAACACTGATTAACCAACACTGATAACCGAGTGTGGATTACAAATATATTACACGCTTGAAATATACAATAGCGTGTCAAAATAGTCACGCAAACCATCAACACACTCGCTCTTTTAACCAGTAAGTGTAAAGAACAAGGCCAGTCCCTGGCGCACTACCACTCCACAGTGTTGCAGTACTGGATTAACACCTCCATGTATTGTGTTTAATTACCTCTTACAATATTTAATTAACAGCTACCCACTTCCGTTATAATTTATTGGAATAGACTCTAACGTTATTGATTTAACACTTGCAGTAAAGCAGCGCTAAGTGAACAGTTTGTAATTCAATAATTAAAAGTGCCGTATGAACACCTACAGAGTTGTTTTAACTCTTTGGACGCTGATCTAACATATATGTCTTTGAAGGTGTTTAACAAAATGTTATTTAAACATGAGGATCATCTAAACAGGTGTTCATTCACGAATTAAACACTTAATCTCCTTCTGCATACAATATCCACGTACAAATTAACTTCTACAGGGTTGCATTTGGCCATTTAGGGCTTAATACACTTTCATAGTGTTGAATAAACACCTACAGAGTCGCATTAACATGGTAAGTGTTTAATGCTGGTTTACAGAATTAATCGAACACCTGCAGCGTCCAATCAAGGTATTACATGTGCAATACGCTGTTACGGAGTTGAATCAACACCTACATAATACCATTAACACACATAGAGTGTTTAATACACACTAACAGGGTTAGATCAAGGCATTACGTATGTAATACACTTTTATGGTATTGAATCAAGACCTACAGGGCTGTGCTAATACATAGAGTACATACACCGTTTAACACTTTCACAGTGTTGATGTTGAACATCTACAGGGTCGCTTTAAGACACAAGGTGTTTAACACATTCTTTGAAGCAACACTTAAAGAGTTAGATCTGGGTGTTTAATCCACTTTTATGGTGTTGAAGTAACACCTACAGGGTTGCATGAAGACACTGAGTGTTTAAGTAGTGCATCAATTCCTAGAAGGGTGTACTGTAGCTTGCAGTGGTGAACCAACTCCTGCGGCCTTACATTAAGACACTAAGTGTTTAACACACTCCTACAGTGATGAACTAAAGTGGACAGGGAAGCAGTGAGGCATTAAGTGTTTAATAGACTCTTACAGTTTTAAATTAACACCTACATGGTCACATTAAGTTAATAAGTGTTTAATACACTCTTACAATCTGCGTAGCACTAAGACATGATGTGTTTAATATACTTGTGCAGTGTTAAATTTACACCTTCATGGCTGCATTAAGACACTAAGTGTTCAACAGATTCTTACAGTGTTAAAATCACACCTACAGTGTTGTATTTAAACATTCAAATATTTAAATTATTTATATTATTAAATAATATTATTAAAATATTTAAGTTGACATTGATTATTTAGCAATTACGTGCTTAAAACACTCCAACAGTTAAGTAACACATACTGTACACACCTACAGGATATTCATGGCAGTTTTCTGTAAATACAACTGATCACTAAAGAGTCGATTATAAACACTTAATCTTTATCTGCATAAAGCGTGGCATTAACACCTTCAGAATTGCATTAAAACATTAAGTGTTGGAAAGTGTTGAATCAAACGGGTAGTGTTGAGTCAATACTTGTAGGGTTGCATATAGTGTAGAATTAACACCCACGAGGTTGCACTGAGACAGTAAGTGTTTACTACAATAAAAGTGTTGACTCCATTAACAAATGAAGTGTAAATTCAACACTGAAAGAAGGTATTAATCTAATAATGTAAACTAATGTTACATTAGGGCATTAAGCATTCATTACACTCTTAAGTGTTTAATACGCTCTTGTGGTGTTTACTCAACACATACTGGGTAACATTATGACATTTGATGTCAAGTACACATTTATAGTGCTGAATCAATACCCATGGACTTAAATACAATATAGAATTAACACCCACAGGGTTGCATTGAGACACTACAGTCTAACACTCAACACCTACTGTATGTGGCTCCATTAAGAAATTGTGAGTTAATTCAACACCTGTTAATAAATTAAGCAATTAATACCTGCTTGAAATGTTTAAATGATCCCAATAATGTTGCATTAGTATGTCAAGCATTTATTGCACTCTTAAGTGTTTAACGCACTCTTATGGTGTTGAATCAACACTTAAAGTAACAATATGACATTGGATGTCTAATAAACTTCTACAGTGTTAAACCAATGGGTGCAGAGTTAGTATAGTGTAGAATTAACACCAAAAGGCTTGCATCCAGACACTAAGTGTTTACAACACTCTCAATAAGGTTGCATTGGGATATTAAGCATTTATTACACTCTTATGTTTTTAAGACAGTTTAACAGTGTTGACTCAATACCTACAGGATAATATTGTGACACTAGATTTCTAATACTTTTCCATTGTTGAGTCAATACCTGCAGGGCTGCATATAACACCTACAATTAACAGCTACAGAGTTACATCCAGAAATTAAGTGTTGACTCAGCAACTACGTAGTGTTCATCAACACTGTAAGAATGCTTTCAACACCTATAGGGTTGCATTAAAAATGAGTAATAAATACACCCTTACAGTGTTGAATTGGCACTAATAAGGTTACATTGTGACATTGTGACTCTTTTTATGGTGTTGAATCAGTATAGTATTAAAGCATTCTATAAAAAGAATTCTATACAAGTGTAGAATGAACACCTAGAGGGTTGCATTAAGACATTAAGTGTTTAATCGACTCTTTAATTATAGAATTAACTCCTACACTCTGAAAGTGTTGCCCCAACACCTACAGGGTAACATTATGACAGTTGATGTCTAATACACGTTTTACGGTGTTGAATCAATACCTGCAGGGGTGCATATAGTGTAGAATTAACACCCACTGGGCTGCGTCGAGAAATTAAGTGATTAATCCACTCTTAAAGTATAGAATTAACACCAACACTCTCAAAGAGATGACCCAACACCTACTGCACTGCCTGAAGTGTTTAAATGATCCCAATAATGTTGCATTAGTATGTCAAGCATTTATTGCACTCTTAAGTGTTTAAGGCACTCTTACGGTGTTGAATCAACACTTAAAGTAACATTATGACATTGGATGTCTAATGAACTTCTACAGTGTTAAACCAATGGGTGCAGTGTTAGTATAGTATAGAATTAACACCCACAGGGCTGTATAAAGAAATTAAGTGATTACTCCACTCTTAAAGTATAGAATAAACACCAAACCTCTCAAAGAGGTGACCCAACACCTACAGGGTAACATTATGACAGTGGATGTCTAATACACTTAATAATATAGTGTTGAGTTAGTACCTGCAGGGTTGCATATTGTGTAGAATCAACACCCAAAGGGTTGAATCCAGATACTAAGTGTTTAATCGACTTTTAAAGTATAGAATTAACACCCACAGGGCTGCACTGAGACATGAGGGGTTCGATCCACTCTTAAAGTATAGAATTAACACCTACGGTTATGGGGCCGCGTTTGGACACTAAGTATTTACTCCATTTGAACAGTGTTGACTCAACGCCTACATGGTCACATTATGAGATCTGATGTCTAACCCACTTTTACAGTGTTGAGTCAGTACCTGCAGGGTTACATAAAGTGTGGAATTAACACCTACAGGGTTGCATACAGACACCAAGTGTTGACGACACTCTAAAAGTGTACAGGGGGACATTAAATGTCTAAGGCACTTCGTACAGTGTTGAATAAATACTAGCAGGGCTGTGCTGTGTATAGTGCAGAATCAACACCCAGATGGTTGAATCCAGACACGAAGTATTTAAGCCACTCTTAAAGTGTAGAACGAACACCTACAGGGCACTCGGGGCTTCCTCCACGCTAACGCCGTCGTCTCAACACTACCGCAGTTTGATGACTACTACACTTCTCCGGTGTTGAGTCGATACCTGCGTGTCTGCATGTGCCGTAGTGTGGCGTGAGCTGTGAGCTAACACCCACGGGGCTGCACGGAGACACGAGGTGTTTAATCCCCTCCTACAGCTCAGACACGGTCTGACGGAACCCCGCCGGCCGGGGCTGCGTCCCAAACCGCGTACTACGTTCGTCAAAAAAACAAATCTAGGACGCCACCGTGAGGACAGCGCGGCGGTAGCACAGCAGTGTTCGGATTGAGACGCGGCCGTGGGTGTTTAATTCCGCGCTGGAGGGATTTATCTCTCCACCAAGTTGCGCGCGAGGAGAAGCGTCACCGAGCTCCGGTTATTTTCCACTAACGGCGGATCGGAAGCTGCGCGACCTTATTTCATTATTTGATTATTATCATTTTTTTTAATTTTTTTTTTTTGTCCCGAAGGTGACTCGTGAGTGCTGAGTGAGTCAGTGAGTGCGGGAGGGAAAAAAAAAAAAAAACCCCGGCGAATCCCGGAGACATACGCCACACCGTTAATGCGCGCGCGCGTCTTGGCTCGGTTCGGCGCTCGGTTTGGAATTTTGGCACGCGGGAAGAAAAAGTGGGGGGGGAACAGACAGAGAGAGAGAGAGAGAGAAGGGGAGAAAGGTTTGAAACGTTAACGTTACCCGTTTCTCCGGCCCCAGGCCTGAGCCCCCCTCCGGTAGTCGCTCGCGCGCTGCCCCGTCCCGTCTTCCCTCCGCGGCCGCTCTCTCTCTCTCTCTCTCCCTCTCTCTCTCTCTCTCTCCCTCCCTCCCGCTGGCCCCGGTGGCTCGCTCGCTAGGGCTCTCTCACGCGCCGCCGCAGAGGACGTCAGACCGGAAGAGATTCCGCAGGGTCCTAAAAACGGTGGGAGAGTCGGTGTCGTCGTCGGTGCTCGTGACATCACGAGAAAAACGCGCGCGCGAACGAGAGAGAGAGAGAGAGAGAGAAAGTTGCTGATGACGTATTTTGGAACTGTAACGGTTTGGAACGGATTTGCATCCGAGGCACGAGCGAAGAGCTCTTCAAAGCATTTTAAAAAATTAAAAATTTTTATTTATTTTTTTTAAGTAACGGAAATAACAGCAACAAACTGTTCCATAATAGACTGTTTTACAGCAATGTATATACAGTTTAATACCGATATTGAGTAGTGTTCTATATTTATACAGTATAATAATCTGGATAAATCTGGCATGTTTGAAAAATGAGTGTGTGGGGGGGGGGGTTTAGCGTTCATTTGGTCATGCAGAACTAGAAAAGAAACGGTCCACGTTCATGATTATATGTTCTGTATCATTGGCCTCAAAATGACCTTTAAAGCTGCAAACGTACATTGAAAAGTGTTTCAAGACTATACGCCGCTATACGCGGTACCGTCTTGTCGATGCCGGCGCCACGCCGCCGATAAGAACGGTACATCATTTTCCTGTTCTATGCAGTCGCCGTTTCTATAGCAACGACTTTCTAAAAAGGGCGGGTACGGTGTCCGGGTCGGTGCCTGTTTTCTCTGATGTGCTCCTTATTTTGCAAGGAAAGGAAGGAGTCTCCAGTTTCAGCTCTTTGTAACAGTCCTGAAGACGGACAACGTTAAACGTTTAAAATGTACAACGTTCAGGAGTAATTGTAAAGTGCGTCGTCACACCACCGCAATGAATCGCTGATTCATTTCTTATAATGGCATGACGCAGAGGGTTTTATTCACCTACTTGTATTAGGCATAATAACCTGTGTGTGTGTGTGTGTGTGTGATACAGTGAGGCTTTTTATTGTGATTAAAAATAAAAAAGCGTCAGCTGTCCAGCCATCCACTCCGCCTCCATCATTACTAGTGCCCCATTTCCCTTTCCCCACTGCACAGCTGAGATCCAAAATGGCTCCACCGAGCTCGGAGTGACCCACTTACTGACAACACACACACACACACACACACACACACACACACACACACACACACACACACACACACACAGTGTATAAATCGCATAAGTGTGATTTAAAGCTGCACCAAAGAGCCACACACAGGGAAGAAGGCCATAAATAAAGTGTATTACAACAAAATTGCCCCCATCATGAGCAGGTCACACACACACACACACACACACACACACACACTCATACACACACACACACACACTGCTGAAACTGAACAGAGCACCTTTTCATGTTCACACAGAGGAAACGAGGGGTCACGGACGTAAATGGAGGCCGAGATCGAGACAAGCGTCCTCGTCAAACCAGGACTTTTGACCATCCCAATGTTTTAATGCGCCTAAGAGTCTTCAGGGTCCCATTTTGCAGCTTCGCACACGAGTCCCGGTTTGACTCGAACACCATTCTTATCCTACAGGTTGCTGTCAAAGAGAAAAAACACTCCCCCCAAAGTGGACATTTGACCTTCTTGAATATTTGTTTCAATGGAAAATTTTTATTCGGTTTCCTTCGTTACCCACAATGCCATTCTGATAACGCAGGACGAAATTGATGCCACGATGCCATTCTGATAATCGAAGAGTGAAATCGTGAGAAAAGTAGATCAGATAAAGATGGAGTTTTGTCTTAAACTGACTCCAGCGCTAATCCCAGTACAAATATTCAGTTTATCTTTTCTAATTAATATCTATCGGTGCAGGTGTTTGTTTACACTGAGACAGTAGCGCATTAGTAGATTATTTTAAAGTAGATTATTACATCCGACACATAACTGTTCATAACTTCACTTCTCCTCAACATTTTGATTTTATGTGATGTTTTGATCAAATCTGACTGGACAGACAGACAGACATACAGACAGATATACAGACAGACAGACATAAAAACATACAGACAGACATTTTCTGAGACTGTGATTGAAACGTAAAGAAGATATCATTGAACGAGCAAGTTCTTACCCATGTACAGACAAGATAAAACCTTTCTTTGATTTATTACAGATTGTAGCATTAGCAACATTAGCATTAGCTCTTCACAACTTCACATTGGCGCTATACTGTAACTAATACACTGTTTAAATACAGCACGGTGTAACCAATCCGAGTTTCTCCTTTCACAACGTCTAGTAGAAACAGATCTAGTAGACGTCATGATCATGTTTGTTTTCCTCGTCTCAGCTTCCCATAATGGTCCTCTGTGTGTGTGTATGTGTGTGTGTGTGTGTGTGAGAGAGAGAGAGAGAGAGAGAGAGAGAAATGGCTGTTATTATAAAGTATAGTGGAAAATCTCTAAGACACGTGCTGAAGTCCTCACATCGTTCAACAATATTTTTCTTCAAAATGTTAGAGTTTAAGTCCCAACTGTGCGTGTGTGCATGTGGGTGTGGAGAAGAAATGGACAGGAAGGGAGGAACTGAAACAGAGGAAGGCTAAACAAGGGAGAATGGGGCAGGGAAAAGGGGCCGTTTGGAACGTGTCCTTGGGTAAACCATAGCTGGGCTATTTTAACTCTCTCACACACACACACACACACACACACACACACACAGCTGTTCCAATTATACAGCAATCTGATTAGGCCGCGTATCAAATTACGGCACTCTCGTTCGAGCCTCATCGTCTCTTTAATACACACTACAGCATACGTTTTACCTGACTACACACACACACACACACACACGCGCGCAGGCAGCTCCAAGTCAGGCTCTCGCTCTCACACACGCTGTCCTCAGCTCGCCTCGATCTCATTAAAATGCGTCCCATGTCGCGCCTGCTTGTTTTGGCGGCTCGCCAAGATGGCCGTCTGACCGCACGCACACCTCGCATCCATGTCCTCGCTCCATCCGTCTCCGCTCCCGCTCGCCCGCTGCTTTTTCTTTTTTTCCGTCTCATCACAGCGGCAGGGTCAGAGGTCACCGGTTCGGTCACGGGTTGATGATGCCTTTGACTGTTACCCCCTGGCTATAGAGGTCAAGGATACACGCTGTGTGAACGGCTTTCTGTCGCACTCAATCAGTTCCTCTCGGCCACTTTCACAGGCGTAAAGGAATTTGTCGCTGTAATCCCAGCGGAGCGGATTAGGGCTTAGCGCATCCCATGAGGATGATATATATATATATAGTACCATGGTGTCAGGGTCAGGGGTGGCACAGTGATTATGGATTTGGAATAGACTTGGACTAGTTGTCCATGTTGGGCCCTTAACCCTAAACTGCGCAGAGATAAAAAAAATATATATATAAGTCACTCTGGATAAGGGTGTCTGTGAATTATTGTAAAGGTATTTTTAACATTACCCTGGAACTTCCACATACACAGTATGATATGCAGTGAAACGCTTACACGGCTGTTCAGCACCTAAAAATGGAAAGATAGGATAGGGAGATTCTACTGCAATAAAAAAATGTACATTTCAAAAAATTTGTAAACAAATTTACAAGTTACAATAAAATCAAATTCGAATAGGAATATATAAAACGTATATATTTTTTACAGGTAAGAATTTGATACATATTTGCTAATATAGTATAGCAGAGTATAGTGTAGTATAGTACGGTACAGGGTTCTACCATTAAACATACTCTGGTACAGCGGTACGCATACAGTACTGTACAAGGTGGGTAAAAAGTAACTAGGCATTCAAAACTGGTAATAAAGTCCACATTTCTAGTTCAAATTTATTGAAACTAAATGTACATGTACTTTATTACATAGAAACTGAAGGCACATTTTAAAAGTTTAACATAGAGAATTTATCAACAAGTTTCTTCAAACAGCTGGTGATATCTAATAGAGGATTTAGAGGCAGAAAGAAAAAATTGTTTCTACATTATTACCAATTTTTAATACCTAGTTACTTTTCACGCACCTTATATCATGGTTCTAGCCTGTACAGTAGTATGATACTATATACAGTGTGGAACACGTACCAGGATACCGTCATAAATGTGCTATACATGTTACTGTACTACAGCGGTACCTCGGCATTTCAACAGTTCTGGAGGTGGGTTCTTAAGGTGAACTTTCATACTGTAAAACGCTTTTAGCCATAAGATATCATGTAAATGCGCATAATGCGTTCCAGCCACCCAAACACTGTACATTTATGATTCCCCTTGGCACCGGCTGCTTTAAAAGCCAAACTGAAAGCGACTTTTCTTCTTTCTACCGTTCTTGATTACATTCTTGTGCGCCATGTGCTATGTCCTCACTAAATCGAATGAAATTTCTTTTCCTTTAATCCACATTCAAATGCAGGAGCTTCTGAAACGCACTCTTGTCTTATGTGCTTTACCTATTTCTTCTGTTGCACATCATAAAAAGATTTTCTTTTCTTTGCTTGATTCACAAGTCGAGTTTCCACATGACAAATGTAGGGACGCTGATGCGAACAAACACGAGTTCTGCTACGACGCTCGTCTGAAATCGTCCAACAGGACGGCGGCAACCTCGCAAAACAGCCGCAAATACAGTAGGTTAGCCGCAGCGGTGATAAACGACACCTGGAACCACATAACAGTTATCCTTGTCACGCTGACCGAAGTTCGATGAATGAATGATAATTGTTATAAAATTCGAGTTTTTGAATTTATTCAGATACATTTTATTCCGTTCGCCACAGAGCTGCTCGGAAACGTCTCAGGAGACTCATTAATTCTACACCTGTGTCAGAAAATGATAAGGAAGCCACATGCATGCACACACACACACACACACACACACAACAAGCGCAGTCATGGAAGAGAATCGCCTGACAAACCCATTTTAATAGGTCACTGTGTTACTAGGGAGAATGTTAAACAGACAGCAGCGAGCAAATACAAGCCCTTTCCTTCAAGGTGAACACAATTAGCTTTACGATGGTACAGGTCAAAGGTCAAAGCCCAGGCATAAATTCCTAGCCATCTGGATTTACTCATTAGCCAGAGAACCCGAAACAAATACGAACCCCAATTGCAAAAAAAGTCGGGCCAAAATGGAACTCGTATGGGAATAAAACCAGTGAATGTTATTGTTTTGTTGAAAATATGCACTCATATCAAATCTGGTGGGTTGACTGTTTCCCAGTGTGGAACATCACTGTTTGCTGTTAATAACACTTCTCAAGCGTTCCGGACACTGAAGACACCAATTGGTCAAGTTTCTGTGGCAGGAGTTTCCCCCATTCTGTGCAGTGGGGCTGTGGGGGGTCTTTGTCGCCATACAGTGCCTTGCAAAAGTATTCATACCCCTTAAACTTTCCAATGAGTAAAATCTTTCTTCTTGGCAAAATAGCCCAAGCTCAGTCAGATTGGACGGAGAGCGTCTGTGAACAGCAAGTCTTTCCGCAGCTTCTCAGATGAATTTAGGTCTGGACTTTCTAAAACATGGACATGCGTTGATCTAAACCATTCCATTCCATCTGAAGCTGAACCGCCGCCCCAGTCTCAAGTTTTTTTGCAGACTCTAACAGCAAGTTAGTTCTTCCAAGATTGCTCCGTATTTGGCTCCATCCATCTTCCTATCACCTCTGACCAGCTTCCCTGTCCCTGCTCAAGGAAAGCAACACTGGCTTCCTTCTCATCACTCTTCCGTAAAGGCCAGATTTGTGGAGTGCACAACTAGTAGTTTCTCCCACAAGAGCTGTGGATCTCTGTATCGTCTTCAGAGTTACCATGGGCATCTTGGCTGCTTCTCTGATTAATGCTCTCCTTGCCCGGCCTATCAAAGCAGGCGGACGGCCATGTCTTGGTCGGTTTGCAGTTGTGCCATACTCTTTTCATTTCTGGATGATGAACTGAACAGTGCTCTGTGAGATGTTCAAAGCTTACAACCTGTGTTCAGAGTAAAGGGGGGCTGAATACAAATGCACGCCACGCTTATAAACATAAAAATATAAAAACAAAAAGAATGGAAATGTGTGTGAGATGTGCAAAAAACTTGTAAAGATCATAATGATCTGATTGTCCCTGATGAGCAAGCCGGGGACAACGGCAATGGTGGCAAGGAAAAACTCCCTCAGATGCCAATAGGAAGAAACCTTGAGAGGAACCAGACTCAACAGGGAACCTTTGGGTCATTTGGGTGATAACAGACAGCAGGAATCGTTTTGCAGACATTTATGTGTGTTTGCTGGAAGTTATAACAATATAACAGAAGGTGTCCAGGTTAACACGGAGTCCAGTTCGGCACCAGGATGAGTCAGACAGGTGCACAGGGGGTCTGGATGACTGGGAGCTCAGGAGCAGCATGTGTAGCTCCAAACCATCATCAAGCAGAACCCAGCTGGAGGTGGTCCTTCTCCGGATGCCTCGGGATCCTTGCAGGTTCGGCCTCTGCCTACTGGAGCTGGCACAATCTCCAGATGCCTCGGGACGGGTAGAAAAAAAAGAAAGAGCAGATGGAAAAGAATTAGCATAGCTGCTGTTCATGCACTTTTTTGGGGTGAAAAAAAAAAAAAATCTGTGTTGGTTTATCAGATAAAATCCCAATAAAATACATTTACCTTTGTGGTTGTAACGTGACAAAATGTGGAAAAGTTCAAGGAGTATGAATACTTTGTGTTTTGCACTTCACAATGCACCACACATCCTCAGTTGGAGCAGGCCAGTCTCCGAGTACCCGTACTCTGCGTTTAGCAGCCATGTAGCGTTGTCCTGCTAGAAAATAATACAGTACAGGGATGTCTCTGGAAAAGATGGGGTTTGGATGGCAGAATATGTTGCTCCAAAATGAACAGATTTTTCTGCATTAATGCCGCCCTCACTGATATGCACTTTCCCCATGCCACGGGCACTGGCACACCCCCCATACCGTGACCGATGCTGGCTTTTGGAACTGACTCTGATACAGTAACAGCTTGGATGGCCCTTTTCCTGTTTGACCCAGGGAACATGGTTCTCGGCTGTTGTTTTTAAAAACTATTTGAAACGTTCCCCATCGGACCACAAAACAAGTTTCTGGGCTCGAGACCGAGCCCAGAGAAGTCTTTGACAAGGAACCCACAAATGGTGTTAAAGAGTTTTCGGCCCCTCGCTTTCCACATCAAAATTTAATGGGCTTCTTTGAATTTCTTAATGATATTGCGTACTCACAATATTCTGAAACTATTGACTAATTTGCAAGTGCATCTTTTGGCAAATCAGCGAGCTTCGCCCCATCCCTGCTCTAGAAGGACGAGGGCTTCATTTCAAAATCCTTCTGTTGGCTTCACACAGCCTCATCAATGGTTTCAGTTCAAAGCTACTGTCTCCCCAGTCACTGGGGGACTTTTGTCAAACTACCTTTTGGAATTGGGGTTTTATACCATGAACGGAATTATTTTTCCTTCAAACGTAGTCTGTGATAGTCGTCGACGTTTTCTTTAATGAGAGATGTACTTGATATTTAATGGAAGGAATCTCCAATGTCGATGCTTTGTAACCGCGTGTTCACACCGAACGCGGCGAGAGCGTCAAAGCGGCCAGAAGTCATTCGTTTTCAGTGTGAGGCGGCGAAGGGAGTTGAAATCAGCTCAAGTTTAGCGTAATGAGCTATGACGCGGTTGAGCGGCAACCAATTAAAAGTAGAGGTCCTCCGCTTGAGAGGATTCCGCCGAACGCAGCTACATTAGTTCCCAAGCAAAATGGAGGAGAGGTTGATCATTGCGGTAGCGGGTGTTTAGTAATTATTAATGTTTTTTTATTTAAAGACAAAGTCTAGTAAGTGATTCTAATAATGTTATAATAACAATAATAATAAAAAAAAATATTAAATTAGACTAGCAATTCACAATGAACAGAAGCCACACCATACGAATGGCTTATAATTAGTTTATTTCTACAATACAGTTCTTTCTATCAATCAATTTCTTGTTTTCTTCCACATTTTGGTCTCCACAAGATCAACAAGCTTGATTGCTTTGCGGCCCCTTTAAATACAAGAAAGGCATTCGGTCTACGTCAGAGCGGCCAACAGCGGCGGCAGTGAAATTTGACGCTCTCGCCGTGTTCGGTGTGAACGAACGCACAGTAACAGTATTTCAACTTTTCAAGTCCGAGAGAACGACTGGATTATAGCACTACAAAATTACAAATTACAAAATCAATTAGCCTTTTCGTTTAAATTTTTTTTTTTTTATCACGCTGCATTTTTCTGACCGTATAATTAAGCCCCGCCTCTTTCATCCATAACAGACAAACATTCGGAACTGAAAGCCGTTTTTGGCTCTTGATTATACATGATAGGCATCACTGTTTATCACAAATTTTTTATTCTGTGGAATAAAATATTAAAAAGAAAGCTGAATTCTTATGTGTTTTAACAGTAATTTAGAATTAACTTCATTAAGAAATTAAAAAGCTATAATAAACCTTTTTGTAAAAAGATTTCACAAAAACCTAAAAAAATATTTGAAATTTGGTTTGTATTAACAATTGTAAAAATGTATGCTAAAAAAGTGAAAAAAAAAAAAGAAGAAGAAATAAATCTCAAAAAATCTAAAAAGTTAATTCACACGTTCCCATGATAACGTTGGTACATAGATACCAGATAACCAGCAACACAAAAGCCTTTTGGATGTAAATCACTGTAGCGACTGCTAATTCATGAACCTTTCAGACGTGTTCGTTTAGGTTCAAAATCTGAAAAAGAAATACTTGTGGGAAAAGTGTCAGAGTGTCTTACTTTCATATCAGGCATTAGCCAGTACTGTGGAGAGTGACATCACAAATAATTTCAACGCTGAACACGGTTCCTTTTTCAAAGTACCATTTATTTCTGATATGTTTGAAAAAAAAAAAAAAATTTGATATGAAAGACATTCTTTATGGCGGGTAGGAGAGGAGGGGAAACGATGAGGACGTGAAGACATGGTTACCGGCACCATGAGCCTCCAAACCTGACACACACACTTACACACAAACAGTGAATAAGAACCCACATTTATTTGACTTTAAAAACAGAAAGCACTCGCTGTGAAAACTGAAAAAAAAAAAAAAAAAAAAGATTTAGATTTTTTCTTTTACAAGTCATGATGCGAGGTGGAAATGATAGAAAACACCTAAAAAGATTTTTTTGTTCGCAACTGTATAAAGTCCATCATTAATTTGTAAATCATAAATCATGCTCACGATTTAGAAAAAAAATTGTTTGTTTCTTTTTACACAATTTAGTAAATTGAGCAAATAAATGAATTTCTCAGAGAACGAATTAGAAGAAAAACAAACCAAAAAAAAACAACCATAACTGTTCTTCTCTCTCATTTGCTCATTTTATTAGAATGTGCGCACAAATTGGTGAGTGGTTTTACAAAACTCTGCACAGGATTTAATAAAAAAAAGGGTGAACATGTTAGAAATAAATGATAAAAAGCTCCAGGGCTCTGGAGAAATTAAATACAGAGTCTGGGTCTGAGATTAGATAAAAAAAAGAAAAAAAAAAGAAAAAAGAAAAGTGGCTCTTACGTCGTCTACGGCAAACAATAAGGGATTTATGTATCGTGAACAAAAAGTACATGAATAATGTGGGGTGAAAAAGAATTCTTGAACAGCTGTTCATACAAGTGGGGACATTTTATAAAATCATCAGGACTTCTATAAACCCTCTTAATCGCTCGGCACTGAACGCTCTGAGGCACTTTTCTGTGTTTTTCCCCCAAAACAAAATATTGGATTTTAAATTCCAACATAAAAATTATCTGCACAAAAAAAAAAAACAAAAAAACAACCAACACACAAATGCAAAGAAATGCATTAAAAAGCAAATTATATTAGAAATAAAAACTGAAATTTGAAGCCTTAAATATTGTTTTTGTTGTTGTTGTCTCCAGGTAATTTTGTTTAAAGCACACCATGCTAGCCTGAATAATTAATTTTTTATTTTTTTTGCAATGATCTTAGTGGGGACCAATTGTCCCCATAACGCCAGGTTTACCTGACAAGTTTGACTTTGTGAGGATGTTTAAATAAATAAAATAAAAAAAAAACATTCTCTCTAATCTTTCTTTTTGGTTAGGACAGTTAAGGCTGTGATTAGGTTTAGATGTCGCATAGCATAGTTTTGCCAATGGAAGGTCCTCATAAGTATAGTGATGCAAGAAAACTGTGTGTGAGAGAGAAACAGCACAATTAGACTGAGAAGGAAAAAAAGGCACAGCTCTTTTGTTTGTTTGCTTGTTTATATAAAACTGTGGAAACACACACACACACACACAGGAAACATTGCAAGACATTTTGGCAGAATTTATGTGCGATTATTTTTTTTTCTTCACCTTCATACACAGGGTAAAGGCTAAAACTACATTTCCCACAATCCCACTTGGGACTCGGTAAAAAGGCAGCTTCATTATAATGACAATCCAGCATTATGTGCTCACACACACACACACACACACACACGTATAAAAAAAATACACAACACAGCAGGTCAGGTGTGTGTGTGTGTGTGTGTGAGCACATAATGCTGGATTGTATTAAAGACACATATACGTATATTCAGTCCTCGTCCTTCTTGTCTGTACCTAAAATAAGTTCTATAAAACTAAATCATCTCTAACTTCAGTATTTACACAAACTCGAGATAGGAGGAGAGAGTCCATGATCAGATATCATCAAAGGCCTCGTTTTCCAAACACTGCGTCCAAACCCAAGACAGGCCGAGACCTTGTCTCCAAAACACAGACGAAGACAGCAGCGCGCTCAATATTTTACTGATATTTTAGAACCAGTATTGATATAGTTTCTTCACAAATGCTAACTCTGTCGCTAAAACCATAAGGCTACGGTTTTTCTAGCTAGCTAAGAGCGCTCTCGCGTGGTCCGTTTGAACAGAACCTTTGGTTCGTGTTCTCCATTTCAGGCCACGTCTGAGAAAACAAGTTGAATCGACTCATGGCATGAAGTGATTCAACACTGAATCGACTCCTCCTAAGAAATGAGCTCAAGTGAAAAAATGCTTCGACTCCAAATCGACTGAACTCTAGTAAGAAAGTGATTCACTCAGAGTAGACTCACTGTATCACGTGAACCCTGGAGAGAAAAGTATCTGACTGTGACTCAACTCATTGTATGAAGTTAACTCTGGTGAGAAACTGTTCTGACTTTATATAAACCAGTTTGACTCAGGAAAATGATTCGACTCGGAATCGACCCACTGCTGGTAGTGAACCTAGAGAGAAGGCGATTCGACTCGGAATCGACTCTCTTGAGGAACTCACCTCCGGTGCGAATGATTTGGAATCGACTCACTGGTCAACTCTGGTGAGAAACTGTTCTGACTCGACTCGCCTCGCCTCGCCTGAAGTGAATTCTGGTGAGAAAAATTATTCGGATATGAATCGACTCACTGCAGAACGCGCAGCCGTAGTGAGAAAGCCTCTTGAATCTTAATCGACTCGTGGCACGAAGTGAACCCTAACGAGAAAGCAATTCGACTCTGAATCGACTCACTGCAGGAGGTGCTGTGATCACATGCTTCGACCAGAGACTGGAGGTCTGGAGCGCTGCAGAAATGCCATGTGGACCAAAGAATAAATAAAAAAAAAAAGAATAGAACACTGACAAATTTTAATCTAGATATTTATAGAAATAGTCCATTTATTAGCACCAGCTCCATGTTCTCCATGCTTCACTACTTGGTTAAAAAAAAAAAAAAAAAGTTTAGCTTTTATTCACTTATTCCAGAACGAATGTTTTTACAGGGACGTCTTCAGCCCTACACTAGACTCGGACGTCGTCTTGTTAAACCAAACAAATCGAAATAATTTATTTGGCTCCGATTCCGACTCTGCGGATGGATTAATAGGTGTAAAAGCACCAGAACGTAGCTGCCACTAGATCAAAATACGCTTTCAAGTAAAGACAAAGACGAAACGCGGCGCTGATTTCCTGTTAACTCGCTGCCCAAAGAAACGGCTCGATCTAAAACAGAACTCATAATATATATATATATATATTAAAACCAATGATTTAGTCTGAAACCAGGTTTCGCTTATATGTCTGGAGCCCAAAGATTTCCGCCCATAAGACATCGTACACCTCCGAGAGCTTGAAAGCTGTCCGATACAAATAAATAGAACCGCAAACACGTCGCAAAAAAAGAGAAAGAAAATAAATTAACACGGTTCATTCGCGCGGTTCCTTAAAACACAGCACACGCTAAGCACATCTCTCTTCTCCCCCCCGCCGCGTCTGACCTGCGCGATTCCCTCAGCACTTCCTCTCCGACCTTCGTCAACTTTCCCACCTCACCCCTCTTTCATGACTTCCTCAGAACCCTCACTCACAAGCGTCTCCTCGTCCCTTCTAACGTCCGCAGTCCAAGACGGGATGCCTGATATCAGTAGTTTTTTTTTTTTTTTTTGACCTCTAACTAAAATCAATCATGCGAAATCAAACTCAGCTTATTAACGAAACGGCCTTTCAGCAAAAAAACAAAAACAAATCAAACCTAATCAGAAAACAAATAAAACAGCATGATCTTCCATTCAAAGATTATAAACAGTGGCTCTTGAAGCTCCAGATCATCATCGTCATCATCATCATCATCATCGTGAGAGCGGTGTTTGAACGGAGCGCTTCGCGTCTCTGGGCGGAGTCTGATGAGCGACCGCTCTCACCTGGCCAACCGCCGTACCTGAAACGACAGTGGAATGGTATCAAGAAATCATCTGTCAAACTTAAGGCCACGCCCCCTAGCTGAATATTACTCACATCAAAGCATGAGCTGGAAATGAAAGTAGCAACTCTCTTTTTTCCTGTTTGTTTGTTTTTACTAAATAATACTTAAACATTATCAAAGCCTGACTTCAAAGCAAAATTATGTTGATTTATTTTTTTTTCTTCAAATATTCTGCTCCAAGTGCAATGTGCTGGAGCCCAAACTTACATGATGCACTAGGACTGTTTGTATGTCCTACACTGTATATGAACAAAAAAAAAAAAAAAAAAAGGTGGTTGGGGGGAGAAAAAAAAAAAAAAAAAATTTTGACAATACACAGTCCGAGACGCTTGGCATTACCAGCTGGCTTAATCTGGGAAAACAATAATGAAATCAGATCGGTGTGTAAGCGCATGCAAAGTAGTAGTACATCAACTAATAAATAAGTAAAAAAAAAAAAGATGCCATGAAAGCAGTGCGGTTAAATAAGACTCGCTGCAGAAAGTGAACTGGAGCGAAGAAGCGACGTGACTCGACTCGAATCGACTCCCTGCAAGAACCAACAGAGAACTCGACTCGGAATTCACTCTGCATGACGTTAACTAGAACGAGATAAATGGACTCTGAATCGGCCCAATGCAGGAAGTGAACTCGACTCGGCTCTGAATCGATTCACTGCATGAAGTGAAAAAAAAAAGCCTGGACTCTAAGATAGACTCATTGCAATGAGGAAGCGACTCAAAACCGAATCGACTGCAGGTAGAGAACTTGACCAGGGAAGCGACTCGTCTCTGAGCGGACAGTGCGATAAAAACTTCTGACTTTGAATCAACTTAATGCAGGCAGTGAGTTCAAGTGAGGAACCGACTCAACCGAGTGAATTTGAGTGAGGATAAGATTCAACTCAGAATCAACTCTGAACAACATGAACTCTGATAGTTCTGTGTGAACTACAGCGAGTAAAAGATTTCGAATCAATTCACTGGAGGAAGCGAACTTGAGTGAGGAAGGGATTCAACTTGAAATTGACTCTACAGGAACTGAACACGAGTGAGGCAGCGAGTCGGCTAAGAATCGACTCACTCCGGAAAGCAAACTTGAGCCAAGTGATTCGACTCGAAATGGACTCAGTACGGGAAGTAAACTCAAACGAGGATGTGATTCGACTCGGAATTGACTCAATGCAGGAAGTGACCTCGAGCGAAGAAGCGATTGAACTTGGTACGGACTCAGTGCAGGAACGGTGGTTAGGCGAGCACACCGTGTTGTTCGACTGTTGCGACTCGGATAACGCAGGTCCAGCCAGATGTCGCTCTGATTGCTTTTGTTTAATCGCGTCCGATTCTTCGAGACCTCGTGGACCACAGTACGCCAGGCCTTCCGAGATGCTATCCACAGGGTTTTCTTGGCAGGGATACTGGAGGGGGGTTGCCATCTCCTTCTCCAGAGGACCATCTACGGGCAATTTGGGAACGCAAATTAGCCTAATCTGTATTTTTTGGGACTGTAGGAGGAAACTGAAGTACGCTGAGGAAACCCACCAAGCACAGGGAGCACATGCACACTCCATGGACACAGACCCGACACCGGAATCGTACTCAGGACCTCAGGACAGTGCTAACCACTGCGCCACCGTACCGCCGTCGTTCTGACTGGCTCCTGGCCGAAATGAAAACTACGCTTTATACCACGACGCTGTGTTTAAACTCTAAACTGATTAACGAGACAGACCGTCTCCTATACAGTCTAATATAATATAACATAACGAGGCTGGTTCACAGTCAGGTCTGGACTATAAAGCGCAGACAGGAAGTAAGTAGAAAACAGATCACTCGACATCCTACTCAACCTCCGTGTGGTCGTGAACAGCTCCCTCAGTGATACTAACCAGTAATTAAAGCATAATGAGCTCTCCAACACACACACACACACACACACACTAGCTATAGGCTGTAAACATCACAGTGCAGGTTTAACTACACTAACAGCAGGACACTTAATTAGGAACGAATCAATAACCGGGGAGGTTAAGGAGCAGAACGTTCGCTTGATATTAAACATCTGAGATGGATTTAGTCAAAATTCTGCCCGGCGGTTTTTCTTTTAAAAACGTCCGGCTCAACAATGTTCAGAGTTTTAATATCGTGCGCATCGATACGTCTTTGCTCACGGTATCAGGGTTGCGGTTTTGCTCTGGAGGACGGCAAACGCTTATTCGCCTGTATTTGTCCAGTCTGAGGAATTCCGATCTCATTCAAGTCACATGGCCGCATATTGGAGATGTATCCGAACTAGGACCACATATGAAACTGGATCAGATCCGATCTGAAAAACATCAGATTTGTGCGTTCACACAGCCCGAAAAAATTAGATTGATTTTTTTTTTTTTAATCTGAATTGAGTCACTTCAAACTGGTGGCCTAAAGTCCTGCTTTGACTCGAACATGATTTCTTTATTCTACACACACACACACACACAAAAAAGTCAAACGCAGACTTTAACCGCGCAGTTCATTTCAAAAGACAGCCCCCTGGAGCACAGAGAGAGAACTGCAGCTATTACATTTAAGAGATGAAGTGAAACGGATCGAATAAAAGACAGAATGGAATGAAGAAGAGACGGAGTGAAATATATGAATAGTTTTCCCTGACTAGTTTCCTCCAACTGTGCCGGAGCTCTGCAGATGAGAGGGGCGTGTAACATCAGGAGTGTAGGACACGTGAACATGGAGAGGAGTTGAGTGGAGGTGTGTACCTCTGTCTCTCCCGTTCCGCAGTCTCTCATCTTCCTCCACTATATCTTCCTCTACACACACACACACACACACACACACACACACACACAATGCAGAAGTGAGATGCTTCGTGATTAAAACCCTTTAGCGTGTGTGCTAAAAGTTATATATATATATATATATATGTGTGTGTCTGTGTGTTTTCCTACCAGTGTGCAGCTCCTTGACTAATGAGGACATGGTGTTGGTGATGGAGTCGGCCGCCACCAGAAGGTCGTTCCTCAGGTTCCTGCGTGCTCCTGACACCCAGACAGAAAGAGAGAGTCAGTCATACAGTCAGTCAGTCAGTCAGTCAGTGGGAGAAAGAGTGAGAGACAGTGACACATGGACACAGACAGGGTGTGAGAGAGAGCGCAAGTAAGAAACCGAGAGACACAGTAGGAGAGAGACAATGAGAGAGAGAGAGTTACACACGAAAAAAGAAGGGGCGACAGAGAGATACAGTAAAGAGGAAAAGGAGAGATACAAGGACAGAGACAGGGTGAGATACAGCAAGAGAGCGAGACTGTGAGAGAGAGTGAGACAGTGGGAGAGACAGCAAAAAGCAGTGAGACAGCAAGAGGGACAGAGAGTGCAAGCAGGAGAAAAACACAGGGAGCGAGACAGAGACAGAGAGAGTGGCAGCGAGAGGGACAGACAGAGTGAGAGCAAGACAGTGAGACAGCAGGTGAGACAGAGCAAGTGAGACATTTAGAGAAAGAGTGTGAGGCAGCGAGAGACACAGCACTTCTGCATGTTTCTGTTCCTCTCACCATGAGCGAAAGCCTCGCGCACGTCTCCGCCCACTCCGGCAAGAGAGTCCTGAGGCACCTGGGAGGGGGCGTGGCCTGTGTGCGTAGGGGTGGAGCCTGTGGAGCGGACGGGCATGGGGATCGGACGAGAGGCGGCGTGGCTGGGAGAGCTCTGAGGAGTGCCTGCTGCCTGGGCCTGGGAGACGCAACGTCACACACACACACACACACACACACACACACACACACACACTATTATAGACCACAATAAAGGGTTTATTACATAAGAGCACTTACACAGAGGTAAAGAACTAACACACATGCTCTCACACGCTCTCGCTCTCGCACACGCTCGCTCTCGCACTCGCACACGCTCGCACTCGCACACGCTCGCTCACACACACACACACACACACACTCACTCTCTCTCACACACGCGCGTGCACACACACTCGAAGTTTGAGTAAACTTACTGCCTGTTTCTGCTCCTCTTCCTACAGCATGCAGGAGAAAAGCAGAAGAAGAAAAAGAAGAACACAATAAGAAGTGAGAGGAAAAACGAGTGGACAGGAGTGATCGAGTGTGTTATTCAGAGGAGTGTGAGAGGAAGAACAGGGGGAGAGGAAGAGAGAGAGAACAGAGGAGGAGAAATTCTGCCCTCTAGTGACTATAGTGTGTGTGTGTGTGTGTGTGTGTGTGTGTGTGTACCTTCAGTAGTTTCATCAGTCCCTCTAGCTGCACCATGAGCTCCCTCCTGCTCTCCTGCAGAGCCGACATCCTCTGTTCCAGTTCATCCTTCCTCTGCCTACACACACACACACACACACACACACACACACACACACACACACACACACACAGTTATTTAAAGAATAAAAAACACTGTCTAAGGGGGAAAAAATAATCTGGCGTGTGATAAAGTGAGAAAAACAACAAGGAAGAGAGAGAGAGAGAGAGAGAGAGTTAATATTGGTTTCTGAGAGTTGTTTATATTTCATATGTTTATCATGTTTATGTTTATACATACAGATAAATGTTGTTTATTATGTAATCAACCTTCCATTATTGCTCTGGCTACAATGTAATTTTTTTTTTATTTAGTGCTGCTGAACTTGGAGAGAGAGATGAGTGAGAGAGAGAGAGAGAGACAGACAGGAATACTGAATGTGAGAGAGAGAGATGAAGAAAAACAGATAAAATCAGAGAGAGAGACAGACAGGTTTTTACACCTCAATCATTTTTCTATTTACTGGAGAATCACATGTTGTACTTTTAATCTGTTGATTAAAAGTACAACTAGAGCTATAGAACAGCTGCGAAAGAATCCAATCCGTGATACAGCACTGTGTGTGTGTGTGTGTGTGTGTGTGTGTCTGTGTGTGAGTGAGTGAGTGAGTATAAGACCTGAGCAGCCGCAGTTCAGCCAGCAGTGTGGGGTTCTGCTGAGCTTTCTCCGGAGTGGGCTGAGACACCTGCTCGTGCTCCACACGCAGACGCTGGATCTCCTGCAGGATCTCCCTGCGCACACACACACACACACACACACACACACACACACACACACACACACACACAGAGAAAAGTAAGGAATGAAGCCGTGTGTGTCACTGCTGCAGTTAAAGAGAGCGTTCTGGCAATACCAATGTAAATATCTGTCATGCCAATAAAACACCTTTGAATCTTCAGAAAGTCTGAGCAGTGTGTGTGTGTGTTCAGTGTGCGTGTTCAGTATATGTGTGTGTTCAGTGTGCGTGTGTGTTCAGTGTGCGTGTGTGTTCAGTGTGCGTGTTCAGTATATGTGTGTGTGTGTGTTCAGTGTGCGTGTTCAGTATATGTGTGTGTGTGTGTGTGTGTTCAGTATATGTGTGTGTGTGTGTGTTCAGTGTGCGTGTTCAGTATATGTGTGTGTGTTCAGTATATGTGTGTGTGTGTGTGTTCAGTGTGCGTGTTCAGTATATGTGTGTGTGTGTGTTCAGTGTGCGTGTTCAGTATATGTGTGTGTGTGCGTGTTCAGTATATGTGTGTGTGTGTGTGTTCAGTATATGTGTGTGTGTGTGTTCAGTATATGTGTGTGTGTGTGTGTGTTCAGTATATGTGTGTGTGTGTGTGTTCAGTATATGTGTGTGTGTGTGTGTTCAGTATATGTGTGTGTGTGTGTGTTCAGTATATGTGTGTGTGTGTTCAGTATATGTGTGTGTGTTCAGTATATGTGTGTGTGTGTGTGTTCAGTATATGTGTGTGTGTTCAGTATATGTGTGTGTGTGTGTTCAGTGTGCGTATTCAGTATATGTGTGTGTGTGTTCAGTGTGCGTGTTCAGTATATGTGTGTGTGTGCGTGTTCAGTATGTGTGTGTGTGTGTTCAGTATATATGTGTGTGTGTGTTCAGTATATGTGTGTGTGTTCAGTGTGCGTGTTCAGTATATGTGTGTGTGTGTGTTCAGTGTGCGTGTTCAGTATGTGTGTGTGTGTGTGTGTTCAGTGTGCGTGTTCAGTATATGTGTGTGTGTTCAGTATATGTGTGTGTGTGTTCAGTATATATGTTTGTGTGTGTGTTCAGTATATGTGTGTGTGTGTGTTCAGTGTGCGTGTTCAGTATATGTGTGTGTGTGTTCAGTGTGCGTGTTCAGTATATATGTGTGTGTGTGTTCAGTGTGCGTGTTCAGTATATGTGTGCGTGTTCAGTATATGTGTGTGTGTGTGTGTGTTCAGTATATGTGTGTGTGTTCAGTATATGTGTGTGTGTGTGTGTTCAGTATATGTGTGTGTGTGTGTTCAGTATATGTGTGTGTTCAGTATATGTGTGTGTGTGTGTTCAGTATGTGTGTGTGTGTTCAGTGTGCGTGTTCAGTATATGTGTGTGTGTGTGTGTTCAGTGTGCGTGTTCAGTATATGTGTGTGTGTGTGTTCAGTATATGTGTGTGTGTGTGTGTGTGTGTTCAGTATATGTGTGTGTGTGTGTGTTCAGTATATATATGTGTGTGTGTGTTCAGTATATGTGTGTGTGTGTTCAGTATGTGTGTGTGTGTTCAGTATATGTGTGTGTGTTCAGTGTGCGTGTTCAGTATATGTGTGTGTGTGTTCAGTGTGCGTGTTCAGTATGTGTGTGTGTGTGTTCAGTGTGCGTGTTCAGTATATGTGTGTGTGTGTGTTCAGTATATGTGTGTGTGTGTGTGTTCAGTATATATATGTGTGTGTGTTCAGTATATGTGTGTGTGTGTGTGTGTTCAGTATATGTGTGTGTGTGTGTGTTCAGTATATGTGTGTGTGTGTGTGTTCAGTATATGTGTGTGTGTGTGTGTTCAGTATATGTGTGTGTGTGTTCAGTATATGTGTGTGTGTGTGTGTTCAGTATATGTGTGTGTGTTCAGTATATGTGTGTGTGTGTGTTCAGTGTGCGTATTCAGTATATGTGTGTGTGTGTTCAGTGTGCGTGTTCAGTATGTGTGTGTGTGCGTGTTCAGTATGTGTGTGTGTGTGTTCAGTATATATGTGTGTGTGTGTTCAGTATATGTGTGTGTGTTCAGTGTGCGTGTTCAGTATATGTGTGTGTGTGTGTTCAGTGTGCGTGTTCAGTATGTGTGTGTGTGTGTGTGTGTTCAGTGTGCGTGTTCAGTATATGTGTGTGTGTTCAGTATATGTGTGTGTGTGTTCAGTATATATGTTTGTGTGTGTGTTCAGTATATGTGTGTGTGTGTGTTCAGTGTGCGTGTTCAGTATATGTGTGTGTGTGTTCAGTGTGCGTGTTCAGTATATATGTGTGTGTGTGTTCAGTGTGCGTGTTCAGTATATGTGTGCGTGTTCAGTATATGTGTGTGTGTGTGTGTGTTCAGTATATGTGTGTGTGTGTTCAGTATGTGTGTGTGTGTGTTCAGTATATGTGTGTGTGTGTGTGTTCAGTATATGTGTGTATGTGTGTGTTCAGTATATATGTGTGTGTGTGTGTTCAGTATATGTGTGTGTGTGTTCAGTATGTGTGTGTGTGTTCAGTGTGCGTGTGTGTGTTCAGTGTGCGTGTTCAGTATATGTGTGTGTGTGTTCAGTGTGCGTGTTCAGTATGTGTGTGTGTGTGTTCAGTGTGCGTGTTCAGTATATGTGTGTGTGTGTGTTCAGTATATGTGTGTGTGTGTGTGTTCAGTATATATATGTGTGTGTGTGTGTTCAGTATGTGTGTGTGTGTGTGTGTTCAGTATATGTGTGTGTGTGTGTTCAGTGTGCGTGTTCAGTATGTGTGTGTGTGTGTGTGTTCAGTGTGCGTGTTCAGTATGTGTGTGTGTGTGTGTTCAGTGTGCGTGTTCAGTATATGTGTGTGTGTGCGTGTTCAGTATGTGTGTGTGTGTTCAGTATATGTGTGTGTGTGTGTGTGTGTGTGTTCAGTATATATGTGTGTGTGTGTGTTCAGTATATGTGTGTGTGTGTTCAGTATATGTGTGTGTGTGTTCAGTATATGTGTGTGTGTGTTCAGTATATGTGTGTGTGTGTTCAGTATATGTGTGTGTGTTCAGTGTGCGTGTTCAGTATATGTGTGTGTGTGCGTGTTCAGTATATGTGTGTGTGTGCGTGTTCAGTATGTGTGTGTGTGTTCAGTATATGTGTGTGTGTGTGCTCAGTATATGTGTGTGTGTGTTCAGTGTGTGTGTGTGTGTTCAGTGTGCGTGTTCAGTATGTGTGTGTGTGTGTTCAGTGTGCGTGTTCAGTATATGTGTGTGTGTGTGTGTTCAGTATATGTGTGTGTGTGTGTGTGTTCAGTATATGTGTGTGTGTGTGTGTGTGTTCAGTATATATGTGTGTGTGTGTGTTCAGTATATATGTGTGTGTGTGTGTTCAGTATATGTGTGTGTGTGTGTGTTCAGTATATGTGTGTGTGTTCAGTGTGCGTGTTCAGTATATGTGTGTGTGTGTGTTCAGTATATATGTGTGTGTGTGTGTGTGTTCAGTATATATGTGTGTGTGTGTGTTCAGTATATGTGTGTGTGTTCAGTGTGCGTGTTCAGTATATGTGTGTGTGTGTGTTCAGTGTGCGTGTTCAGTATATGTGTGTGTGTGTGTTGAGTGTGCGTGTTCAGTATATGTGTGTGTGTGTGTTCAGTGTGCGTGTTCAGTATATGTGTGTGTGTGCGTGTTCAGTATATGTGTGTGTGTGCGTGTTCAGTATATGTGTGTGTGTGTGTGTGTTCAGTATATGTGTGTGTGTGTGTGTTCAGTATATGTGTGTGTGTGTGTTCAGTACATGTGTGTGTGTGTGTTCAGTATATGTGTGTGTGTGTGTGTTCAGTATATGTGTGTGTGTGTTCAGTGTGCGTGTTCAGTATATGTGTGTGTGTGTTCAGTATATGTGTGTGTGTGTGTGTTCAGTGTGCGTGTTCAGTATATGTGTGTGTGTGTGTTCAGTGTGCGTGTTCAGTATATGTGTGTGTGTGTGTTCAGTGTGCGTGTTCAGTATATGTGTGTGTGTGTGTTCAGTGTGCGTGTTCAGTATATGTGTGTGTGTTCAGTATATGTGTGTGTGTGTGTGTGTTCAGTGTGCGTGTTCAGTATATGTGTGTGTGTGCGTGTTCAGTATATGTGTGTGTGTGTGTGTGTTCAGTATGTGTGTGTGTGTGTGTGTGTGTTCAGTGTGCGTGTTCAGTATATGTGTGTGTGTGTGTTCAGTGTGCGTGTTCAGTATGTGTGTGTGTGTGTGTTCAGTGTGCGTGTTCAGTATATGTGTGTGTGCGTGTTCAGTATATGTGTGTGTGTGTGTGTTCAGTATATGTGTGTGTGTGTGTTCAGTGTGCGTGTTCAGTATATGTGTGTGCGTGTTCAGTATATGTGTGTGCGTGTGTGTTCAGTGTGCGTGTTCAGTATATGTGTGTGTGTGTGTTCAGTGTGCGTGTTCAGTATATGTGTGTGTGTGTGTTCAGTGTGCGTGTTCAGTATATGTGTGTGTGTGTGTTCAGTGTGCGTGTTCAGTATATGTGTGTGTGTGTGTGTTCAGTATATGTGTGTGTGTGCGTGTTCAGTATATGTGTGTGTGTGTGTTCAGTATGTGTGTGTGTGTGTGTGTTCAGTGTGCGTGTTCAGTATATGTGTGTGTGTGTGTTCAGTGTGCGTGTTCAGTATATGTGTGTGTGTGTGTGTTCAGTGTGCGTGTTCAGTATATGTGTGTGTGCGTGTTCAGTATATGTGTGTGTGTGTGTTCAGTGTGCGTGTTCAGTATATGTGTGTGTGTGTGTTCAGTATATGTGTGTGTGTGTGTTCAGTATGTGTGTGTGTGTTCAGTATATGTGTGTGTGTGTGTTCAGTGTGTGTGTTCAGTATATGTGTGTGTGTGTTCAGTGTGCGTGTTCAGTATATGTGTGTGTGTGTTCAGTGTGCGTGTTCAGTATATGTGTGTGTGTGTTCAGTGTGCGTGTTCAGTATATGTGTGTGTGTGTGTTCAGTATATGTGTGTGTGTGTGCGTGTTCAGTATATGTGTGTGTGTGTTCAGTATATGTGTGTGTTCAGTATATGTGTGTGTGTGTTCAGTATATGTGTGTGTGTGTTCAGTATATGTGTGTGTGTGTTCAGTATATGTGCGTGTTCAGTATATGTGTGTGTGTGTGTTCAGTGTGCGTGTTCAGTATGTGTGTGTGTTCAGTATATGTGTGTGTGTGTGTGTGTTCAGTATATGTGTGTGTGTGTGTGTGTTCAGTATATGTGTGTGTGTGTGTGTGTTCAGTATATGTGTGTGTGTGTGTTCAGTATATGTGTGTGTGTTCAGTATATGTGTGTGTGTGTTCAGTGTGCGTGTTCAGTATATGTGTGTGTGTGTGTGTGTGTGTTCAGTATATGTGTGTGTGTGTTCAGTATATGTGTGTGTGTGTTCAGTATATGTGTGTGTGTGTGTGTTCAGTGTGCGTGTTCAGTATATGTGTGTGTGTGTGTGTTCAGTATATGTGTGTGTGTGCGTGTTCAGTATATGTGTGTGTGTGTGTGTGTTCAGTATGTGTGTGTGTGTGTGTTCAGTGTGCGTGTTCAGTATATGTGTGTGTGTGTGTTCAGTGTGCGTGTTCAGTATATGTGTGTGTGTGTGTTCAGTGTGCGTGTTCAGTATATGTGTGTGTGCGTGTTCAGTATATGTGTGTGTGTGTGTTCAGTATATGTGTGTGTGTTCAGTGTGCGTGTTCAGTATATGTGTGTGTGTGTGTTCAGTATATGTGTGTGTGTGTGTTCAGTATGTGTGTGTGTTCAGTATATGTGTGTGTGTGTTCAGTGTGCGTGTTCAGTATATGTGTGTGTGTGTGTGTTCAGTGTGCGTGTTCAGTATATATGTGTGTGTGTGTGTGTTCAGTGTGCGTGTTCAGTATATGTGTGTGTGTGTTCAGTGTGCGTGTTCAGTATATGTGTGTGTGCGTGTTCAGTATATGTGTGTGCGTGTTCAGTATATGTGTGTGTGTGTGTGTTCAGTGTGCGTGTTCAGTATATGTGTGTGTGTGTTCAGTGTGCGTGTTCAGTATATGTGTGTGTGCGTGTTCAGTATATGTGTGTGTGTGTGTTCAGTATATGTGTGTGTGTGTGTTCAGTATATGTGTGTGTGTGTTCAGTGTGCGTGTTCAGTATATGTGTGTGTGTGTTCAGTATATGTGTGTGTGTGTGTTCAGTATATGTGTGTGTGTGTTCAGTATATGTGTGTGTTCAGTGTGCGTGTTCAGTATATGTGTGTGTGTGTGTGTTCAGTGTGCGTGTTCAGTATGTGTGTGTGTGTGTGTGTTCAGTGTGTGTGTGTGTGTGTTCAGTATGTGTGTGTTCAGTGTGCGTGTTCAGTATATGTGTGTGTGTGTTCAGTATATGTGTGTGTGTGTGTTCAGTATATGTGTGTGTGTGTTCAGTATATGTGTGTGTGTGTGTTCAGTATATGTGTGTGTGTGTTCAGTATATGTGTGTGTTCAGTGTGCGTGTTCAGTATGTGTGTGTGTGTGTGTTCAGTGTGCGTGTTCAGTATGTGTGTGTTCAGTGTGCGTGTTCAGTGTGCGTGTTCAGTATATGTGTGTGTGTGTGTGTGTTCAGTATATGTGTGTGTGTGTTCAGTATATGTGTGTGTGTGTGTTCAGTATATGTGTGTGTGTGTTCAGTATATGTGTGTGTGTGTGTGTTCAGTGTGCGTGTTCAGTATATGTGTGTGTGTGTTCAGTGTGCGTGTTCAGTATATGTGTGTGTGTGTTCAGTGTGCGTGTTCAGTATATGTGTGTGTGTGTGTTCAGTATATGTGTGTGTGTGTGTGTGTGTGTTCAGTATATGTGTGTGTGTGTGTGTGTTCAGTGTGCGTGTTCAGTATATGTGTGTGTGTGTGTGTGTGTGTGTGTGTGTGTGTGTACCTGTTCTTCTGCTCCAGCTGTGCTATGAGCTGCCGCTGGTTCTTGTTGGTGTCGAAGCCGAGCTGATCAGCTCTCTGAGGAAACACCGCAGGTGAGAGGTCAGTGTCCCAGAGACAGGAGACACACGCAGTCGTTTCCATGGTAACAAGGCTCAAAGTGTGTGTGTGTGTAAAAAAAAAGAAAAAAAAAGTGTGCATGTCTTACAGCATTGGTGCCAGGCTCCGACGCTAGCCGAGCTGTGTATCGAGCGATTAGCTTGTGTTCTTCGTCCATTCGGCTGGGACTGTCCAGAGCACTACACACACACACACACACACACACACACACACAAACACTTTGTATGATCTGGTTTCAAAAATCCATCGTGTGTACCTCCCATGTTCATTAACTGTCAGTGTATGTCTCTCATACAGACACACACACAGACACACACACACAGACACACACACACAGACACACACTCTCTCACCGTGGACTCGACTGCAGTTTGTTCACATAAGCTGCAATCAGTGCGTGTTCCTCATTTAGACGCTGAGCAGCAGCTATACCCTGCACCCTACACACACACACACGCACACACACACACAATATGAAGTGAAAAACAACAGACACACACAAAGAGGATGAATGAACAGGATGAATGACACACAGTGTGCAATACAAATACAAATGTGTGTGTGTGTGTGTGTGTCTGTGTGTGTGTGATTATCATCATAAACATTAACCAGTGAGTGAGAACACAAACCCCAAACACTAACACGATACACTCTCATTCTCACTATCCCTGTAGAAATTATTAACTAGTGTATGTGTGTTGATTCCATTGTCACCTCGGTCATGTACTTCTGTGTTATATGCTGTAAGAACGCATTTAAACAGAAACACACACACACACACACACACACACACATACACACACACACACACACACACACACACGATGAGGGGTCAAGGACAGGTTATCTTACCTTTGGTTGGGGGTGGAGCTTACACACGGGGGCGCCGCTGAGACAGTCAGGTTGTTTGGAACAGGGCGGGGTGGTCTGAGGAGAAACACACACACACACACACACACACACACACACACACACACACTGAGTGTTAAAACATACACAAAAAAGAGGTACTCATTAACTTTTATGCAACAAGGAGAGAGAGAGAGGCAGAATTAAACACACACACACACACACACACACACACACACACACACACACACACACACACACACTTACACACACACTTACACAATGTTGGAGAGGTCGAGTGGTCTCTCCGGGTCCTCGGGGTAGATGGGGTGAGAGGGCTCTCGGCTCGGTACACAGCCAAATGATTTACTAATGGCGCGGCCCAATTTCTTAGCAGGAGATTTCTACACACACACAAAAAAGTTTAATAAATAAAAATCGTAGAAGAGAGAAACAAACTATTCAGATTCATACTGATAAACAGGGTAATCCTATATATTGGAGATTACAGATTTATTGCATCCTGACTGTAAATAAATCTCACTGTGATAAGACTAACAGAGTAATCATAATGTAATAACAGTGTAATAACACCTCCACACACCGTACAGGTGATCTAAAGGAGGGCCATCAGGTGACGATTACTATAGATTATAACAGACTGTAACGGATTCAAGTGAATTACAATTGACTGTAATGGATTACTAAGGATAATAACACTAATGAATTATCATGGAGTATATAAAACTGGACCAAATTATGCATTATAACAATCAGTAACGGATCGCTGTGGACTAGAACGGACAGTAACGGATCGCTGTGGACTAGAACGGACAGTAACGGATCGCTGTGGACTAGAACGGACAGTAACGGATCGCTGTGGACTAGAACGGACAGTAACGGATCGCTGTGGACTAGAACGGACAGTAACGGATCGCTGTGGACTATAACGGACAGTAACGGATCGCTGTGGACTATAACGGACAGTAACGGATCGCTATGGACTATAACGGACAGTAACGGATCGCTATGGACTATAACAGACAGTAACGGATCACTATGGATTATAATAGACTAACGGATCACTATGGATTATAATAGACTAACGGATCACTATGGATTATAATAGACTAACGGATCACTATGGATTATAATAGACTAACGGATCACTATGGATTATAATAGACTAACGGATCACTATGGATTATAATAGACTAACGGATCACTATGGATTATAATAGACTAACGGATCACTATGGATTATAATAGACTAACGGATCACTATGGATTATAATAGACTAACGGATCACTATGGATTATAATAGACTAACGGATCACTATGGATTATAATAGACTAACGGATCACTATGGATTATAATAGACTAACGGATCACTATGGACTTATAATGGCTTATAATGGATTAAAATATTGTGATGGACTACAATAGACTGTAATAAATCCTACTGAATTGCAGTGGATTATAACACAATGTAATGGATTACCAATAATTCTAATAAGTTACACTAAGTAGTAATGGACTGCAATAGATTATAGTAGATGGATTACAATTATTACAATGGATTACACGTGATTACAATTAAATGGGTTGTTATAATAATAATAATAATAATACAGTGTATTGGGTTAAAGGATAATTGGATTATAGTGGATTACAACAAATTCAAATGGATGACAATTTTTTTAAATAAATCATGTTGAGTTTAATGTATTTTAAGAGGTTGTACTGGATTGTGTGGACTGTAATGAGTAGAGGAGCCTCACCCAGGACGAGTGCTCCTTCATTTGGTGCTGGTTGCTATGGTTACCGCTGGCATGGCCACGCCAGAAGCAGGTCTGACACAGCTGGTAGTTAAAGCACTGCTGGCAGCGGTACCGAAAACCGAGCATGTTCTCACCGCGGCAGTACGAACAGCTGACCGGGTGTAGGACTGGAGAGAGACAGAATTAGAGAGAGAGACAGAATTAGAGAGAGAGGAAAGCAAAGGACAAAGTGAAAAAGAGCAGGAGTTTCTAAAAAAAAAAAGAAGAAAAAAAAAGTAATAAATCACCATGTAAAATGTGAAACGGTGTTATGGGATCAGATCATGATGATCATCTGATCATCAGATCAGATCATTTGAAAAAAAGCGACAAACTGGAAGAGAGAGAGAGAGAGAGAGAGAGAGAGAGAGAGAGACAGAGAGCTACCATTTTCCACATTAGCGATGCGATGCATGAGGGGTAACCAGACGAGACACTGAGGAGGAGAATCAGCCATCATCGTGTCTAGAAACATGTTCAACATCACCTTTTTCTGTTCAACACACACACATACATACATACATACATACATACATACATTCAGACACACACACACACACACACACACACACACAACAATATTTTAGCCTTTATGCACCTGGAAATGTTTACATCATCATATCCTCCCGTGTGTGTGTGTGTGTGTGTGTGTGTGTGTGTGTGTGTGTGTGTGTGTGTGTGTGTGTGTGTGTGTGTATATATACCTGCTGCGGGAAGCAGGAGCGTGCGAAGTGCTGCGTGTAGCCGAAGGACGGACCCTCGAACACAGCGGACGGCAGTTTCAGCGCCTCCATCAGGAAGAGGTCGAACTTGGACAGAGTCATCCCTCCATGAGCGTCCGAGATCTGAGAGAAAATATCTAACAGACACACACACACACACACACACACACTTCGTATACAACCACAGTATCTCCCAAATAAATACATAAATATATATAGCAAGTGATTGTTGATGGTGTGCACTAGGGGGCAATGTTGTATCACAGACGTCATGAAGGAAACACTCACAGCGCAGTTTATCCACGATCTTCCCTCCGCACAGGATAGCCAGCATGACCTTCACGGAGAACACCGTCACACTGCCCTGGCCCTCACTGCACAACACACACACACACACACACACACTATTAAGGGGGAGCAGCTCACAGAGGAACACATTACATTTTACCGAACATACTTTTTATCTAATTGTAACTTCAAACTTCCAAGACCTGATATAAAATCTCTATAAAACGTGAACGTGTGGACCGCAAGAACATCTGGATTATAACTAAAGATTGGGAAAATATTTATACAGTTACTTTTCCCAGTTATTTGACTCAAAAAACTATTTTTTCAAATTTGAACTCATTTATTTTTGCATTTAAGGTTGATGATTGTTGCAGTTCCTCTATGATCCTACAGGTGGTGCTCTGTAAACTACTCGCACATTGGCAGGCAGGATAGCGTCCAATATGATGGGATAAATTATTTGCTGAGTTTGTTAAAAATATATTGAGTCTGTATATGAATAAAATCCTGATATTTATAGAATCGCAATACAAATGGAATCAACGCCGACGTATCGTGATAATATTGTATCAGCTGGTCCTTATCGCAAATTATAACTAATGATCTGTTAGACTTTGTGTGTGTGTGTGTGTGTGTGTGATTTAGTATAGACGTTTTCAGACACTGTTATACATATCAATATATCCGGTACAATATTATCACTATACATAGATGTCGATTTAATATTTATTGCGATTATGGGAAGCCATTAAGGTCAAAATTGGTCATATGATTAATTTGGGTTAAAAAAAAAAAAAGTAACGTGTTAAGATTTTTAGATTTCTAAATATTAATATTGACAGCCCTCAAAAAGATGTAATTTGTTTTTTAAAGTTTTTGTTAAAATTCTAAACAAATGTGACAATGTGTGAATAGTTTAGAGCACCACCTGTAGGATTACAGAGGAACTGCGACATTCTACCACATACAAACCGGTGTATATAAATTCAAAATTAATTTGCGACACGACCCAGTGTGACGGTACATCAACTGGCAGACAAAAAGAAGCATGACGCCACTGAATTGATGTTTTCTATAAGCAGACCTGTCGTGCGCGGCGAGGAGGAAGTTGAGCAGCAGGCTGATGCTCTGCTGGACGTTGATCTGGTAGGTGGTGGGCAGACGCTTGTTGAGCTGGTAGAAGACGGACGAGACGATGGTCTCCAGCCGGGACACGCTCAGCTCGGTGTTGTGCTCCAACGTGTTCAGGCCGTTGTCCCGAAACGCCTCGATCATGTTCCACACGTCCACCAGGTGCACTGAAACAGTCAACATCCCTCAGAAATGCATTCATCCAATTACTGCGCTGTCCTAAGCTCCGCCCCATACGACATACAGGAACCCGTAAGAAGTCTATATAAGGACGTAAAACAAAAACATGCCTTCCAGCCTGGAAATTGTGTTTCCAAACTTGTCTTTTCATCCAAATACTCTTTTCACTAAGACCAAGGTTTAAATGATCTCTTTTGATGTATAGTATGATTAATTACTTGAGGCGGGCGGAGCTTTAAGCGTTCATTGTGAAATAATAATAATAAAAAAAAAGACCACAATTTAAGTGTTATAAAGTCACTTTATCAAATTTAAATCCTCAGAAACGTCAGTGCCGTGCTGGTTCGCGCTCGTACTCACGGTTGCATTTCTTCTGGACGAAGCGGAGCTTGCAGGCCGTGCGATACGTAGAGAGACGGATCAAGTCGAAATTCTGAGCTTCTGAAATGACCAATGATAAAAAATTTTTTTTTTTTTTAAATCATTGTACAATGAAAAAAGATACTGTAACAGGCAGGCTAGAGCTTACAGAGATGCTTGCTCAGACACCAGTGTTAGAACACATAAAATATATAGAAATGTCCACTAGAGGGCGGACCTGAGCCAATCAGTATACTCCATCAACGGGTGTACCGAGGTTGTGCAAACTTCTCTTCAACAAGCAGACAGTTTCCCATTGATGCTTTTTCAGTTAAGTCTCAAATCAAACAATAAACAAATAAAATTAATGCTGTTAAATAAATTAAATAAAATACATTTTGCTGACTCTGGAATTTTATTTTCCACTCCTTTTCAATGACGGAAAGAAATTTAAATAAAAGCCAGCTTATTAGTTCTTCAGTTTCATAACATCAGGGTCGTTCGAGTCAAAGCGGGACTTTTGATTGTACAGAATAACAGAAAACTATTTTTTTATGAGAGTAAAAACTCCTTTATTTCTCTATATAACCACCTGCTACACTAATGAACATCAATTCTGTTAGAGAATATGTGAAAAGGTAGGTGAGAAGGAAACACTCACTCATCTCGGTGAAGATCTGCCTCCTGTCGGCCATCATCCTTCCTCTCCTCCCTCCGTCTTCAATCATCCTGAGAACATACAGGTAGTGACCAGGTCAAATGAGATCAAAGGAATATTGTTTATACTAGTATTATTCTACAGCTCTGATCCAAGGAAGGAGTCTCCGGTGTCAGAGCCAGAGCTGGGGAAGATACAGAACTCCTGTACTTGAGTAAAAGCAGACATTCCCTAAGGCTAATATTACTCAAGTAAAAGTACAACTTCTCCATTTACATGTGTACTTAAGTAGAAGTACAAAGGTTCTTGCCTTTTGTATCAAACGATTTTTGCAAAGTAAAAAAAAAAAAATCTCAGGCAAAGCAAGCAGTTATGCATAATAATTTCCTAAACATAAATAATAAAATGTACAGAACGCAGGTCCATGCAGAAGGACGTAGTGGAGTGAGAGTTCAGGTATCTGCTATAGGATGTTAGTGGAGTAAAAGTAAAACTTAAAACTCCAAAAGATGAGATGATGAATCAGGGGTCATTTTGGGGTCAATGCCCTTAGTGACCTCCCACCTCCAGCACTACAGTGTAACTATACACGGAACAAAAAGGTATCTTTGTGAAACAATGTAATGAAAACTTCCAGTGGCGCAAGAGGAATAAAAATTTTGTGGTGCGAGAACTTTAGAATAAACATCGCTTCATCGCACCGTACGGTCATCGATCGCTTCTCTGAAACAACACAACGGGAGTGTTTTATCACTGATGTAATCGACAAACAGGTGTGATTGACAGAACTGATTATACTTTATACAACCTGAGCGTAAACACACGGAAAAAAATGCGACTCTGTGTGTGTGTGGATCTGTATCCCTTACTGAGGGTTTAGTTATTCCTGGCATTAATCATTAACAGCGGTGTAACGGAACCGGTTTCGTGTTGGAGCACGACACACTGACGGCTTTTATCTCACGCTCACACCAGCACACGGCCGGCTCCTCTGTGCACCTTCAAACACCACTCGGTGATAAATCTTTACTCCACACACACACACACACACACACACACACACACACACACACACACACACATTCCTGAGGGGATTTAAGAGTTTCCCAAGAGCTTTACTTATAATCACTAGAGACAAAGAAGCACACAACTGCATTGTGAAAACACACACACACTTCAATCACTGGCCTTCACTTATCATTTATTCAGTTTTCCATCACTCGCTTATTAAGTCAGAATTCAGCACTGAACTCAAACAGTACTGACACACACACACACACAATCTCCTTTCATCTGATTTTATGTAAAAGCCTAAATTTCAGCATGAAAACACACACACACACACACACACACACACACACACACACACACACACACACACACACACACAACTGCAAACTGTCACATGTCCTGTCTCTCTCTCTCTCTCTCATTCCAGTGCTCTGTAACCCACAGCAAACAACAACTAAGATTTCCATCCCCTCATAATTAGCGCTCATTAGCCACTGGATGCTAACGGCCCTGACGCGACAGTTCTCATAAAGAGCGCAGACTTTTTTGAAGTGGGTGGGGCCTATGTGCAGCAGTTGCTGTGGAGCAGGAAGGAGGCATGGCCTGTGTAGCTGTCAGCAAATTAGGAAGGAGGCGTGGTGTGTGTAGCTGTCAGTCACAGTGGGTAAAAAAAAGAGGTGGGGCCGGGGTATCCGTCAGTTACAGTGGGTGAGGAAAGAGGCGTGGCCTGTGTCGCTGTCAGTCACAGTGAATAAGGAAGTAGGCGTGTCCTGTGCGGCTGTCAGTCAGTGAGTGAGACACGCAGGAGGCGTGGCCTGTGTCGCTGTCAGTCACAGTGAGTAAAGAGGGAGGCGTGGCCTGTGTAGCTGTCAGTCACAGTGAGTAAAGAAGGAGGCGTGGCCTGTGTAGCTGTTCAGATCACCAGTCCATATTTCACGGTCACTTTAAGAGTAAGGAGCTCTGCTAAAGTTTTACAGGTGTGCAGTTCACTCAAGTGTAAATGAAACAGTGTGGGAACAATATGTACAAAACAAACACACGGACACACAAACTGCAAATTAGAACTTCACACACACACACACACACACACACACACACACACACACACACACACACACACACATAAAATCTCAACCCAGCTGCTCATAATTCTTGTGTGAACAAGCACAGCTGACATTAAGTAAACAAGCCAAAAAGCAAACTAAATACTCTCACACACACACACACACACACACACACACACACCTTGGTAGCCTAGGCACATACAAAGTATGCATGTATTTCTTACCTCTTCAGTGACTGGCGTTCTAACTAGTGCAAAGGGGCCAGTGTGAGCTCTGAAAAGGAGAACACACACACACACACACACACACACACACACACACACACACACACACACAGAAGGAATATTATCACATGCTGATGTGAAACTATCACACACAGAATGAAACACAGTCAGCTGCAGTTCCCAGTGTGATAACGTGGACCCGCTCGTACGTGTTGTGACGATAATTAAACACAAACGCAGCTCTGACTCTGTACACGTGACAAACATCAAGCGGTGCGGACCGAACCACAACGCACCCCGCCACACCCCACCGCTCCAGCCAATCAGCAGCAGGCGCTGCCTTCATGCTTGATGAGATTTAATATTAATGTTGGTCAGGTTGCCCAGTTAGCGTCGCGGCCTTGAATTTTGTGGGCGGAGCTTGTGAAGGACCTTGTTGATGTTGGACGTCGAGTTCAAATACCAACAATTATTCTCCAGAATCGCTGACCCCTCCCATTATTTGTATAAACTAGCTAAAAAGTTCCACATAATTACACAAAAAGCTTAAAACATTCATAGAATTGAACAATATTATAATAATTAATACTGGGCGTAGATTCTGGTCATAGCACAAACCTGAATTTAAAATCATTTCAACTTGTACATTGTACGAATTTTAAATATAAGGTGGCAAGAAAAAGTATGTGAAACTTTGGTGTAGGTGGGAACCACAGCTACAGGAAGCGCCCGGTTGAGGTTACTGCGGCCAAGTTTGGGGGGGGCTGGGGGGGGTTGTGGGGAGAGGTCTCACAGTTGGGCACATTTATATTTATCAATACTCTTGACTTAGATGATGATGATGATGATCAGATCACATTTTATGACAAATTACTGCAGAAAACCATGAAATTCCAAAAAGGAATTCTTAGCACTGCATATAAAAATCTAAATTGTAAATTCGAAGTCCAGTTTCTACCGAATTCGTATTGCTTTCAAACCCGCCGAAAAAAAAAAAAAGTAAATCCAGAACTACCTTGAAATATAGTAACCGATGTTAGTTATACACTTGTTAGCCAAGTCTGTTACGAAGGCACCTTTTAAAGTAGCAAAATCAAGTCGATTAGAAAGAACCAGCTGAAATGATACTCATATGAGATGAGGGAAAAGGGGCGGGGCTTCAGGAAACATTCGTTAATGCCATAGACTGTATAATACATCAGGTTTTCTGATGACTCCGCCCTAAGGGCCAGTTAATCCAGAAATGGTGAACAGGTGGATCATATGGAGCCTTCCTGTAAGCTTGAACATGCACCACAAGCTACCTAGCTTACCTTTAGCTTAGCTAAAGTGGTAAGGTGGCCAACATCATGAACGGGAAATCTAACTAGCGAGTTTAAAACCGTTTTCGTTCCAGGTTGCAAATGTTTATTTCTGTTGTAAATTTGGACATATGGAGCTCTATGAGGACTGACTTGCTTTTGAAGCCAGCTCCTAGTGGTCATTCAAGGAACTACACATAATAGCTGGACTTGTTTTTCAGAACCGGGAGGTCGCCGCTTGGTAAAATACTGTCAGACATTTTTGACAGTAAATTTGACTCATCTGTTCTGTGAATTAAAATAAGGAAGGTGGATGAGCGACGCAAAACGAAACATAGAAAACAGAACCTAGCGAGGACGGAGACGTAGCCGGGTTTTTCCCGTCATCTTTTCACCCACATGGCAAAGTCTGCTGAGGGACACGGAGGGATTTAATCTCACTGACAAGCAGACCACCCACGCAGACTTCCTGTCAAGTCGATACATCAATCTCTTTCACACACACACATACAGTATATATACACACAGACTGTGAGTATGAGGACATCTGTCATTTTTCTCTCATTTAGCAAACAAATTTACTTCCAAGTCATTTAGAGAAGCGTTTACACGAGAAATGAGGTCATGGTGAACATTCTTGATCGTCTGAAACCACAACTTTCCACGGTGGAAATCTGTGGTTTGTAAATTCAGCGCACGGCTGACAGGAAAGTACGACCGTCGCACCGCTTCATCTCTGGATTACGCCGTCAGGTTTCATTCACTCATTCATTCAATGCCGTTATGTGGAACGTTTCAATGTTACAGAGCGACCTCTTGAGCGAAACCGCGTCGCTTCGTGGTTAGTGCAAAAGTAATGGCGCCCTATAAAAAGCTGCCTGTCTGCGGTAGCTGGGCTGCGTAACCGGAACATTCACAGACATCACACCTGGGAGGAGCTCTTACACAGTGTGTGGGCGTGGCTAAATGTACATTTTTAAACCCCCCCCCCCCTTTTTTTTTACATTTTTGCTTATCGACATATGCACGAGTATGAAGAAAAAGCACTTTTGATGAGTTCAGGTCCTCACAATGTCTAAAATACCGGAACACACACACACACGCACGCACGCGCACACACGCGAACACACACACACACACACACACACACAAAGCAATGTCGAGTCAGACTGAAAGTGGAAACTATGTCACTGCAAAACCACCTGACACCGTCTCGCACTCGCGTGCGCACACACACACACACACACACACACACACACACAGACACAGACACACACACAAATAACCAAATCTTAAAATATTCATAGAAAACAGAAAAAGAGACACACAGCAAACAGCAACCCTTATTTATGTGTCATAGGATCTGTGAAAAGTATGAAACATGGTCAGAGAGGGAAAAAAAAGAAAAGAAAAGAGAGAGAGAACTTTTTTGGGGCTTGTTGCTTTGGTGGACCCGAGAGAGAGAGACTGATGTGTGAGGGCACGAGATAAATAGACACAGCAGATAAACGAGAGAGAGAGAGAGAGAGAGAGAGAGAGAGACTGGAGGACGGGAGGGAGTGACAGTAGGGTGGGCGATGGAAATTTGCGTTAACCCCGAGCTGCTATTCCTGTCCACGCCCACCTGCACCACATGACCTGAGCAACAGCTGAACTCACTCTCATTCTTCACACTCTCTCTCTACATCTCTCTCTTAAACACAGAACAATTATATAAGTCCACCATAGAAGGAATGTCAACAGGAGTGTCCACACACACACACACACACACACGGTGTGTATCACGTCCCGAGTGCCCATGTGCATTTTAACACCGTGACATATTTATTCTGTCTGTATATCCGTGTGTGTGTGTGTGTGTGTGTGGCCAGTTTTAGCAATACAGCAGATGGTTGTCAGTGTTGGTCGATGACATGCCGCTGTCACACACACACACACACACACACACACACACACACACACAGCATCTCTACGCGCTCGCCATCTCCACCCCGCAGCGCCGCTGCGTTCCGATTGGTCGGAAGCTGTTGATTAATTCTCTCCGACATCAGCGCAGGGTTACATTAATGTACTTGTTAATGCGCTGCGGTATCGTTTCCATAGCAACGAGTCATTTGTACATGTTCAGTGCCCCAGATACACCTCTGACCTTTAAGGTCGTTTCTTTCCCTTTGCTCTCTCTCTGATATTAATGTTCAGGACGTTTATACAAACCTGTTGTGACGACTGACAGCGACACCTGCGAGCGCTTGTACATCAGCACATAGCGACCACGCACACACACACACACACGTGCGCACACACACGCATTCCTCAGCTTGTGCGCCTCTAATGAATTACCCTACAGCACTCCAGCCGCGTGCTTTAATTCCACATCGACACTTCCAGCACATCATGTCACATCACATCAGCTCATCTACCGGGTTAAACCTCTCACTCGCTCCACCTGAGAGAATAAACTGTGAATGTAAAGGTGGAGAGATCAGACGTGTGGGTCAGTCAGAGAGAGAGAGAATGGAAGAAGGGAAGGAAAAAAAGTAAGTAAGGAATGAAAGGAGAAAGAAGGGAAAAAATCATAAGGGAGAAATGAAGAAAAGAAAGAAAAAAGAAAGAAAGAAAGCATAAGGGAGAAAAACACATTAGGACTTAAAGAAGGGGAAAAGCTAAGAAAGAAAAGACAGAACCAAAGAGAAAAAAAAGAACATGAAGAAAGGGAATGAGGTTGAAGGAAGGGAATAATGAAGATACGGACATAAAGGATGGAATAAGAGGAAAGAAGGTAAGAATGGAAAAATGAAAAAAAAAAAAAAGGAAAGTAAGAAAATGGAAGAAAGAAAATAAAAAGGAAAGAAAGAAAAGAAGGACAGACAGAAAGAACGATTAGGGATTAAACAAAATAAAGAAAGGATGGTAAGCAACGTCAGAACAAAAAGCAAGAAAGGAAAAAATGAAGATATAAAGGAATAAAAATAAGGAAAATTAAAGAATTAAAGGAAAAAGTTGTACACAACCCCAAACACAGGAGGTGTCTGATCCAGTTCCATTAAGAGTGAGAGGAAGAAAGGATGGACTGAAAAAAAATGAAAGACAAGAGAAAGAAGCTCAGTAACCCAAAGCTCACGTGTGATTCACTTCCTGCAGCAGAGTCGATTCGGAGTCGATTCAGTTCCTGACCAGAGCGCAGTGTCACTGTGTGTGTGTGTGCTGTGAGTTGTGTTGTCGAACCGCATCGGTACAAGTATCCCAGGATCTAGACCGTGTGTGTCTGTGTGTGTGTGTGTGTGTAACAAAGGTGTGTTCTCCGCCAGCTCTCTCTCTCTGTCGCTCTGATCTGAGAGTAAATGGAGTGGAGTAAACCCCCATCACTCCCTGGAGGAACATGATAAAAGCTCTGAGGCTGGGAAAACCCAACCCGTTCGCTCTCTTTTCATCTCTCCCTCCTCTTTCTCTGCACCTTTCCACTCCATCCATTCAGCGCGTTCTACTTCCTCCTGCATTCCTCCTCCACAGCGTCCTTCTTTAATCCTCCGACTCTAATCTCATTTAAACCCCTCGTATTCATCAGACCCGGGATCGGCTCCGCTCCGCGCGTGCCGTGCGGCGAGACGGCGGACGCCGAGCTGAGAGCGGCGTGCGGCTCGGGGCCGGACATCAGAATAAATCAGGCAGGGACACACATCGTCTGTACTTCACACACTAATCAAGATTAAAGACGTCGCGTGGAGGAAAGTGTTCTTTCATCATTCTCTTAAGGTGAAGACTGAGAGGCGGATAAACACCAAAACCTTCACAGCTTTAAAAGGGACACCAGCTCCACGCACACCTCTACAGCTAACGACTAACACTGGGCCAACTAATGACAACTAGCACAGATAACCAACATGCAGACGACCAGCACACAGCCGAGGAACACACAGGAACACACACTGGAAACCCAAACACAGACAACAAGCGCAGACGACCGACACACAGATGACTGACTGACACTGGCAACCAGCACACAGGCAAACAAAAGAGACGACCGACAGACGGGCGACAGACAGAGATGACCGACAGAGACGGGCGACAGAGAGACGGGCGACAGACGGGCGACAGACGGGGACGGGCGACAGACAGACAACCACAATGGACAACCAGTAAACATATGACAAACAAACAAACAACCAGCACACACAACCAACTAACACAAAACAGACGTCTAGACGGGGGAATTCCACACTGTATATGACAAAACAACTTCTACTGAACTCACATGCAGGTCCAGTCTACCACAAGAAACTAACTGGTATCACAGTGTAGCCACATTATTGAACCTCACACTGTTACAGTGTATTGGACGGTGGGTGTTTGGTCCAGACCCATGAGACGTGTGTGTGTGTGTGAGAGAGAGACGAGATGTGTGTGACACATGCGAGACATGTTCCTGTGCTGCCCATGACACCATGTACGGCTGTACAGGAAAGGCTAACACACACACACACACACACACACACACACACACACACACACACACCCTAATGAGACAAGGACAAACAGCATAAGGGTTTCAATAAACAGGAGAGTAAGCCACAGTCAGTACAACGCCCAGGAAGAACAAATACACACACACACATACACACATACACACACACACCAATATCTGTACTGAACTCCAAATCCAATTTAGGAATATGAGGAAAACATTTTACATTATGCACATTGATGATTTTAAACAAGCCACACACACACACACACACACACACACAGAGCTCTGTTGGGTTCAAATAACAATTTATGGCACTAATTTGGGATGAGGCTTTCAGTGTGAGTCTCTAATGACACTTTGTGTCTCTGTGTGTGTGTGTGTGTGTGTAGCAGGTAGGGTTAATGTCAGACAGAGGGAACAAACATTCCATACATTCCCCAGGTCAAAGTGAGATGAGGAGAATGGGGGTTCGAGTACCACCTTCACTATGTGTGTGTGTGTGTGTGTGTGTGTGTGTGTGTGTGTAAGTGATAGAGCTAATTATGCATCGCATGACTGCAGGGTTTCATGCTTCCATCCAAAATACATGCTTCAGCAATTGAGAATGAATCTTGACTCTCTCTCTCTCTCACGCGCACACACACACACACGCGCACACACACACTCCATACTCATGGGCTGAGCAAGAAGTCTGTGTGTGTGAGTCAATTTTATTGCTATTTCACTGATGTTTTTAGAAACAGTTCCAGAACTTCAAGCGCGTGCGCGCGCACACACACACACACACACACACACACACACACACACACACACACACACACACACACGTCTCATGGATGGTCACACGATAATGACTCACATCTTAACATTAAAGTGAGCTCATAAACTTTGCTTGCTTGCTTTCTGACTGACTGACACACACACACACACACACACGCACGCCATTCCTCAACTGTTCATCATCTGATCAGATGCTTTACTCAGATATCAAAACTGAAGCCAACAGGATTACTCACTCTAATAGACCAGTGAACCCCAAAAGCCGCGCGCGCACACACACACACACACACACACACACACACACACACACAGAGTTCCAAAGTTACGCATTGCACAAAAAAAAAAGATCATAAAACAATCTGAGAGGATATACATCAATATCAATCTCCAATGTGTGTGTGTGTGTGTGTAATTACAACAGGTAACTGCATGAGCAATCCAACAACAAGCAAAAAAAAAAAAAAAAAACGCAAACCCATAGCATCAGGAAATAAGATCAGGTATTATTTTGGTTGTGGATTATTTTCAGATCGGCGCGGATGCCGGGGGTGACTGACCAAAAATATCCAGTGGTGGTGCGTGTGGTCTCTCGCGCTCTCACACACACACACACACACACACACTCAGTGGTTAAGCGCTTGAAAGCTGGTCCGACACAGCGTTACACGACACGTTTCTGCTTCAACGCAGATTTAACGAACGTCTCTCCAAACCATGATGTTTTACTCCTGCAGATCACAAACGAACCGGTTTAGCCGTCCAGTGAGGCACATTATAAAAAAGAAAAGAAGAGATGTGCGTGCGTGTGTGCGTGCGTGTGAGAAATGATGTCACGGTGGGGCCGCGTTACTGTCTGTCAAACAGTGTTTAGTCGCCATTTAGCGGTTTTGTGGGCGTGGCTGAAAGTAAACGCAGGGTAAATGTGCTCGGTTAACGCCCAGCTGAATGGTTTTCATCACCATACACACATTTGACCAAAAAAAAAAAAAAAGAATAAAAATGAAGAAAAATCTGGATAAACGTGCAACTGAGGAGCAACAAAGGTTGTTCAAGTCAAACCGGGACTTTTGATTGCACAGTGTTTCATTAGCATTTAAGATATGATCAACGTAGAAAGTTTTCTCAGAACGCTGGAGCCATGATCGGACCGCCGGTCTGATTCACGTCGGAAACACTGGCCTCCCAGGAACTCCTTTAACCAGGTCTGGACAGGCAAGGCGGCAAGAACTCCGAGCCGAGCTCCTGTGACGTGCAAGCGGTGCTGGTGAAAGATTGTGTGTACAGTACAGTTCCCGAAACTTGGCAACAAGTGACGTCAGGTTTGATCAGCAAACAGGTTCTGTGTTTGCAGGACAATTACACGACCTCATACGTCATGAACTGTGACTACAGCACCGCTTGCACGTTACGGGAACTCAGCTGGAAGTTATGGCCTCATCCATACAACCTCCAATCCAGTCTGACTCGAAAGCCGTATGTCCATTCTGACAGTCGCCTAAAGTCTGAAGTGCATCATATCGAGTAGACCTGCGCCACCTCCTCACCCCTCTTCCACCCCTCCAAACTCATCCGTACTGAAATACACTTCTGCGTCTATTCTCTCCGGTACAGTAGGTGGCAGTATGCACCTAGGTAGTTTGCGTTCCTTCAAATAAAAACACGCAAGACGTTGAGTACAACACACCCGATCTTTGCACTACGCCTACAGTTCCTGACATTCTGCGTCTCTCGCCTAGCACCCCACTTCATTATTTCGGTCATGACGGAGACATGTGGCGTCAATAACATCACTTCCTAAAAGAAAGAAGAAGAAGAAGAAAAAAAAAACCCGGTCCACTTTACATCTCAGCTTTCACACCCGCGAACATTTCACTCCATTCCACGATTAGTTCACACTAATCAAACAAACCGGATTCGGGTCCGAGTTCCTGACGCTAAAACTCTCGTATGTCCTTCTTTTGTCTCGCGGAATACCGGCAGCATCACCTGTGAAATACCAGCAATGTCTCGCGGAATGTTTGCGATGTCTCGGGAAAAAATATCGGCGAAAATGTCTCTCGAAAATGGTCAAGATGTCTCATGAAATATCCGCCACATCTCGCAAAATGTTCGACCAAATCTATAGGAATGCTCGTCTTTTCCTGCGAAATGTCCACGATTTCTTGCGAAATGTTCGCGATATATCGCAAAACGTCTCGTGAGATCTTAGTGAGATCTCATAAATCAATAAGCACATTTATTTTTTCCCTCGCAATGTTTTAGACACACACACACACACACACACACACATGTCCTGAGTAGTATACAGAGAACAGTAATGTTTATATCGGAAACTGGACTTGAAATTGAGACGCCAGTGCGCATGCGCAGACACCGAACCCGAGCTCGCGATGAATACTTTTTGAAGAAGCTCTGATCCCGAAAAGGAAACAAAACAAAACAAAAAGCCGCAAAACTACTCGGGTCTACTTTGTAGCGTCACGCGAATCACCATGGTAACAGTGTTGCCCTTTCTTCCGGCGCGCGAGGTTCCCCTTGACTTTGTTACGAGGAAACACACAGGGGAGCCGAAAGCGAGCAGCCATGTTGCGAAGAAAAGTTAACTCTCTCCTGCCCGTGACGCTCAGGAGTAACACGAAACTTGTTTTCATTTTCACAAGTAAATAAATAAACAAACAAACAAAACAAACATTAAGCTGAGCGGACGAAGCGCGTGAGAGGGATGACGTCACAGAGCTCGCGTATGAAGCGCAGTGATAATGAAGGAAGGAGACTCACTACAGCCAAGTGTTTCCGCAGGTAGCACCAGCAACACAGCATCGGAGTGCGACAAAAGCGGCGGTGTTCCCCTAATCTCTCTCACACACACACACACACACACACACGAGTTCACATCGCACAGTCCGCGTTAGACCTGGTCCTCATCATAGCGGGGTTATTCCCAGTGTAGCCGCGGCCAAGTGTCCGTGAGCCTCGCCATGCTCACTGGGTAACACTGCGCTCGGAGGGAAGTGCACACACACACACACACTCGCGCGCGCGCGCGCTCTCTCTCTCACTAACTCACTCACTCTCACACACGCGCGCGCACTTCATTCAGGTTTACAAATCACACCAAACTGGTCCAAAACTATTTTAATGACGCGTTTCTTTTCTTTCTTTCATTTTTTTTACGTGAAAAAGTGACCGTTAAACCGCCTTCCGCGACCGTTAAAGTTTAAATTCCCCTCCGCAGCGCGTGCCTGGTTTATTATTATTATTTTTTTTTCAGGAGGAAAAAAAAGCTGTTACCGCGTTTCAAGAAGTCGCCTGATTACGTCATCGTCGACGCGTTCTCACGTTAATCGATTCGCTGATCAAAAATGAGAATGACTTCTAAGGAGGAGTTGTATAAATTTTTTATTTTTTTTTTGGTCATGTCTCGGCAAACATACGGAGGCGAAGAATTTCGTATTGCGAGACGCATTTTCCCATAGGAAATAATGTCAATGCGGACAATCCGCTCCAGCCATCCATTCATATGGAAACAGAAAAAAAAAACACGTAAATGAAGTAAAATACAAAATAAACATTAAACCTCACATATGGCAAAAACCCAGTATTGGTCCTGAAAGAAAGAAGAAAGAAGAATGATTTTATTTATTTATTTTATGTTATACATATAATACAGAAAATGTGTGTGGTCAAAGAAGCTACTTCTGAAGTTAATTCAACATGGAAGTGACCGATCTCGCTTACTTCAAAATTTCAAGTTGCTAACTTTAGCCGTTTTGGAGAGATGATTTTATTTGAGCCCCCAAAATGGACATTTTTTCAGCATTATACTGTCTCACTTTAAACAATAATCAATTAAAATGAAAATGATTCATATTTCATTATGAGTATTGATACTAAAATTGATGTAAATTTCTAGAAACATTTGACCTGTAAAAAAAATTGTCTAAATGAAAGCGTTCCATTTTTTTTTTTTTTTTTGGTAAAAGCTTTAAAAGCAAAACTTCTGTAGTGTCTGTAACCATGTCAGATTCATGTTGCAATATTTTATTGATTTTGACGGACACTGAATATAAAAGGGCATGAAACAGTATATAGCAAATGTGTTTCTTTTTATCTGATAAAATATAAATGTGTATGTATAGTACAAAAAAAAAACAAATGGCAATTGATAATGCTGTTGTATGATCAGATCTGAAAATTCACTTGTTCACCAATGGGGGAGACACTTTTTAGCACCAATATCATGCTTTGGCCAAAAGCTTTTGAATGCATCATGGAAGCAGGTGGTTCCTGATTTAACCACTGGGAACAAATGTGAGCAGTGATTGCTAAAAAAGGAAGTAAGGAAATAACTGTGATCAGTAAGTGGTCTTTAATTAATGATTTATTTTGTGAAATTAGTGATTTGTGTTGTTAGGAATAATTGTTAGTAGTCAGAGGACATTTGAGGATAATGGTGATCAGTGATTGGATTTTGAGGGCAACATTATACAGTGAGTCCATGATGAGGGCAATGTTTTCAGCGATTGTATGATGAATACAAAGGTGATCAGGGATTGGATGTTGGTGGCAACAGTGATTCATGATTGGATGTTGAGGACAATGGTAATCAGTGAGTGGATCATGAGGGCATTGGTGATCAGCGATTGGATGTTGAAAGCAAGGATGATCAATGATTGGATGTTGAGGCCAATGATGATCAGTGATTGGATGTGGCGGTCAATGGTGATCTATGACTGGTCACTGGGAATAAAGCTGACCGTTGATTGTTTATTGGAAAGAAGTTGTAATTTATGATTAGTCTTTGGGAAAACCCAGTGGTGAGGGGTTGTTGACACTTGGAACCTGAGGAACTTAATGTGATGAAAAATAAATCATTAGCATGAGTCCATTGACCAAGACAGAACCTGTGATACAAAGCTAGCTAGCTAACTGCAGCAGAAGAAAAGGGAAGGAGCTGAAATATGAGTAATTTCGAAACGTTTGTACATTGTGTACATTTCCATTTTGGCTAAACTGGGATGTTTGGAGTTCACTGTTTACATGAATGACAGGCTAAATCAGAGCAGAGGCTGTGTGTGTATGCTAAGGCACACAAACAGAAACACACACAACATACTTTCCCCAAATGTAGGCTTTTTTGATTGTTATTTTAAGTGCAGGTTCTGCAGAATTCCATCAACCAACCTGAAATGTATTTTAGACATTTCAAGGACAGAGAGTTCTAATTTAGTTCTTCTGTATTGCGTCTTCTTACTAACACATTGTTTAAACTGTGGGCATTGTGTAGGTGGATGTGGGCTCCACACAGGGACACACACACACACACACACACACACAGCCGGTGAGTATGTGTTGCAGTGAAGAACAATATATATCCCACATACTTACCATATTCTTACTGTCATGATAATGAAGAATACAAATAAAAAAGTGACATGCTTTTTAGCCTGCAGCATTTTGTCATGGTTGCTATGGGAATGTCTGAAATTAGTGAAGGTTTTTGTGACTACAAGTAGGAGGCAGATATACGAACCCGAGAAACGGACAGTGGCTGAAGCTGCCAAAGCAGCTGTGTCACTTTATTTTGCAACAGCAAGAGAATTTTTGGATAAAATGAAAAATCCAGTGCCAGATTAGGATGAGTCCATCTGTGTCATTCCAGTGGCACCGCGTGTGGGCCGGGAACTCGTCAGCTGTCTGGGACACCGTGTCCAACTTGTTGTTCGAGAGACGGTCATAGCCTGTAATTTCATCACGCTGGCTTTGCATTTGCAGAGCAGCGTTTCCTGATTTCATTCCAGCACAGTAACACAGCGCAAAGTACCCAAAAATACAACACGCCACCTCATATACACAGTCTTATGCAAAAGTTTAGGCACCCCTTGATTAATAACAGATTTTGGTGATTTGTTACTTCTTATACCATAAATTGAACAAGAACAGCAAAAAAAAAAAAACATTATTAAGTTTTTTACATTTGAATAAAATGAAAACTAAAAGACTTTCAAATCACATGAGCCAATATTTTTTCATCATAGAGCATAGAGAGCATAACAAATGTTTAAACAGAGAAATTGTACACTTTTATCCAGTTCTTTTCAAAATTGATCCCTGCTACAGGTCGCAAAATCGTTGGTGTAGAATCTCCAAATTGAGGTTATGAGTTTTTGGAGTATCGGTTTTGGAATTTGGTCGCATTCTTGCCTGATATGGGTTTCCAGCTTCTGAAGGGTTCGTGGTCGTCTTTGACATATTTTTCATTTAATGATGCACCAAATGTTCTTTATAGGTGAAAGATCCGGACTGCAGGCAGGCCAATTCAGCACCCGGACTCTTCTACTACGAAGCCATGCTGTTGTAATAGCTGCAGTATGTGGTTTTGCATTGTCCTGCTGAAATACACAAGGACTTCCCTGAAATAGGCATCGTCTAAAACCTTTATATACCTTTTTGTATGTATCTTTATAGTGCCTTCCAAAACATGCAAGTTGCCCATACCGTATGCACTTATGCCCCCCATACCTTCAGAGATGCTGCCTTTTGAACTAAACACTAATAACATGCTAGAAGGTCTCCCTCGTCTTTAAACCGGAGGACACGGCGTCCATGATTTCCAGCAAGATTGTGAAATTTGGACTCACCTGACTATAGGACACTTTTCCACATTCAGTTCAGTTTAAATGAGCCTTGGCCCACAGGACATGATGGCGCTTTTGGCCCATGTTCACATACGACTTAGTTGGTATCTGCAGATGGCACGGCTTGTGTTTACAGACAGTGGTTTCTGGAGGTATTCCTGGGTCCATTTAGTAATGTCAACGACGTATGTTGAGGAGTGTTGTTTTTAAAGTATTCCACAGTCATTTTACACACTTTTTCACAAATTGCAGAGTTTCTGCCCAGGGGTGGTTCTAGAGCTGGGGCACGGGGCGGTATTATGTGTTATGTAATATATAGCATTAATTACTGCCTTTACTCAATTGAATTACTCAATAATTCAAAGTTAAAATAAACCTTCAGACCAAATTTGTATTAAAAAAATAGGTTGCCAAAGACATTTGCACAGTGCTGTGATATATTACAAAATAAAGTATATAACTCCATATATAAGGTAAAGAACTCCAGTGCGGATCTTCTGCTCATCTTTCATATTAATTACACAAAACCTCCCATGTAAAAAGTGTTCACATGATGTACAAACAAAATATAACTCAGTTTACAGCTTAACTTTCAGGGGTGAAACAGGTTGGCAGCTGCCACCCCAAAATAAGCAACTCTGCCCTGAATCACGTATCTGTTTAAGGTTTATTACTTTGTGTCTGTGTTCCTTCATACATAACATTCCACACAGTCGTGGCATTTGAGTTACCCGGTGAGCTATTTTCTTATTTTCTGATTATCCCATAACCCCATAAGACCACGCCCCACCCCACACACATTTAAGAGTAGATCATTAACTAAAACACTCAGTGGAAGGTTTTAAATAGTTACACATACTGTATACAGATATAAAGATAGTGCTGTGTTTATATTTGTGTGTGTGTGTGTGTGTGTGTGTGTGTGTTCCTAAATTACACCAGGCGCCCACTCTACTCAAAGCCATATTTGGTGCAGTGATGAGGTAAAAATATTATGCTTTTTACTGCCCCCTAGTGGCCATAGCAGGTATGGTATGTGATCCTGATATCAAGAAGATGAGACTGGGTTTTAAAATGTAGTGATTGTATTCTGAAGATTTTTTTGTCTCGAAGTTTATTAACCGCAGCAGGTAATCAAGTACTCCAAATTTTTTAGTAAGCTATCTACTCAACGCAATGTCTAATTTGAGCAAAGTTTGATAAACCTTCTGAGGCTACGGCCCAACTTTCATTTCCTTTGGTTTCTATAGCTGAAAAGGCTCGTAGATCTATGCACTTTGGCCAAGAAAATTTGGCTAAAATTTCATTTTGTATCTTTTAATTATAATACAGAGCAACCAATTATCATATAACTTGGTGTATATTTGCATGGCATAATCATAAGAAGGTGTATACATTTTCAGAGCAAATGCCATAAGGTGCCAGTATAGCAACCAACTTTACATTTGGTGTTACAGCTTATGAACACAATAAGGAAAGTTAATATTTAACCATCCTGTAAATGGTTGCGAGCTCCTGCATCTGGTGATATCATTAGGTTTTTTTTTTTTAAACACATTTAAAATATGCATAATATGCAAATTTCTGGGGAAAAAAACACTACTTTTTTCGATCTCCTAAATCACAAACTATGGAGGAGGGTGAGATGAGTGGTTAAGGTGTTGGACTACTGATCAGAAGGTCCCATGTTCAGATCCCAGCAGCACCAATTTTCCACCTTCGGGCCCTTGAGAAGAGCCCTAAACCCTCAACCCTTTGCTTGAATATAAAATGAGATCTTCATTAAATTTGGTACAGAAGCCCCTGACCAAAGGCCAGTGGATTTTTAGTGTGGAACCTGAAGTGATAAGATGAGCCATTTTCATGCAAGTCTGATTTCAAACATTCCAACTTGAAAAAAATTATTTCATGGAGTTCCACCTAAACACCAGCCATCTGAAACCAGGAAAGACTATACTGATTAGTTTCCTGAGTGCTTACACATCTGGAATGGCAGATTATGCTCAACACTGTGGGATGTAAAGAAGACTGGAACACACTACTTTGGGATGCAGTGTGTTAATTTCACAAAGAAAGACAATTTAGAATGTGCTCTCTCTTCTTCCTCTCTCTCTCTCTCTCTCTGTCTCTCTCTCCGAATTACCTGGTTTCTGTGATATTGTGTATGATGCCATCAATATGTGGGAGACTCTTGGACATCTGAGATTTTCACAAGCATTAGAGTGATTAACTGGGAGGATATTATCCCATGAAAGGCAAAAAAAAACCATATATATATATATATATATATATATATATATATATATATATATATATATATATATATACTGTATATATATTTCTCATCTGATTATTAAGCTTTATCTTTGGTGTAGACTTTTAGGAACCTCTTCAAATACCTGAGTGGAAGGTTATTTTTTGTTTTGTTTCATGATGTCTTATAGACTGTATTTCTAATAAACGTTTTGCATTTCATCTCCAATACCCTCTAAGAAGACTTTGCCTTGAATACAAAATCTTTTAAAGCTTGTGAAGATAATTAAACCATGTGGAAATATCTGCAAATAGCTGTTATACTCTTATGCTGCCAGGACCACAATGGTCGGCACTTGTGACTATATGTGTGTTTATTATAATGGTACAGGTCGTCCCCAACTTACGAACGAGTTCCGTTTCGTAAGTCGGATTTGTTCTTAAATCCGACAAAGGGAGTCTTATATGCCTTTGACATGAATATACAATGTAAAGCATACCAGTACACTTGACTAAACTTGACTCAAAACCGTAAGGGGAACCCCAGACGCCATTTTGTCTCGGAGATGTTTTCCACTGTATTGGACTGTGAACTCTGTCTTGTTGAGGATTTGCCGAAGTTAAGATTATTCACCTTCATGACAGTTTGACAGGACAAACATTTTCTATCATCGTGCTCCCGGAACAATTCACTGAAACCGGTCAGACTGACTAATTTCTCCCGCACCCCCACATGCACATACACACACACACACATATAGTAAAATATACCAGACTTTAGACATTTTATACATTCACTTACACACTGAAAATATTGTATATAATGCACTGTAGTGTCTATTTTTTGTATAATATACATGAGCTGCTTCCGTATATTTGTTTACATATATGAATGTTCGTAGAACCGCTGTATGAACTGTCTGTTCGTATCTGTGGAAATTCGGATCTCGAATGTTCGTAAGTCGGGGACTACCTGTATCATAATCTGTACATTTTATGTCTGTGGAAATAAACCAGATGAATGACTTAATCAGTTTATAGTCTTGATTTTACTATAAGAAACATAAATCTGCGGGAGGTAATTAAAGATTGGGAGTCACTTAATATTGACAACATTTTAACGGAAGACCATTCACTCCAACATCATCCTGGTTGTGGTATTTTTACAGATAAGTTAACCTGCCTCAACTTTCAATTTTTTGGCATATTGCTGTTTAAAACCCTACACAAGGTGGCGCTATTTGCCCACAGGTGTGTATGAAATAAAAACACCACAAAGTCCACATGTCACATGAAAACAATCCATGTTTATATCATGTTTAATGATTAACCTAAAACAGGTTGTTAGTAAGTTAATATTTCTGAGATGTACATACACATTTTCAGGCTTCATTAGAGACTCTTTAACATTTTAACCAGAGAATTATTACCATTAAATCTATTTCCAGATTGAAACCCAATACAGCCTTTATAGAACGTTCAGGAATCAGTAGAGCTTTTACATGTGACTGGCAGTACATTCAAATTGTACTTTTTCATGTCATTTTTATGTGTAACGTCTGATCCTGAATCTAAATGTAATGTTTTAATGTTTAGTAGTTTTAATGATTTAATGGTTTTACATTTTTATTATTATGTTTATTGAACAAGTAGGTACAGATATGAACAAAACACTGAAATGTATCATTTTTCCAATATACAACAATGAGAAAAAAAAATAGAAAGACCCCCCCCCCCACTCACACAACTGAACACACACCACGCGGCCTGGCTTTGAAGTGCGTCAAACAGCTCATACATACATTCTGAGTTCAAACATTCAATCAGTTATCACCTGTACATTTGTAAAATAAGAGATAACTGGGTGCCATTTGCCAAAGAACGTCTCACTAGAACACCTCGTTAATTAACATCTTTAATCTTCTCCATCTTAAGAAAAAGTAATAAATCTATTATCCATCTCTTTATTATCTCTTTTTAACCTATAAATCTAAATTAATCCACTAAATGACTTCCAGTGTAAAAGTATGGAACTCCTGGCCAACAGTATGTGAAATAACAAAGAAAATGAGCAGCGCATACCCCAAGAACAGACCGGCAAAACACCTAAAGACTATCTTCTTACAAATTATGCAAATGTTTTATGCCTTTTTTGCACCATAATGAAAATGCTGAACATAGAAGTGCAAAAACTCTTTTTATGCAAAAGGATATTATTCAATGTAATGAGTATGGAGTGGAACCAAGACAAGGCTTGGCGTCAGCACTGGTAGAAATAAACACACAATGATCTTTGTCTGCTAAAAGAAATGAGTTAATCCGCCAAGAACACAGGGTTTGTTTACGGATTGAACATTAGATAACCAGTAATAGGGGAGCATAATCAAAATACTTAAATCAGCTGAAGAAAGTACAGAAGGTACTGTAGGTTTTAGATGCAGGATTGGAGAATCTCCACGGATCTACACGGCTGTTCTGTGACATTCCTGAGCTGTTGCCATTTTTATGGTGTAGTTGAGGAGAATTGAAATGCTAAAATCCTTACATTTATTTCGCGTTAACTCTCTGGCACGCTGTAAAACATCATGACAGTCGCGGTGGTGGTGGAATCTGGCTCGGGGTCGTTCACTTGGCTTTGGCTGCACGAGCAATGAGATCAGTCCAAAATCAGCTCCTTCTTAAGGTGAAGTGCTTCTTTAAGCAAAATGCTAACACTCCGTTGTGACTGATTTGTGCCTGGGGTTCATAACTGCCTCCAAAGTCAAATATACAGACGAGACAGTCAATGGGAAGAATAACCCTGAGAGTAAGACATAAAAGTGGAAAACAGGAATAATTATAACATTAATCCTCTGTAGCCTCCTAAACCATGTCCTGTTCCATTAGCAACTCAGCAGCGCCCCCTTTAATGATTTAATGTTGACATTTCTTTCCAAATTGATCTTGGTGAGGAAATGTGCACAGTGTTTATTTCAATTACTGACCCTAAAACACCACAGAATCATTATTTTTCGAGAGGACACAGCCTCACATTCGGTGCTGCCTCACAGCCTTCATTCCAGTAGAGCCAGAATCCAGCGTACAGAGGCTGAGTGAATGTGGTGTGGACTCTGTGGAGGAGCTTCATGGTGTCAGAGACGCTGTAGAAGGACAGAGTTCCTGCACTGTGATCCACATACACTCCTATTCTGGAGGATGATGGAGCTCTGAGATCAGTATTAATGTTGTTGTGATAGAAAGAGAGAGAAGAACAAGAACATCGCAGACTCCAGGACTGATTGTTGCCTCCAAAGACACTCTCATTACCCCGTCCTTACCTGCTGATGTCTTTATATGAGACTGATATGAACACATAGTCCTCACCGCTCCACTCCACCTCCCAGTAACAGCGTCCACACACACTCTCCTTACACAACACCTGGGGGTAGATGTTAAATCTCTCTGGATGATCAGGGTACGTCTGCTTTCTCTCACTGCACGTCACCGCTCTGTTCTTCTCAGACAGAATGAGGTTAGAATTTACTGTGTTGGGATCCAGAGTCAGAGCACAGAAATCTAAACACATGAGAAATGTGAACATGTTAGATATTAATGACGAATATTTATGTAGAATGTAAGACACTGTGTGTGTGTGTGTGTGTGTGTGTGTGTGTGTGTGTGTTGTAGACATACATTGTAGAAAGTCGACTCTGCTTTTTGGCTCTGAGAGAAAAAATCGGAACATTTCCCACTGTGGAGACAGAAATAAAAGGATTAGATGGTAAAACATATGAAATCAGACATTAGGTGTAAATCATCCCTTGTGTCTGGATCAGGTGACAGTCTTCAATCCTGAAGCGCCAGAGTGCAGAGTGTCTCAGCTTTAATAAAATCTCACTCACATCAGCAGTTCATCATCAAGAGTCAAATCAGACGAGTGTTAAAACCCTAAACTCTGCAGTGCTTTGGTGCTCAGGAGAGAAGACCGACACCTCGACATCACTCTGTCTCTGAGCGAGTAAAGACTCCCCTCACTCCAGCAGGAACAGCTCCTCTTACCATGCTCAGGGATTTTGATGAATGCCTCCTGAAAGAATCTCTTGTATCTGTTTTTCACGTCAGAGAGAAAGTTCCCCACTCCATCACTTCGACTCAGTTCAGCCTTCTCCTGAGCTCTGATCAGCTCCGTCGCCTCCGAGCGCTTTTTCTCCATGGAGCTGATCAGCTCAGTAAAGATCCTCTCACTGTCCTGTCCTCCACTGCTGTCTGTGCACTCAGCTGTTACACACACACACACACACACGTCTCCATGTTGTCCATGTTGTGTGTGTTTCTAGGAGCAGCTCTGTCTCTGCTCACTGCTCACCTTTATAGTGTTCACAGCCTGTTTCAGCTCCTGCACCTTCTTCTGCTTCTCCTGGATTCTCTGCTGGGATTTCATCTGCTCCTCCTTTAACTCACTCTAAATCTAAAGATATTTTACACTTTATGTACGTACAAGATAATTAAAAAAGAATGAACCGAGTTCATGTCTAATTGCTTCAGTTCTCGAGTATCGTTATGGAACGAGTCAGTGACCAGTGATTGTGAGTAGAATACGTATAACTTGGCTGGAGTTTTGTATTACTCATACCTAATAAAGTATTGAGTAGTGAAATCAGTTAAAGCAGTTAAATCACCAGACTGGACTGAAGCTGTCTCTCTGCCAAAACCGAATGTTTTTCACCTATTAGTGAAGCAACAGAGACTGTTTTACGATCTTTGTGTCTATCCATCAAACACAAATCACAGATGAAACTTTCATCAGTCAAGCAGCAGATCTCCAGAACTTTATCATGCTTAGAGCAGATTTTTATCTTGCAGATTTATTGCAGCTCCAATTAACTCCTGTTGTTTCCATCCATGGATTTGGGAAAAAAATGTTTGGGGCGGCGCAAACAAAATTAAAATTCAACTTTTAATGCTCGCCTGTAAATAGCCATTTATCAGGTGATTAAGCATCATTACTACTAGCATAAAATAAAGGCCTGACTCACATGACTCACGTCAGCAGCTCAGCTCGCCATAAGAAGTGCTGGAAAAGACTCGTTGAGAATGGTCCAATCACATGAGCCCAAATATTTGAAAACAATATTGATTCGCTAAGAACAAAAGTGGGAGGGTTCAGGGCGCACAGAGCTGCGCTCGAAGGATGATTTGACAAAATCCAATCGGAGCTCAGCCTCAAGTCACCTGCGTTTCAAAAACGTACATGCCTACACCCGTTTGTCCGGCGCCCCGCGTACACGAACACAGATGAACGTAATACAGTTTCGATTTTTTTTTTTATTGCAAATAAATTACGTTAAGAAATGCAGCGGAATATTGTGACTAAATGACTTTATTTCATTATTAAAATAAATAATTATTATGTTAAATAATTACATGTTAAAGGAGCATTCTTCTCTGCCTAACTTTAAGGGGGGCGGCGCCCCTGCGCCCCGTATTGACCGGCCGCCACTGTTCATAATGAAGTTTCAGATGAGTTTCACAAAGGGAAACCATACACATCAGACAGGACTTGAAGACTTTGTAGTTTCTCCCGGTGCACATATCACACTCCACATTCCCAGGTCCAGCATAAGAGTCAGCAGTAGAAACAGTCTAGAGATCCTGATCCAACAAAATTCTGGCCTCAGCCATTTTCCTGCACAGCGAGAGCGAGCGTGCGAGGTAGCAAGACAGAGAGCGAGAGAAAATAGCACTCTGTGATCAGTTTATTTATTTGATTATATCTGATCTGATACTTTGTTAGTATGTTCACTGACTGGTCTGATGAGTTTCATGATAAACACATACTTAACACTTGCTTGACTAAAAACATTAAAATCTAGATTCATCAGACCAGGTGACGGTTAACTGTCCAGTTTGGGATGTTGTTGTTTCCAGGGAAAGGCGAAGACTAGCAAGTGCTTTAGAACCTGGTCCACTCACCTATAGCATGGATATGGAACTGGGCCTTGGCATGGGGACAGAACTGGGGCTTGACATTGGAACAGATCTTAAGCTTGCCATAAGGACAGAGTTAGGGCTTGGTTCAAGGATGGAGCTGGGGCTTAGTACAAGGTTTCTTGGGTTTTGAAGAAAGCATTGTGCTGTCATTGCCACCACACCCCCCATATCCAGGTGGTGGAATCAGTGTGGGATCCCTGACACCAGGTGGTGGCACCAGCAAAACATCCCTGAAGCCAGGTGATGCCAACAGCATGACATCAGTGTGGCTGGGGCACATTTGAGAAATTAAATTCTCATGGTGGAGCAAGCATTGCATTATTGTCCTCATACGCAGGTGGTGGGAGCACTGCACAATTCTCAAACCCAGCTGGTGGAAACAGGGGTTTGTGCCCGAGGATGGTGCTGAGCTGAGGGTGCAGTATCTGGCTGAGACAGGGCTGGGCATTGCTCAGGCAGTGCAGCACTGACAGGAAACACAACAGTTTAATCAGAAAGCATATCAGTGTTAGCATGGCTGTCAGGAAAAATATCATGGATAACAGGGCTGTCACAAACAATTTAATGGTCAACATGGCTTGCATGAAAGATCTCAAGGCTACCAAGGCTTCTCATTTTTAACATTGTTCTCAGGATGCATGACATCTCAGGAAACAAAATAGGGCTGGGCAGCATAACTGGGCTTGGAACCTTACTCCCTAATAGGAAACAAAACACTACTCTGAGGATAGGATTCTCATATCACTTTTTAGGGTTCTAAAATATCACTTTACTCTGGTCAATATCTCGCAATGGATGTCTACCTTTCAATCATCTTCTCAAGCTGAACCAGCTGGTTGGTGAGCTCCTGCTCTTCAACTGTCAAGCTGCATGGTAAGCTTTTAAGGTTGGTGTTTGATGCTGTGCAGCAGCTGCAGTTGTTTTTCTTCATTTGCCCTCTGTTGCTGCTCAGTTTGGGGATTCTACTCACCCTGAACTCATTCCCTTCTTGACCCATATTTTCTTCCTTTGCTGTTGATACACAAGCCATTTCACAGTGCACACAGTTGTACTGTGTCTTGATGGGCACATGCCTATAGTGTGCCAGGAGCCTGCCCAACTTGCCTGCACTGCTCAACCATCTCCTCCCTATTGCTGTGTGGAATCTATCAACCCTCACTCCCACATGCTTTATATTGCTGCCAGGTTTTGACCAGGTGGTGAAGCATCTGCCCACAAAGTCCAATTGACTTCCCAAGTTGGTAATAATGCTCTTCCAAAACATATCTAAATATCCTGAAAGGTACATTTGTACAACTGCTACAGAGTGTATGCTATACAGTGGGTGGCCTCTGGTAGGGGGAGTGTTATGCCAGCAGGACAATGAATGATTATATGAATGATATAGTGCTAGAGCAGGTTGCTGCTTTGACAGAGTGGGTTAAATGACACTGTCTGTCATCACTATTGAAAGGGATCCAGCTTGCTGAGGACCATTTGAGGGAATATTCAGGGACAGGCATCATATGTACTTTTGTGCCCTTTGTTTCTGCCCTTGCCCCTTGGACCCAAGTTCCATCCTTCCGAAACAAGCTTCCCAAACCCATGTTTTGCTCATCCTTTCCCCTACTCCTTCATCATTATTATCTTGGTTTCCTGGTATGTGTCCTGTAACCTTCTCTTTTTCCCCATAGGTGGAACATTCTGTGCCTGCCAGGAATAAGGTAAAGCCCTGGCAGGATTGCAGACATGGTTGAAAACCAGGAATTCATAGAATTAGTATTCTCATCGGGATGCAGGAACATTGCTCTGGCTTCTCAACATGCTGTAATCCTTCCTGATTGAAAATGTGACAGAGAGTAAAAAAAAACTACAAATCACTACAAATTTCTAAGAATCTCCAGAAACTGTGAAGAGAGGCCGTTTCTATGTCTTTGGTGATGAAAGTTCTTAAGACAGTTGGGACCAAAGGAAGTTTAAACAGCATAGCTCAATTAACTTTGTCCTTATCACCTAATGTTGTCACAGAAACGACAGCCTGCACATTGCAAAAGGATTTTTTTTGGTTTTGGTCATTGTATTGGTCCAACCATTGGCCATTGATGCTTATTCTAAACTTGTAGAGCCCCACACTGGGGCTCCTCCAGATGTGGTTGTACACAGCTGCCTACTGTATATAGTGCCTGAGTAAACATATGGTTAGGGATAAACTCAAGGCTGTGTTTGAGCAACTGATGAGTCTGACAGTAATTGGAACAGCCCAGTGGTTCTATTACCCAAGTGTGATGGGTCATTCCAGTTCTGTGTGGAATATGGCAATGCCAATGTTGTCTAGATTTGACACCTACCCAATGTCCCATATTAAACAACTGCTCAATTATTTAAATGTGGCACTTATTTAAACATTGGCTCTAACTAGGGGTATTGGCACATTGCCTCGATTCCAGTATCCCAAACCAAATCACTTTTTCCACATTGAAGTACCAAATCTGTTTTATTTTACAGGTCCCTTCAGTCCACAGAATATTTGCCCAAATGTCTTGGGGATAATCAAGATATTTTTTGGCAAATGTGAGACAAGCCTTTGTGTTCTTTTTGGTCAGCAGTGGCTTTTGAGTTGGAACTCTTAAATGGATGTAATTTTTCTTTTTCTAATTCTTGAATCATGAACACTGACCTTAACTAAGGCAATGGGAGCCTGCAGATGTTATTCTGTATTTTTATTTATTTATCTATTTATTTATTTATTTATTTTTAATAAGCTCCAAGATGGAACGCCTGGTAAGGTCAACCCCTGTCCCAAGTTTTCTGCATTTGTGGATAATGGCTCTACGCCTGGTTCGCTGAGGTCCCAGAGCCTTAGAAATGGCTTTCCAGAGCGATGCAGTTCAATTATTTTGTTTCTCCTCTGTTTTCCTCAGAAATCATTTTGGTATATATTGAAGCATACTTCAAGGGGCAAGTAAAATTTAACTCAGCTTTTCAAAAAAGTTTATTCATGATTTAGCCAGGAGGGCAATTACTCCATATTGCGCCAGGTAGGGTGGGCAGCTTTTTTTTTTGCCTTAATAAATGAAATCATCTTTTAAAATCTGCATTTTATATTTACTTGGGTTATTTTTGTGTAATATTAAAATTAGTTTGCCAAATATGCAAAAAAAAAAAAAAAAAGGAAGTTGACAATAACTTTTTCACAGCCCTGTATTTGCTACTGATATACACACCCTGCTTCCCATCCTTCTCTTGAGCGTGTTGCACTGTGTTTCTAGGAGCAGCTCTGTCTCTGCTCACTGCTCACCTTTATAGTGTTCACAGCCTGTTTCAGCTCCTGCACCTTCTTCTGCTTCTCCTGGATTCTCTGCTGGGATTTCATCTGCTCCTCCTTTAACTCACTCTGAGGACAAATAAAACACATTTCCCTTTTTATGCATGATGAAATTGTGAACTCAGTGGGTGCATATTAACTAGATAAAAGATTAAAGTTCATGCATGTTCTATGTAGCACATTATTAATGTGTATTTTACCCTCTTACCATAAACCTAGCATGTAATGCTGTGTACAATACAAAATAGGTCATTTTTAACCTTAATAATTGTTAAAAATGACTCTCACTCACTGTAGTAACCGATGTGTGGCTAAAGGAGTAGCCCTAATAATAATAATAATAACAATAATAATAATAATAATAATAATAATAATAATAATAAAAATAATAATATGCTTATTAACATAGAATACTATCCAATCTTATCCACTAAGACTAGAAAACAACCCAGATCTAATTTTGTTCAAATTAATCATGCATTTCTCACCTGTTTTTCAGTTCCGTAAGCTTTAACTGAGACAGTGTCGTGGTTTTTGTGTTCATCCATCATACACCAGTAACAGATGAAGCGTCGGTCAGTACGACAGTAGATCTCCAGCACTTTATCATGCTCAGATCAACTCATGTTTTTTTAAAGCAGGAATTTCCAGATGAGGTTTTAAATGAGTTTCACAAAGGGAGGCCAGACACATCAGACAGGACTTGACGGCTTTGTGTTTTCTCCCGGTGCAGAAATCACACTCCACATCTCCAGGTCCAGCGTAACAGTGAGCAGGAGAAGCAGCTTGGACTTCAGTCTTCTTCTTCAGTTTCTCCACCACTTCAGCCAGCATGTTGTTTCTGTGTAGAACAGGCCTTGGAGTGAAAGTGTCTCTGCACTGAGGACAGCTACAAACTCCACTCTTATCCTCCTGATCCCAGCAGTCATTAATACACACATTACAGTAGCAGTGGCCACAGTGGATCGTCACTGGGTCTTTAAGAAGATCCAGACAAACTGGACAGATGAACTGGTCCTCATCTACGGAAATACTGGCCTCAGCCATTTTCCTGCACTCCCACAGTGAGGGAGAGCATTCACAGATAAGTTTCGTTTTCTCTAAAATGTACTTTCTGTTTCTGTTTCTTGTGGTGCAACCAGGGCCCACGCCCTTTAGGGGGCCCCAGAGATCTGCTTTATTAGTAATAACATTACTAGCAGTAAACTAAAAGAAATTAGAAATGTATCTACAAAAGACTTACAAATGAAAAAAAAAACATTACGGCTTATTTCTGCATCTCCAGTCACATCACACCCCTCTCTGATTCACTGTATGGTTCAGCCCATCCTACCTAGCGAAGAGTGTCGCTGCTGAGTACAGGTGTTGAACTGTGAAAGCAGATATGTCATCAAGTTCAACAAAGAAGTAAAAGTCCGGTCATCAGAAACGACAAACAAAATCTTCTGCCTCGAAGCTTCTTGTATTTTTTTAAAATTAATTTTAAAAGCTTGAGGGCCTCCGAGTGGCGCAGTGGTTAAAGCGTTCGCCCTATCATCCGGAGATCGCCAGTTCAAATCCCGGGTGGTGCTGTAAGCTCTCGCAGCCGGAGGTCTAGAGAGAGCTAATTGGCCGAGGGGAGGGATGAGAGGGGAGGGATGAGAGGTACTTAGTGCTCCCACATTAATCACGGCTCTACAGCCAGTCAGGGGCGTCTGTCCTTCGAGTGTGTTACGGAAACACGTGATAGTCTTCGGCCCTCCCAGCTGAGTGGTAGTAGTAGCCTTAATGTGGGAGCCCCCTAGTGACGGGGAGGAATTGGACACGACTAAATTAGGGAGAAAATCGGGGAAAAATACAAAAAAAAAAAAGCTTGTGTTATGTTTCTGCGTGTGTATTATTAGTTTGGCGTGACGCAGCGCGCTTCCGGATGCAAGCCGCCAGTAAACACCGACGAGGAAGAAGCGCTTACGTCACGCACAACGCGGAAGGAGACGCTAACAGTTAGCTGTGTGTTGATTTAAGGAAGCGTTCTGTTGCGGGCTGCAAAATGGAAGGGAGCGATGAAAAAAACTTTTATCAATGAAAAATGTTTTCAGCAGCAGGAAACATTGCTTTAAAGCGCAGGACGAGCCTCAGTTAGGAGAATGTTGACATGTTTACCTCTCTTCATTGCAATCACACGCTCTTTTAAAGACTAGTGAGCACACACACGTCCAAGAGAGAGACATTTATATTCTGATGAATATATTGACTTCAAACACAATGTATAGACTCTTGTTCCTGTCCATGGATTTTTCCATTCTAAATGTCATCACAAAGCATTTCAGTAAGAAGTCAGTAAAGGCTTATGTCACGCCTGAGCTGTAGATTTAGAAATTTTTAGTTCTGAAAGTAGTGTTTTTGTATAATTATTTATGTTAATGTGCGCCTTAGTTTTTTTGATACTTAAAGTCATTTGAAATACCTTTTTTGTGTTTGTTTTTGCATCTGAGAAAAGGCTTTAAAATAAGAACGTATGGCTGTAATGCACTTAATTCAACTTTAAGCTCTTCCTTGTATTGTGAATATTGACAATGTTTATTTTTTGATAAAAAGAAAACCAATTAATCTTTCTCTTATATATACTGCTCAAAAAAAAATAAAATAAAGGGAACACTTAGTCCCAGTTTGACTTGAACGCCTCTCATGTGTATGCAAGTTCAAGTTAAAACCGGGACTAAGTGTTCCCTTTATTTTTTTTTGAGCAGTATATTTTATATTGCTATTTAATTAAGCAAAAATACATTTTATACGATTACTCGATTACATTTTTGGTAGAATACTCGATTACAAAAATATTCGATAGCTACAGCCCTAGTTACGTTTTTCACCAATGAAAATTAAATATGTCATTTTTTGTCCAGAGATAAATCTTGAATTTGTAGCAAATATGCCAGCATTATCTTATTGGCGAACTTTGCTAGCGGACTTTAAGTACTACTACCGTGTAAGATAGCAGATAACTATTTCAATAATAATGAGACAAAAGTAATAGGTCAGTACTATTATATTACAGACATTAACTTTGAATAGCTAGGTTGGCTTGTATGTTTTGTGCGGAATAAGTGTGGTAGGGCGTCCAACCGCATATTTTGTCACAGGGCCCAAAATTGCTAGCGGCGCTCCTGATTATAGATTAGAGCGAGTGAGCAAGCGAGAGAGAGAGAGAGAGAGAGAGAGAGAGAGAGAGAAATATATGTATGTATGTGTGTGTGTGTGTGTGTGTGTGTGTGTGTCACAAAAGTGAGTACACCCCTCACATCTCTGCAAATATTTAGTTCTATCTTTTCATAGCACAACACTGCATAAAAGACTCTTTGACAAAATGAAAAGTAGTCAGTGGAAAGTTTGTATAGCAGCGTAAATTTATTGTCCCCTCAAAATAACTAAAAATACAGCCTATAATAGCTGAACCCCTGGCAACAAAAGTGAGTACACCCCTAAGTGAAAACGTGAAATGTCAATATTTTGTGTGGCCACCATCATTTTCCTTTCCTAAGGTACTGTGAGAATCGGGTGCCTTTGAACCTAAGAATTCACGTTTCAGCAATGTTACCTTTAGTTCTCTGCTTTGTGACTTTCACAGGTACAAAACCAGAACTGTAGCAGTAATCAAGCTAGAAGAGGAAACTGAGAAAAAGAGAAGATAATGTGGGTTTTTTCCCCGAGGTTAGAGCTTAACAGGGTTGACAGAGTTGTTGTGCTGTTGGGTCAACACATCTACTGTAGGTGCTTCGCTCTTTTACAGGAAAACAACTGACCTAAGTATTGAGAAGACCCGAAGTTCCCTTTGGGGTTTTGCTAACTGGATGGGCTGATATGCCTATGCACTAGGCTTGGTGATAAGCTGGGTTGATTCAGCCGGAGCCCAACGGTAGAGTCCACCGCCTGAGCGAACCAGGTGACCTCCTGTAAGGTCTTACCAAACACTCCATACCCACCATATTGCTGTGAACCTCTCAAACAGCCTGGGCTTTTAGCCCAACGTCAAGGTTCGGGGGAGGCACGTCAACGACTAACTGGCCTGTCGAGCAAATGGGCTAAACCGCGGGGCTACCCATCAATAGCCACCAGGTCTTGCCTACAAGCCTTCGCCCAGTTAGTCTTTGTTGACTCCTTCTCCGCTGCACGATTGCTGACGCCTGCTGCGTGCTCACAGTGCAATACTAGGACCGAGATATTCGGTTTCACCCCCAGCCAGCACCAGGTTACGTCAGAACGGGTGACTCAACCGCTGTAACTCACCGTGAGGACAACCGTCACTGCACCAATCAAGCACTAGGGAAAGCGCAATCAACAACCAGGCTTAAACAAAGAGAAACGTATGAGGTTTGGCTCAGTTAGTTAAAACTGAGTGAGTAAACATAAGACCTAGTGGATAGGGAGAAAACTTGGTTGCAAAAAGAAATTTGAATTTCAAATTAAGAATCACAGCTAATTAATGAGCTTTAATTAGCACTAAAATTGGTAGGAGCAATTTGTAATTAACTTAATCGATCACCTATCATTGAGTTAGGGACCCAGCTCTAAGTGATTACTTAATAAATGTAAAGAATTTAAAAGTAATAATGATACAGTAAGAGAAAAATCATACACTTATAAGAGAAAAATCATCCACATATACAGGAAAGATGGTTTGTCCTTCTGGGCCACTGTAAAAACGACTCATGGACGAGCAAAAACAATTTTATGCAAAAGCAATTTTGCAGTTTTTGTATGGAAACAAAAATCCTAATGTAGGCTCCCGTTTTTTTTTTTTTTTTTGCTGCATGAAAATAAAAAGAAGCGGGTGTGACAAAGTTTCCAGAAGTCCTCATATTCTCCAGCATGCTCAGTAAAACCTAACAGCTGTTTTATTTATGAAACTGAAACTGCACACATCTGTATCGAACACTACTGGTTATTTTCAAGCAAAGAATTTTCACCATACTGACTAGGTTTATTTTTATTACTGTAGAGGTTATAGAAATGAAAGGCATCAGATTTTTTTTCGCAAGTTCCCAAGATGTTTGAAGATGTTTGCAGAGTTCTGTGAGTAAAACACCTGTTAGGTTTTTACTGAGAATGATGGAGAATATGAGTTCTTCTGGTATTTTTGTCACATCTGCTCTTTTCTATTTTCATGCAAAGCCTACATTAGATCTTTACAACTTTCAAGGCATCGTCACTGATTACCATCAGACCTTCTGTACCTAATGACATCAGAATAACAATAGGTTCAGGTTGAGCAAGAGAGAGAGAGAGGTTTCAGTACAGTGTCTTAATCTGTTTTGATGAATATGTGTGGATATTGTGTGTTTGTGTGTGTGTGTGTGTGTGTGTGTGTATTTTCCAGATGATGCAGGTTCAGAGATTATCCTGTTTATGACACAGAGAAGGTAAGTGAATTCTACAGTGCTAAAAAAATATGCAATATAACTTTTGTGATTTTGTACATAGTGATGATTTTTTTGTAAGAATTCCCCCCCCCCCCCTTCTTTTATTCTCATTTTCTTTGATTCCTATTCCATTATGCTGCATAATTAATTCTTTTTTTTTCTTTTTTTTTTTTTGGGGTGATGTTGGGTTTTGACATCTCGGTTTGCTTGGTTCTTAACATGATTTTACATTTTAAAGTGTTAGTTAAATAATAACCCATCTGTGCTGCTGTTACAGTAAATTGTCAGAGGTGGGTAGAGTCGCCAAAAAATGTATTCAAGTAAGAGTTGCTGTACTTCAAAATAATATTAGTCAAGTAGAAAGAAAAAGTAGTCATCCAAAATACTACTCAAGTAAGAGTAGAAAAGTATTCAGTGAAAAGATACTCAAGTACTGAGTAACTGTTTCAATCGCAATGTCTTTTTTTTTTCTTTTTCTTTAAATTTTTTTTTTTTTTTTTTTTTTTTTTTTTAGAATTTCTTGTTGTTTTTGTTTGTCTGTTCTTTTGCAAGCGAAACATGCTTTGTATATGATGCCAGGGATGCATAATATTTTTTGGGATGCATAAAAATGTACAACACGCGTGTGTGTGTTCGTGATTAATACTGTGTACTAAAATATACTTATATATTCATAGACTGTTACTGTAACGTTATACATATGGACGGTATAATGTTACAGTATATATAATGTACAACTGAAGTTAACATATAATCACACTAACATGAAAAAAATGTTTTTCTACAACAGCATTGCAGTGTGTGTGTGTTTGTGTGTGTGTGTGTGTGTGTGTGTGTGTGTGTGTGTGTTTTGGTAGATGATGTGCTGTTCCCGCCTGCAGTCTCCTCGTCTGTCATTCCTGCAGACGTTGTTCTCTCTCTTCCTGTCGTTCATCTCTCTGTTTGCGTCTAACTGGTGCTCGGGGGTGGAGAAGGTCCCGAAGCCGCTGTGTTCTCCTCTGAGGCAGCGCACCTGCACACCGTCTGACCTGTTCACCAACGGCTCCGCCCAGTTTACCTGGGAAACCGGGGATGACCGCTTCATCTTCCCCAGTTTCCACGCTGGGATCTGGAGCTGCTGTGAAGAGAACATACACAAGGATGAATGGGGTGAGAGGGCATGGGGTCAGGGGTTACAGGGGGCGGGGTTAGAACAGGGATTGGGGATGACCGTTCTGCACAGAAGATTGAGCCTCATGCTCTGATTTTTGCACTTGCAGTTAGTATGTCATGTGTGTTTAATACATTATGTGTGTGTGTGTGTGTGTGTGTGTGTGTGTGTGTGTGTGTGTGAAGAGGATTATAATTTGTAACAGCTGGTGTGATATTTTCCTGGAAAATATTAAATCTTGTTCAAGGTAGAGGCTTAAAATTTGTAATGTGTGTGTGTGTGTGTGTGTGTGTGTGTGTGTGTGTGTTTTACTCACCGTGATCTGCTTATTTTTTTTGTAGAGGAGAATTGTCGCAATTTCATGGCTCTGACACCTCCATCAGAGAAAGGTGACAACACACACACACACACACACACACACACACACACACACACACACACACACACACATTTGTGTTTCAAATGATGTTTCAAAAATTTCAATCCCCCCCCCCCCCCCCCTCTCTCTCACTCTCTCTCCCTCCTTCTCTCTGCAGGGATTTTCTGGCTGTGTGTGCTGCTGGAGTTGATGTACATCAGTTTGTTGTGTATCAGTTGTGTGCTGCTGCTCGTTCAGGTGGCATTTTCTGCGTGGAAGCCCTCGCTTCATCAATGGGGGGAGTTACTCAACGCTCATGCTGCTGTGTTCACCGTACTGGGAGGTATATACACACAGGCACACACTCACACACACACACAACTCACAAGTCCTCACTCATTAATAATGTGTGTGTGTGTGTGTGTGTGTGTGTGTGTGTGTGTGTGTGTGTGTGTGTGTGTGTGTGTGTGTGTGTGTGCTTTCAGGTCTAGTAGGAATGGTAGGTCACATAATGTTCATGCAGGTGTTCCAGGTAACAGCGTCCAGCGGACCAGAGGATTTTAAACCCCACCGTTACGGATACTCCTGGGCGTTTTAGTGAGTTTCACGCTACTAACCGTCTTCCCTACACACTCATCACTCCAAATCTACATGTTAATACATCATTACTACATCACAGGTACACCAACCAGTGCTTCTCTCTCTCTCTCTCTCTCTGTGTGCCAGCATGGCCTGGGTGGCCTTCACCTGCTGTATGAGCGCCGGAGTTTCCACCCTGAATAATTACACCAAGAAAGTGCTGATGACTGGGACAAAGCCGAAGCCTGACCTCTACCCCTCGATGCCATTCTATTACCCGCCTGCTCCACCCCCTCCTCCTCTCTCACCACACTCACGCCCTCCATCTCCCTCCCCCATGTTCCCTCATGCCCCTCCGCCTCCGACCCTCCCCACTCACCCCTGTCCGTCTCCCTCACCGTCTGTCTCTCGCCTCCATTCACCGCGCTGTCCGTCTCCTCCTCTTTCACCCGCTCCTTCCATCACTCGCTCCGTCTCTCCCTCCATCCCTACTCTTGCTTTTTTCTCTCCTTCTCTGCCGTTCGATGAAGAGTTCAGCTTCCTCTAATGTTTTATTTGGTTTATTTTTGACCTGTAGTCGTGAAAACCTGCTAGATTAAATCACGCACTGTGTTTATTCTGGTGTTTCTGCATCCGGAGATTTTCTGCCACGTTTCAGACTTAGTAAGTCCAAGTGGTCGGCTTGTACAGCTTGTACTGCACACTGTATGCTAAGGTGATCCATGTGATGTGCATTAACGATATTAACAAGTGAATAGATATATGACAGTTTAAAGGGTCCATATTACAAATAAATAAATAAATAAACAAATAAACAAATGCACACATTTGTGGCCACACACATGTACAGTAACTTTATAATATAATATCTGATAACAAGAGTTTATCAGTGGCACCAACAAACAACCCCTAAGGCATTCAAAACACAGCCTAGTCTGCCTAGCCTGTGAAATGGCGTCCTGTCTGCCTTAAATCATCAGAACAATAAAGGGGTGCTCCGTCCCAAGACAGACGCACTGACCTTTTCTTTGCCTGCAAGGACAGGAGACGCATAGCTCTTGATTGTCCCTGCCTGCAGGACAGAACATGAAACCGTGTAAGACTTTAATTAGCTTGTTACTGTAATTGTCAGTAAGCTGACCCCTGCACTCTGTCACTTGTTGATGTTAAACAGGCTTGATGATGACTATCAATGTTGCCATGACAACATTTTTAAATAATTCAATTCAATTCAATTTGATTTGTATAGCGCATTTAACAATTGTCACAGAATGGACTAAAATTCCTCTCCAGTGATGTGCAGGTCTGATCCACAGCTACAGGAGGCACCCGCTTGAGGTTATTGCTGCCAAGGGACGGTGGTCAACCAGTTATTAATTCCAAGGGTTTACGTATTTTTTCCAATATACCATTTTAAATGTGGCAAATAAAGACATAAGATCAGAATTTTGTATGTTTTTATTTTAGGCACATTATATTTGTAGTTAATTTTTTTATTTTTTATTTTATGAAGCTCAAGATAATATGGTACTTAGGATGTGCTGAATGCTCAACATACATTTAACACACACACAAAAAAAGGGGGGATGGTTATGTAAAGGGAGAAACCAGTAATTCACTTTGGACTTCTTCCCTTACATTTCTGACGTGCTCTAACATGTGACATTAGGTTGCGTTCTGGTAAAGCAATGTGAAATCGCCAGAAGGCTTCAGAAAACAGGGCGATTTGGCACAAATGAATGGATTTAATAATTCCTTTTTTAAAAAAATAATAAATCATCTTGAATAACATATTCAGTGTGTCTGTCAAAATGATTTAGGGTAAAACTGACTAATTTGCGCAACGGGACATTGTAAGGTTAAAATTCAATGGAGTAAAACGTGGCACCAAAGTCAGAATTGATTTAAGTTCATGTAGTGAGGATTCAAAATCACACACACACACACACACACACACAGACGTTATTCATATGTTCCTTCTGAAGTACATTATTTATTTATTTATTTGTTTATTTTTCTGCACTTATGCAATGGCAGAGAAAAGACATTGCTAACAATAATATATACATTTAGTATGCATACAGTGCCATAACCGTTTAAATCGATTATTTCAGTTTTGTATGTACATTTTACTTTTATGTATACTGTACAAGGTCACTGAAGTTGCTTCTGTACATTGTAAGAAATCCAAAACCGGCCCTGTAGTTCTTTCCCTAAATACTGCGCATGTTACAACAAATACAGCATACCCATGATTATGACTTGCCCAAGGGAAATGACACATACTGTGGTTGCTAAACCACCTGTTTTAATGATGGATTTCGTAACACCTGCACGGGGTTCCTGAGCCTTTACATGGTCTCTCGGTCTGGTTCAGTAGGAAGCACAATCACGGGAAAGACTGCTGACCTGACAGTTGTGCAGAAAACCATGACTGGAATCCTCCATAAGGAGGGACAACCTCAAAAGGTAGAGGCTATAGTCAGGTGAAGACAATTGAAAGAGTCGATTGAAAACAAACCAACCAAGAACAACAAACCAACACACAATAACATTAGCAGATGCAAGAGCTTCAATTGATTATCTGAAAAATTATTTGAGTTTTATTTCTGGTGTAAAATATGTATGAGTTTATGGCTCTGAAACTTGGTACACTCACTCACTCACTCACTCACTCACTCACTCACATGATGGTATAGGGTGCCCAATCTGTCACTGGGAACACTCAATCACACACTATAGGCAATATGGAAATGGCGGTTAGCATAGCTTTGGACTGTTGGAGGAAACCAGCCAAGCATGTGGGAGAACACCGCACACATATGCAAAGTGGGAATCAAAGCCTCAACCATGAAGGTGTGAGGCCACAGTGCCAAAAAATACGACCACCATGCTGCTGAAACTTAGGACACCTTTTCATAATTAATCAATGTAGTCCTGTGTCCTGTGGCCCATTTTAGTTAGGTGTAAATGTGTGCGCTTTTAGGCTGTTTTATGTGGATGTGGGGGAACAACGTTTCATTTTCATTGTAATAACCAACCATCGAGTACCCAACGAAATATCCTATATGTTTCAACATGTTAAGAAAATGATACACAAGTGAAGCCAGAACACTTTGGAATGCAGCTATACATCGACAGGTTTTGACAGGATTCAGTAACTTGACCTGTGGAAACAGCATTAGTCCACTTTTTTTTCTTTCTTTTTTTTTGGAATCCTTTCTTATAATGTTTTCCATTTTAGTATATCCTCAATATCAAAGAATTGCATGAAACATGAAGACTGACATAATCTTGCGGTCTTTTGTCCTAAATCTTTTGGATGGCAGTTAGGACTACAACCAAATCCACCCAGATCTACAACATTATCATCCCACAACAACAAACCAATCTCTCAGAAATATCACCCAATCCAGGCAGGACTTAATTACCTAGACACATACTGTACATGCACAAAAAGTATTTGCCCCCGTTTCTATGTTACCCCATTTAAATGTGCCACTGACCAGCATTGGATATCTAGATTGGCAACCGTAAATAACAAAATAACATGTGATCTCTGATATCATGATCAAATTAGTATCCTATAGTTAGTATCTAGTTGAAGAATGATGCTGGATAAAGTACTATTTTCTCTAATGCCACATAATGATTCTGAAAGTAACTTTGTTAATGTAAACTAAATTTGCTGTGAAAAATATCATATTTACAACTAGGGCTGTTTATGCAGCTACATATTAGTCATATACTAGATGAATTAACATCAAATTTTATTTTGCGGCAAAATAAATAAATAGAATAAAATTCTGTTTAATGGTAAGTATTTGCATAGAAAGTTGTTCCAAAAACTTCAACTCAACAAAAATCTGGCAACTTGGAATTCCAGTCAGGTGATTTTAATGGTTTAAAGACATCATACAGTAGAGTATTTTTCAGTGGGATGAGGAATAATCACTTTTAGGATCAAGAGAACATCAACACATTTAAAACATAAAAAAAAATAAAATAATAATAATTACCACCCTAAGAATATATTCTATGGTTTAATTAAAATCTGAATTGTTAATGATTTTAATTGCTAAGAAATAAAAAAAAACATAGATTTGGGATTTTGGTGCAAAGGAATAGGGGAAAGAAACTACGGGTTGAGCACATTAACACAAGTACATTTCTCTCCTAGATTATAATATTTCTCTCTTAGATCATCTTATCTTCCTAATATGTGTAATTGACGATGAATTCCCATGACTAGTAGTTCCCAGGGTTGTTTTCTGCGGCACAGATGGCTGCCAGGTGTCGGTTGTTCTCCTTCATCTGATCAACGAGTCGCAACATGTCTTTGTTGTACAGAAGATCGTTGCCTGTGATATCACTTGTTGCCTTCATCACATCCTCCATCACCTTCATCACGGGCTCCTGAAGGATGAATCTACGAGTCTGGTGTTCAGCCACGCTGGCTCTCCCTCTCAGCACGCCCAGGAGCTGGACAGCGTTTCTTGCTTTCTTCTGGAATTCGGCGATAACCTCAATCTGCTTCTTGACCTTCTGGATGCCTTCACGCGTCTGCTTCAGCTTCTCATCTTTCTGGCTGATGTCACGTCTCGTCTGTACGATCTTAGACTCGTAGTCAGATACTTTATGTTCATATTTCGTCACTTCATTATCAGACTTTCTCACCTCATCCTCAGCCACCCGGACAGCGTGTTCTGCTTGTTGCAGTTCAACTGCACCACCAATCAACATACCAGAACCTGTATAGAGAAAGAAACATAAAAGAAAATGGATGTAACACTTACACATGAAAAAAATAAAATAAAATAAATGAATAAATAAATACGCATATACCAGTTCTGATTTAAATATTGTTATAAAATCATGCTGTAATTTTCACCTGCAATCCATCCAATGACTGGTATAGCAAACAGTCCCGCCCCAACCCCCGTGACGATTTTAGCTTTTTTCTTCCTGTCCTCCTGATCGTGAAGTGTGCGTTTTGTTGAGTTTAGGTTTCTCCTGGCCTGCTCTAAAGCTCCTTGAGATTGTCGGAGTAATTGTTCATTAGATGCCTGCACAGTTCTCAAGTTGTCTAAGGTTTGTTTTGTGGCATTCATCTCCTGTTCCAGTTTTCCCTCGTCTTGTATAAGTCTCTCCAAGTTTCCATCCAGACTCTTTAACCCTGAACTGGCCATCTGTTCCGACTGCTCCAGGTGCTGATGAGCCTGTACTATCTGCTCTCTGATGTAGTCATAGTTGGAGCACCGGCCAGTAACAGGATCTACATCTGCTTTAATGAGAGCCTCATAAACTCTGTTCAGGGAGGAAACGCCATCTTTCAATGGAACAGTAACAGCCAAAGTTGTGTTCTTCAGCACACAACTGCAGAGACAAACACAAACAAAAAATGAAAAACAAAATCAACAAATAAATAAATAAATAAATAAAGTATTAATAATAATAATAATAATAATTTTGTTAAAATAAAACATGCTTGAAAACAAATGATTTTTTTCTTCTTCTTCAAAACAGTTATTTTACTTTGAATTGCTACTGGAATTGATTTTTAGTTAAATGAATGTTTTAGTTATTGCAACAATGCTGGCTTTCAACGTACTCAGTTGTATCCATGTTCATCTGAAACAGAAAACAATAGTTTTGTCAAAAACAGCACAGGATGATCGTGCATTAGTTAAAAGTTTGTCAGTTTATGTCCATTATGCCAAACACATCTACATCTAACATGTACTATAGTACTATAGGATGTTCAAATATTTCAAAGACTCAGCCTGTATGTACTGGCTTGATACAGCCCTGATACAGCGCCCCCGGAGCAGAAAGGGTTAAGGGCCTTGCTCAAGGGCCCAACAATAGCAACCTGGTGGAGTTGGGGATTGAATCCCCGATCTTCTGATCAGCAACTCAGTGCCTTAGCCCTCTGCTACCACTGCCTCCATATAATAAGGCCACATAATAAGGCCAACCTCTTAGAAACTTACAAAAGAAGATTTTATTCCTTTTATCATTAGTGTATGACAATCTGCCCAGAACAACAGCCGATTAAAGGAGGAAATCCGCTCAGAATCTGCTATCATCAGTTCTGATACATTATTTCATGTTTGATGATTTTGTATTTAGTGTATACAGAAGGGCTGCGAACATGCCTTAATTCTCACACCTACTGTAAGGGTCCAGACTTTTTGGCAAAACCTGAAAACATATACATTCATGTTCTGAGTATTATTCGACAAGTTTCGACAATAAAAAATTACACAACAGTATGGGATAACACTAGCATTAATCATGTTTTCATGAAATACCTAATTTTATTAAATTCAATATCTAAATGAATATGGTCTATTAATGCTGTATAAACTTTTACTTAAGAATGTAACATCATCCAGTCACAAACAAACAAACAAACAAAAAAAAACATGTCATAACGGTTAAGAACAAGAATACAATCTTACCTATTGCTGTTTGTTCCCTTACAGCTCAGTGAAGATAGTTTTTGAAGATAACTGCTTTTAAACAACTCCCCACCCTGCTGTTTGGGGTCTGAAAACGGGAGGAGATTCCACAAGCTATAAATTTCACTGTGAGTTTTGGGTGTCCTTACCTGTGCTCCAGTTGTGTTGAGAGAGCTGACAGAGGACCACGTTCACATCTTTACTGAAAACACCTGAATATCAAGGTACAGATTTTGATATACGTTTAATTATGTATTTATTGAGGTAGTGTTTTGTGTTGTACCACTGCGCAACTAAGTGGAATGATTGCAAGTGCAAAACAGTAATGAAAGGAAATGCCATAAATTATATACTCCAATAAAGTGTTCTTCTTTATTAAATGGGAAGATAATTAAATAACAGAAAAATCTTTCTTAGACGATTGTAGTGCTTGTTACAAAAAAAAATACAAGCAGTACAACTCCTCATCTTTCTACAGTATGTTTTAAATCATGCTACATTACACAGATATTTGTGGCAGTGAACAGATATTTTTTATGTCACACTCTCCTTGCCAGTGTTTTTATCATATGGTGCTTTACATACGTTATATTATTATAATAATGGTGTTGCCTATTTTAAATATCAGTGGCATTCAAATAAAAGTGGGAATTTTGTTAAATTAATGCACATATCCCAGCATTTCACTAGTGCTTGGATGCCATCACGGTTCTCAGTAGTACTGAGTGCCTGAAATGCTGGCCTCCCAAGAACTCCTTTAATGCTAGGTATGGGGAATGTGACCATCTCCCAGCAGAGTTAAAGGCAGAAGAAAATTGTGCATTGTCCTGCAAAAATAGAAAGCCAGGCTGTTTTTTTTTTCTTTCTTTCTGAGATTGGTCCACCAACCCCAACCCTAACCCTAACCCTAACCCTAACCCTAGCTAAATCTGGGACAACCTCAGCCAGTCTCATCATTAATGGAGGCTTGGCTTTCTTTATAACATTTGCACCATTCTAAGAGTCTCATCACGGTACTGTGCTTGAAGTCTTCTGCGGCAGTGGTAGCCCAGAGGTTTAAAGCTCAGGGTCCCTGAAAAGAATGTAGGCGGTTCAAAATGTTTAGCACTTGAGCAAAACCCCTGAACTGCCTGCTCCTGGGGTGCTGCTCCTGGCTGAATTTGCACTCTAATGCCAGATTTCCTATACTCGGTGGAAATTATTTCACTGTGCAGTAATGTACAGTATATTTGACAAATGAAACATTTGACTTTTGTAAATGTCAATCAGTTATCACCTTCATTCACGGAAATTTCTTCAAAAGTCCCTGTTTGACTTATACAACGTATACTTAACTTGTCCAAAACAGTGTTTGTTTATTATTATTTTTAGGACACTTATTGACAAAAAAATAAATAAAACAAATTTACAGCTGCTATGATCTAATAAACAACAGGAAATGTTTCTCTGAGGCTCCACATTAAAGACAATGATAACTGGAGAAATTGTACGATATATATTTTTCTTTAATCATTAATAAACTATAGTAAATACTGCAAAATTTGTTTGGCAAGAGGAATAAAATACTTCACTTAAAAAAAAAAAAATTATATATACTAGCCGGAGTGGCCAGCGTGGCCTGGGCTTTTCAAAGTTAAAACCTTATGGTGGAAAGACATTGTTTTAATTTTATATTTCCTTGTATTTTTCATACTTTTACTACTAATTGTAAATTTATAATTTGGGAAAGAGCCTCAAGGCCTGCAGTAAAAATTCTTACTGAAAAACTTGATGATAGTGATGACTTGATGACAAGATTCAAGATTCAAAGAACTTTAGAGCAAGTGGTCTTCTTTGGAAATGCAGTCTATTGCGCAGTGAAAGCCATCTTTCCTCATCTGCCATCTTGGAAATGAGTGCATAGTACGGGATGACACCGGACCAATATTTTGACCAGGGCATGACAAATATATCTGCCAAGTTTGAGATGCCTCAAATCTCATGGTATGGCATATAGGGAACATACATACATTCATAGCCACATATACAGTATATCATCGTTGTGTTAGGAAAAATTATTCTGCTTCATCCCAGCATACATCACTTTACAATGCCAACATTCTCCTACTTCTAAAACCATTGTTTTCTCATTTGCATTGTGGTTAAGAGGGAGTGGGTTACAAATCATGACAGGTTTGGACACATTTGGTTTGATCTGTTCACACGCTTGAAGAGATGTTTACAAATAAGTGCTCTTTAGGATTATGCAATTCAAACATACTCTGTCAGTAAGGAAATACTTACATACATAACAAGATTTCACTGGCTTATGACTAAGTGCGCAGTATAATGGTGGGTGCTGGAATGCAGGAGTGTTGAGCAATCTGCATGCCTCAGGGAGGAAGACTGTAATTTACTCATCCCATACCTGCTGCTCAGTTATACTGTACAAGGGCCACGCCTACAATGTTGCAGAAGTGCTTAAACAGCTTTCTTACATTTGCAGTCAGTTCTAATGACAGTATATATGAGAGAATATTGTAACAAGGATTCCAAAAAGAAGGGTTAACCCCACCCATTTCTATGGTATACTAAACCAAGATTCCAGCTCTACTGTATATTTTAGTAATGGTGTTCTCTCATCTCCCTTACATGATGCTCCAAACTTGAAGCTCTGGAACAAAAGCATGTCTTCTGTTGTAAACTGTAAACAGACCCTCAGCTCTATATTTTTTTCCTTGTAACAGTAATATACTTGCAAAAATATATTTAACACATTAATCAGTAATATTGTAATATTGCACTTAACACTTTGAGGTATTTCTTTGTGGACATGCATGCAGCATTAGCTTACATTTTTAGCACGTGACAGGAGGCCCACTATCTTCTCAACTGCATCTACAGTTGATGTTCTGGCTCAAAGATAGCGACGCCAATTACAACCCAAGAGATGCTTTAAAAATACAGTAAACATCGGAGGACATCCTCTTGCATTCTCCCTCTCTGGTTCATAAACATTGATCCCTGACTATTTTCGTTAAATAAATAAATAAACAAATAAATAAATGTGTCTTCAAGAGAGGCGGCACGGTGGTGTAGTGGTTAGCACTGTCACCGTGCACCTCCAGGGTTCGGGTTTGATTCCCAGCCAGGTCCGATTCCAATTTCTGTGTGCCTGGAGTTTGCATGTTCTCCCCATGCTTGGGTTTTGTTCTCCGGTGTTCTCCCACAGTCCAAAGACCTGCGATAGATTGGCACCCTATCCAGGGTGTACCCTGCCTCATCCCAAGTCTCCTGGGATAGGCTCCAGGCCTCCTGCAATGCTGAATACAGGATAAAGCAATACAGATGATGCATGAGTGAGTGGGTGTCTTCACAAATAGAATGGTTCAGAAGAAGCCCCACTAGTCTTCATGAAAACTTTGACCTGAGGTTCCTTTGTACTGAAATATGAAGCAGTCTTTACTGTATGGGGATGTTAGGCACAGGAGACAGGATGAAAATAGCCAGACTTAAACTCAAGTGCATCCAGTTTGTTTTGATTAACTTGAGGACATTGCATTTGATTAACTTGTGGTTGCATATAAAGGCAAATCTCCATCAGTTTGTAATAGAAAATGGGTGGACCCACCTGGCCAAACTCAGAAATCAAGTTAAAGGCACCTTGGCCATAGAAGTGAGCAAAATCCTACTGGCAACTCAAACTAAGCTCCATATATATGCACGTAATATGCATATAATAGGAATATGCCAGAGGAACAAACATACTCTATTGTACTTTATTAGTCTACTATGGTAGAGTTACTCATGAATACATGGTTGAAGATGGCAGGGACTCAAGTGTTGAAATAAAATGTAAAGTGTTTTCAAAGTGTTTGCATGGAATTAAATGATAAGAAAACAGCTTATTATTCATTTTTGCATTCATACATATAATTAATCCCACTTTGTATTAGCAGGAACAAGGACTCCATGGATTCCCAAATTGCAAAGAAGAATCAAAGCCTCACCACAAGTGAGGAGATGAGAAACCAAACCCAGCTTGTGATGCAGCCGTATGCTAACTGGGAGGAGTATCTGACTCCTGCTCCACTATCTATAGCCATCCTGGGAGAGCTGGTCTTCATCTCCTCCAGTGCAGATTTTTCCATCAACAAAAACCCACCTAAAGGGGGCTACAAGTACATCAAATATCCAGATTCATTTCATGCCTGCCTCATGCAGGTGTGTAACTCTGGCTGGTGGGCTTTCAACGAGGCCCATAAGAACATGGATCAGATTAGACTCCACACCATGGCAGTTCCAGATTATATGAAGACAGCTGTGAAGATCTTATTTCAAGACAACGATGAGGTTGTTCAAGCTCACCTCCCTGACCAGCTGGAGAACATCCGTGTCATTGCAGATGACTGTCTTGAGCTGGCAGATTCAACAGAAAAGCGTTTCACTGATGTCATTAATATTATCCAAGAACTGCTTGAAGCTTGTGTAAATGCTCAGTACTTTTATGGAGAGGAGCTTGATGCCATCAAGAAGAAATTGGAGGAGTCCAAGATGAGGAAACAGTCATCAGAAGAAGCCATGAAAAGCTCACAGAAGGCAGTGAAAGCCATGGAACAGGAACTGAAGGAAGCACATGAAAGTTACAAGAAAGCACTAGATTCACTGCCTAATGGATGGGAAATGATAGGTATGGATCTTGCTGAAGGTTTGTCTGAGAGCTTTACAACTCTTGTTAATGGACTAACATCCATGGTAGCTCAACCAACGACCCAAATCTCTAATGCTTCAAAAAAGATTTTTAATATGGCAGGTCAGTCACAAGGGCCAAAATCTGCTGCCGATAATATTGATGAAATCAATATTTACAGCAAGTCTGCAGAAATTCTAAAGTGCACTGAGAACATTCAGATGTTTGTGAAAGAGAACACAATCAACTGGAAAGACTTGTATGATCAAAAGAATAAAGCTGTAGTGACAGATTTTCAGGTGAAACAGTTCACCAGAATCAAAGAGAGTTTAAAAGGGGTCCCAAATTGCAAAACAAAAGATGATGTCCTAAACCTTTGTGATGAAGGTATTAAAATCTGTGCAGAACTAGCAAAGTATGCACCAGATGGAAAATGTGAAGATGCCAAAACAAAGGAGCTGATTGAAAGGATCAGAAAACTTACTGAATCTGCTCGTGTTTTTGACACCAAAAGCAAAGACATCACAAAATCTCCTGCCCTGAGTCCCAAACCACCAATGATGTCCAAAGAAGAAACTAAATCTGAAAAAGCGAGCACTTCACAACGAGCATCAGAGAACTCCAGGTTCCGCATCGAACAGAGCCACGTTCAACTGGACAAGACCAGAGAACTCTATGAGAAGAGTGTAGCGAACATGGAGAAGAACCAAAAGGAGCTGACTGAAATCCTGATCACCATGAGAAACTGTGAGATTAAAGAGATAGACTTTAACACAACTGTACAAATGCTGGTGAAAGGTATGGATGCCATGGGGAGAGTGAAGGAGCAGTGGGAGAAGATGGTACGCTTCTTTCAGATGGTGTCCAACATTGTGAAAACCAGCCTGACCAGAACTCTTAAAGATTTTGTCTCCACATCTGAGAAAACACGTTCACTTTCTTACAATGCAAAGCTCTTCTCCAAAGACCTTCTCTACAAACAAGTCTTTCAGGCAACTAACATATCCAGCCTTGTCCACATGATCTCAGCAACTTACACTGAGATTTCTGCCAAGCACATCATGGATCGTGTCAGCTCTCTGGGAAAACTGATGGCCATGGACAAAAACAGGCCTGAGTTTCTCACAGAGCGTCAGAAGTTAGCGAACCTCTGTGATGAAGCACAGAAATCCATCTTACGTCTTGTCCTTAAGAACAAGGATGAGTTTGAAAGGAAGAGTGCTGCAAGGCTGGAGAAGATTGACAAAGAGCTGCTTGCGATACTCCCTGCTGCTGCTCCAGAAGAGAAAAAGAGCATTCAAGAGGCTGTTAAAAAAGGATTCACAGAGGAAGATGAAGCAGCTTATGCATGAGTACATGAACCAAAAAAATCATACTTCTCTACAATTATATTCAGCGGAAAAAAATTACAAATAAAGCATATATAACAATCTATGATATAGTAGTGCATCATTGTCAGCAAAAAAACATGACAGCAATTTATATTATATGTTCAGCTATAAATAATGTTACAACATTTGTCCCTCCATGCTCAATAAGAAACATTGCTGTTTCTTTTATTGCTGAAAAGCTGTCTAAGTATCACTATCCTTAATGAGATCAATGTCCATGTCAAAGCTGGTGGAGTCTTGCTCATTATGTCCAACCTACACTATTGCTGCAGGGTTCTTTGAGGAGCAAACGGACAGATGAACAATTCTCCCTTTGCATTAGTTCTAGATAAAAAGCAAGCAAACCAGGTAAAAGTTTATATTTTAGTGCCATTAAAAGAGGGTCATGTCCAGACGGCATCCTCCTACTGTGTGAAGTATTCCCTGTGCAACTGACTTCCACTCTTTCCAGTCCCTGACTTCACTTTTGTTCCGTTCACCAAGTACCTAATAATAAAATGGTAAAATCTGTCTATTTACCATGACCACATAAACATCTGTATACATGGAAACACAGTAAGGGGTATTATAGCCTAGTATTGATAGACCAGTGATTGTCTTGTACAATGCCCAAACCCCAGCCACTGGAACTGGTATCAGTCCCAAGCTTGGATAAAATGAGAGGGTTGTGTCAGGAAGGGCGGCCAAGTTGTTGTGAACATCTGTTGGTGTAGCAACCCCTGAAGGAGAGCAGCCAAAAGACTAACAACAAGAATCTTGTACAGTACGGGTATATAAATAATGTATCTCTCCCACTCATTCTTTATAGCGTTTATCCTGTTATAGGCATTCATTATAAATCATGATAAACGTTTGTGCATAAATGAATGTTACTTCATTTTTAATTGCCATTTACACATTACTTTATTATATAATACAATTTTTTCTTAGATAAATCACAACGTCATATGCTATATGTTATTTACAACATTCAAAACAAGTCAAGTAGGCAGTTATTGTCATATCAAACATACATATGCAGTTGAGTATACCGTTAAACAAAACAATGTTCCTCCAGGAGCAAGGTGCTACATACAACATAAATTAACAAGACTAGCTAAGAAGTACACAAAAAGACCAAATAAAGTTCACTGCGCGTTAATGTGAAAACCGTAGCAAACAAGACACAATGCAACATATCAGCAGTAAAACTAGACTTTGCAGGTGATACCAAATAAACGCATTTATAGGTGGAGTTCACAGAATGGTTGTTTTTATTTCCTCTACTTTCCCTCTAACTACAGATGGAATTATGACAGAAAATGTGACATAGATGAAAACTCACTAGCTCTCCCTGTGTCAATGAAAGGTGTACTCCAGACATAAATTGTGACCATGGAAGCCCAAATAAAATCTCCAAAGCTGTTCAGGGTCATGGGAGGCCTGAAGCAGATGAAGTCAAATACAATCATTGGGGACTCAGGGGCATGAGGAGGGGTACACCCTGGATGGGCACGAATACACATACACACTACGGGCAATTTGTAAACACCTGTTAGCCTAATCTGCATGAGGAGAAAATGACCATACTCACCACCAGAGGGTGCTGTGTGTTCCAGTGTTTGGTTCCATGTTTTAAATGTAGATTCAGTTTAAGAAACTATAATATCTAGCCTAGTCAAAGAACGACTCAAGTGTTTTATTGTTGTTATTGTTTTTTCCTTTTTTTCCTGTGGAACATGGAGAAAAGTAATAAGGGGTGTACTCACTTTTGTTGCCAGGTGTTCAGCTATTATTGGCTGTATTTTTAGTTATTTTGAGGGGACAATAAATTTACACTGCTATACAAACTTTACACTGACTACTTTTCATTGTGTCAAAGAGTCATTTATGCAGTGTTGTCCTATGAAAAGATAGAACTAAATATTTGCAGAGATGTGAGGGGTGTACTCACTTTTGTGAAATACTGTAGCTCTGGATCAGAGGTATATCGAATCTTTAAAGATTCAAGTTAATTTGATTAACTAAGTAAAAATTTTATCATACACTTTATATACTATCCATCCACCATTGAGTGTATCTTACCAATCCTCTTTATCCCGCGGCCAACGAGGATAATACAAAGTCTGGAATTTATCAATTACGAGCAAGGTAACGTAAGATCTGGGCAAATGTTTAGACTTTAAAATACATGACCAAGACAACAGTTCTTTATAAAGAAACAAGAATTTATTTGACTAATCTACGATACATCAAAGTACACTATGTCAACACACACACATCTTAGTGTTTAATCTTACGGTTTAGTTATGAAACGAGCACCAGTTTTCAGCAAGGTATGCAGCTTTGTTTGTATATTTGCGTTATGTTTCGTTCTCATCCTGTGATTCGCCTCCAGTGAAGGGAATCACGGCGTTGCTGATTGGTTGAGTGCGCGAAGGTTGAGATGACGTCTTTTGGGAAAGCCCTTCGGTGAGGCTTGATTGCCTGGTTATCAATGGAGGCGCTCTGGAACTTCTTCTGAGGGTTTCTTCATTGCAGGACTTCGGGTTCTGGCACGAAGTTTCGTTGAGAGTTCTCGATGAGTGGATGATGTCAACAAAGGCGGAAGCCCAAGCTGTTTGGAAGAGGTTGTTGAGATTATTCTTCCGATGACGAAGGTGCGTGCCCGCAAGTGCCGAAGCACGGGTGGCGAGAGCGGACGAGCTGCTTCCTTTAGATGGCCATGACAAAGAACCTGGGTGTCAAACCTGTTGAGACGTACTCGGACAATGATTTTTGACCCTTTGTGTCAGTCCGTCCCATGGATGATTGGTCCAATCGGATGTGATTGCAGGGCTTAGCCATGCCTCATGTGGTTCCCCCATTTGTGCATACATTAGGCTGGGTTTCGTCTGTCACGTGGGGCCCATCCGATTAGAGTTTTAATACCTTTTATAAAGTAATTTTTCATGATCCCTGTTCATGGTACCAATTTTCCACGTACACCACTGTTCTTTAAAAAAAACAAGCTCTCGATTGATATCAGACATCTCGTATCTTACACATTCATGTATACCTTTGTTTAATAAAAGGGGTTTGGAATAATACCTTTAAAGTTATGCAGAATAATCAAACATAACACACAGACATAAAACATACTGAATATATGTATATAGAATTTTGCCCTACTGGTACACTTTAAAGATGGTTTAAAAAAGTGCCATGTTCCTCTTTGTTCATTGAAAGGCATGTAGAGAAACACGGCACTTTTTTAAACAATCTTTAAAGTGTGCCAATAGGGCAAAAGGGACATCCTGTGTCCTGGGGTCAATGCGGTGGTCAGTAGCCTGGACTTTTATGGCTCCAGGCACAGCAGACACCCTTTCCCAGGCTAGGTTAAGTTTCCCGTTTCTTGATGTCAGAGAGGCTGCCTTGTCTCATAGGACAGATAGGATTAGCAAGATGGTGCCATGGGCTGGGAGAGGGATTCTGGAATGTGACCGAATGCGTTTGCTGTCTTTGGGGGCCTGTTCATCCCTACAATGTTAATATATTTTAATTCACCAAATTATAATATAATCGTATGTGTAAATACCTAACACAAAGTACATTTCTGTTTCTATAGGACCATAGAAATGTAAAGGAAAATTTACATTAGGAACATTTTAGCATTTTCAATGACATGGTTGGTCATTCAGGACATATTTTCACTTACTTAAGTTTTTACTTAATTTTTTCATTCTTGTTTTTTAAAATGTCATTTATTTGTATCATTCATTTTAATGTGATAAATGAATCAAATAAAAAATACAAAATCAAATGACAAAATTGAAAAAGTCTTAACTTTTTTATCACTAATGTTTTCTAATATATAAAAATTCAATGTAAGCAGATAAATGTGGCAGTCCTAGTTTTCAAAAATGTAAACTGAATAATATATTATAATTTGTTTCTTGCTCTATTTCGGCCTTTTAATTTTTATCTTTTGTTACTGTTAATTTTTATGTTACTTATGTTCATATTTCAGTGAGGTTTGGCAGCAATTGTGTGTAGATCTACAAGTAAACAAAGAGAAAAGTAGCTGAAGCAGAATAAAGGATGATAGTGTTGATGGGGGCATGTCCCAGTGCTGCCCTCTGTAGGCGCCATGAGTCAGGTGAGTGGAAAAAGATGCACATTCCAATAATAAGGTCTAATTAGTGTTAGTCTGTTTTGGTAAGCTGGTGAGGAATAAGGTGCAGGCTGAGCGAGTGGGTGAGCGAGAGTTCATTCATAGTCCATTTGCAGTGTGACTGTGGCTCAAATCCAATGGTTAAATTCACAACGAGTGCAAATATAAAAATTGACTCACAACCACTGCCTGTCGCCATCCTTCATCACAACAATTATCGTGTCACAGATGTATTGTATTAAGATATATTCCTTGATAGAATTTGTCGCATTGCTTAGATATTTTTTAACTTTTAACATATACTATACATATACCCTGAGTAGTTTTGCTGTAGTCTACATGAGTATTATGAACAATTATTATTATAGAACTGTTAATTCCGACCGAGCAATCTGATTGGACAAGAGGCATTCCATGAATGGAGATAATCATTAAACATCCCTGTGCTGTTATGCTCCATTGTTATCACTTGGCGTCCCAGGTGTTCTAATGACTTTTAATTAACTGTTTGGAGCAGCTGCCTGACAAAACCCACCTTCACAACCAGTCACAGAAGCACCGTCAGTAAGAACACACATCTGATAACGTTATCTCCTCTTAAAAAAAGAAACACCTCCACGCCTTAAGAATTACTCCTTAAAAGCTGTGTGTCTTAACCATTCAAGTTCTTTTATTTCTGGCTACAACGCACAAGGCTGAATCCAAAATCCCTCTCTAACCCCTGATCAAGGACACTTACTTGATGTGCGGAACAAGGGATTGTACACCCTACATAGTGCACTAGCTTTACATTTGACGCCTTAAACCACCAGACATTCATTATTTTGGATGACACAACCTCACAGTTGATCCTGATAAATTAAAAACATTCCAGTAGAGCCTGAATCCAGCATACAGAGGCTGAGTGAATGTGGTGTGGACTCTGTGGAGGAGCTTCATGGTGTCAGAGACGCTGTAGAAGGACAGAGTTCCTGCACTGTGGTCCACATACACTCCTATTCTGGAGGATGATGGAGCTCTGAGATCAGTCCTAATGTTGTTGTGATAGAAACCGAAAGAAGAAGGAGAACACTGCAGACTCCAGGACTGATTGTTTCGTCCAAGCAAAGTCTCATCACCCTGTCCTTTCCTGCTGATGTCTTTATATGAGACTGATATGAACACACCATCACCGCTCCACTCCACCTCCCAGTAACAGCGTCCACTCACACTCTCCTTACTCAACACCTGCCTGAAGTCAAATCTCTCTGGATGATCAGAGTACTGCTGCTCTCTCTCACTGCACGTCACCGCTCTGTTCTTCTCAGACAGAATGAGGTTATGATTTACCGTGTTGGGATCCAGAGTCAGATCACAGAAATCTAAACACATGAGAAATGGGAACATGTTAAATACTGTATTAATTACAGGATGTGTATTTGTGTGTGTGTGTTTTAGACCTACATTTCATAAACTCATCTCTTGTATTTGGCTCTGAGAGTAAATTCTGGGCGTCATCAACTGTGGAAAGAGAAAAAAAAAACACATTCGACTGGGTGTTGAAAACTCTAAACTCTGCATTGCTTTGGTGCTCAGGAATGAAAACTGACACCACGACATCACAGTATGTAAAGACTTCCCTCACTCCCACAGGAACACTTCCCCACTCCTCTTACCAGGTTCAGGGATTTTGATGATTTTATCCGGATAAAATTCCTCGAGTCTCTTTTTCAGATCAGAGAGAGATTTCTTCACTCCATCAAATGAGAGACGTTGACTGGCAATGATGCTGGGTGAGTCGTCACGGACATCAGACTGAAAATCTGGTCTAAGACGTGAAGGGGAGTGACGGCCAGTCTGCGTACAGCAATTAGCCATGAAATCAGGTGAACACATTCTTAAATGTTATGATTACTTAAAATTTTTCTATAAAATCTCATAAGATGTTGTTTCCATATTAGAAAAGGTTTAAAGTAGAATCATTTTGGATTCTTAAGTCCTGTATATGTCACATACTGAATACCTGCAGATGTATTTTACCTTCATTTTCTTAAGGAAATCCATTTGATCGTGTGTGTGTGAAAGTTGCTCCAGCTCAGTGTTTGTCCGCTGGAGATCAGCAATCTCCTGCTCCAGTTGCTCCAGGAGTCGTTCAGCTCTAGTCAGTTCAGCCTTCTCCTGAGCTCTGATCAGCTCCGTCACCTCCGAGCGCTTTTTCTCCATGGAGCTGATCAGCTCAGTAAAGATCCTCTCACTGTCCTCCACTGCTGTCTGTGCACTCAGCTGTTACACACACACACACACACACACACACACACACACACACACACACACACACACACACACACACACACACACACACACACACACAGGATGTAAAGCTAATCTATCATTCCCTCTCTTACTGCGACTCTAACTGTCTCCATGTTGTCCATGTTGTGTGTGTTTCTAGGAGCAGCTCTGTCTCTGCTCACTGCTCACCTTTATAGTGTTCACAGCCTGTTTCAGCTCCTGCACCTTCTTCTGCTTCTCCTGGATTCTCTGCTGGGATTTCATCTGCTCCTCCTTTAACTCACTCTGAGGACAAATGAAACACATTTCACTCTTTATGCATCATGAGGTTATGAGTTCAGTGGGTGAACATTTCTCCCTGTAACTGTATGCGTGTTCCTCACAGTTGATTGCAAAAATGCTTTAAAAAGAAAAAAAGAAGTGAGGATTCACCACTAGAGAGCACTGTGTTTAGTTTTGTAGTTTTTGTTGGTCGACTCAGTTTCCCAGAAGGCACCTCGGTCAGGTGATGAGAGTGCTCACCTGAACCGAGGTAACTCATTAGACATTCTATAAATAGCTGTTTGATCTGGGAAACTGGGTCGAGCATTATTATTTTCATATGGGCTTTTCTTTAGTTTGGTTTTGTTTGTTTTAAGTTGGCATACGTTTTATGGAGCTGTCTGTTAAATATGTTAATAGTGTGTATCTTAGTCTGTTTGATTTTCCCTTGTGGAAGTACCACTGTAGAATGGTTAGTTCTTAGTCTGTCTTGCTACTAACATGATACTAACCTGCCTAGCTCTTAGTCTGTTTAGTCTCCTAGTTTGTCTCGTCTCTGTTTTGTTCATGTTTTTAATGAAATAACGCTCAGTACAGTCTTAGGATGTTTGTCTTTTTTATTTCTCCTCTCATGCCAGCCCTTCTTCCTCTATGCTGATTCCTTCCGTATTAAACACATAACCCTGAACACACTGCCCTCTAGTGGCTTCCTAGAGTAACAGGTACAATCACTTGCTATCATCACAGTCTGCATGTCTGCTTAAGTCTTAGTCTGTTTAGTTACTAACTGTGTACCCAGTCTGTTCACCCCTTAGACCTTTGGCTACTAGTGTGTTAGCAACTAGTCTGATTAGCTATCATCCAGCTTAGCAGCTAGTAGGCTAGGTCTGTGTTATGTTTAGTGTTAGTCCTCTTGTCTGTCTTATATTAGTCTGTTTGAGTTATAATTTGGTTAATATTTTTGTGTTTGTCATGCTCCTATGTGAAAGGCAACATCCTTTGTTAAAGTTTTGTTTAAATAAAAGACTTGGCATATATGCCTGCCCTTCAGCCCATGGCAACATCGAGCCTGTAATACCAACATTTTCTTGACAAAAAATTGGTTTGATCAGTTAAATGATGGCAAACTTATTTTAAACATAATTTAAAATTTTAATGGGTTTCTGTGGGTTGCAACCTTTTAATAAAATTGATTGTTAGAACCACTGGAGGCCTGGAGTTCATTAAAGTAACTTAAAGCTGGTTAATAATTTAAATTAAGGAGTGTTATAAGAGTGTTTATGACAGACAAATCAAGCCAAGCTGGAGCTGCCTCTCTTTATCCGATAAGAGGCAGCTGATTCTTGAGTTTTTAAAGTGTGAATGATTGCTCTTTCTGTTCTTACCAGTTTATCAGCTCTTGCTGATGCAATAGTGACTGTCTCATGACCTTTATGTTCATCCATCGTACACAGATAACAGATGAAGCGTCGGTCAGTACGACAGTAGATCTCCAGCACTTTATCATGCTCAGAGCAGATCTTCTCTTCTAGATTTCCAGAAGCTTCCACTAAACTGTGCTTTTTCAATCCAGGATCTTCATAGTGAGGTTTCAGATGAGTTTCACAAAAGGAGGCCAGACACACCAGACAGGACTTGACGGCTTTGTGTTTTCTCCCGGTGCAGAAATCACACTCCACATCTCCAGGTCCAGCGTAACAGCGAGCAGGAGAAGCAGCTTGGACTTCAGTCTTCTTCAGCATGCTGATTTTGCATAGAGCAGGCCTCGGGGTGAAAGTGTCTCTGCACCAAGGACAGCTGTAGACGCCCTTCTGATCGTCTTGACCCCAGCGGTCATTAATACACACCTTACAGAAACAGTGTCCACAGGGAACCGCCACTGGATCCTTCAGATGGTCCAGACACACTGGACAGATGAACTGGTCCTGATCTACTGAAAAACTGGCCTCTGCCATTTTCCTGTCCTCCCACACTGAAAGAAGAGAACGAGTGAGCTGGAGACAGAGAGCGAACAGCGCGTAGCGATCAGATTCTTTTTCTGATATTAACTTCCTGCTTCACCCTGTGTGTAAATGTTCACTGACTGGTCTGATTAGTTTTATGATCAACACAAATTTATGAAAATCACAGACACTTGCCTGACTACAAAATCTTCGGATAAAACAATACTCCAATAAAACAAGTATTCCCTCATCAATTAATAACCCTGTTAATACAAAACCTTTTACATCTTAGTAGAATCCTTTAACTAATAAAGTATGGAACTCCGAATTCTTCATTTATCATGATTGTAAGAGTGTGAGAGAAGTGCAATCAGCCTTTACGGCAGCTGTATCTCTTTACTTTGAGTGATTACGAATTAGGGAAAATTTGTGTTTTGTATTAAAATGTCTTTGACTGGGGCTCCCAAAAATGCTAAATCTACCTCTGGAAACTGGTCGCTAAAATTTTTTATTAGTCTGAATTGGTTTCTGTTTCATTCTTTGAGCCATATCTTCATGAATAATGTTTTTTTTTCTTCTGTAGCACCCAGATCTTCCTCTTCTTCACACTATAGATGGTCGTCCTTCCAAGACGTTATTTGTGACGGACGGACGGACGTTCTGGGTAACACAAAACAGAGTAGCAGCCATTCATTGCATTATTTGCATTACTTGCAATGAATTCAATTGCAAATAATGTTTTTATTTATGGATTGTAAATTCATGGACATTCACTATGCACAGCGCACAAAAACAAAGGAATGCACACGATAGCTCAACTAGGCTGTGTTCAATGACAAGAGTGCTTCTGAAAAGATCTCAGTAATCAAAAGACCACTGCCTGCATTTTATATATATTTTCAGCTGGTAAAGACACTCCCATATATAATCCACACATCTTCTGTTTTGTATTTTGGTCCAATTTTGAAAAAAAAAAAAAAAACTTGCATACTAGCAAACCAAAACGAATGCATCATTTCATGCATTGGTGCAAACCAAAAAACAAAAAAAACTGAATTACGAATGTGAACAGACCAATGGTGGCAGGCAGATGAAGTCAAGTGTGTGCCACCTCTCAGTCCTTGTGTCTAGTAAAGTGTCGAGGTTTCATGCGAATCAGTAAACAGCGACATCTGGTGGAGTGTAGAGATTATAGCAGTGATCAAGTCCAGTCTGCGTAAATCGTGCTCGCTTCATTGAAGTACCGTCAGTCTGATCTGTGGACACGGCCTGAGCAATAACACCACATGTCTTTGTCCTTATTTTTAATAATCATTATTTAAATAAATAGCACATAAACTTACCCTTACACACATACCCTTGTCTGTATTTTATAATAATAGTTTGATATGAAATGGTGTGATAAACACAATTTATATATAAAAAATATATATATTTTCATATGAATATTGTTAACACACTGTAGCACATTGTACATAAAATAAAGATGATGACGGTTTTTACGTGACTTATTTGAGAAGCGAAAGTGGGTACAAATGTTAACTTGAACAGATTCAATCCTCTCAGCACTCATGCCCAAAGGAATCTGGTGTGAGCCTTTGAGCTTTCTTTGGTATACTTACACTTTTTGTTTTTGCAACTGCAGAAAATACGGTAAACTAACGGCCACTGTCCGCTCTCGCACTGTGTCACGCAAAAACAGTCAACAAAAATAGACCTGAGTGCACATAGTTTCGATTAGGGATATAACTGAATACAAAATTTCTTACTGCAATTAAACAGCAGCAGCAATAATCATCATCCTTTCTATGGGTTGATTTTACTGATGTAAATGCAACCTGTACAAGATGGCACAATACAACTCTATAAATTTATTAATTTGATAAATTTAAAATTCTAATGTACACAGTATGATGGGCAGTTAAATGCTTGGTTTATTAAAGTCTGAAAAAGTTAACGAAATCACATTTACCATATTACAAATGATTATAGTGTTAGTACAGTGAGTCCCCAACAAAATAAGAACGTGTTCTGTTCTGAGAGCTCATTTGTAAATCCAATTTGTTCATAAGTCAAACAAACATCATTTAGGTACTTGATACCGACACAATTGGCTATACATAGTATAAAACTAACATGTTCGAATTCTTCTGCAGACTTTAACTGTGTCACGGCCCGGCTGTGACTACAGGCCAGACCGGCTGACGTAGGTGCAGTGGGCAAATTAGAGCAGGCATAAATGCAGAGGTTCTTGAAACAGACAAACTCAAACATTGAAACAAACCAACAAAGAAACTAAAACAACCAACCCAAACTAAAACTAGGGCTCAGGAGCTGGACACGGGGAACGGAGCGCCGACACAGGGAAACATGAAGCTGGACCTAACTAAAGACACAAAGGAGTTGGGTTAGTAGCTACATGGAATATGGATGCAAGGAATGATGAACTAACCGGGTTAGTATCTAACTGGATTAGTGGCTAACCGGGTTAGTACTGACCTACGAGGGGACCAGAACACAAGAGGCAAAGCACACATGAGGCTATTCCAAACTAGCGCCTAACCTACTAGCGACCAAAACCACTAGCAGTCAATCCCACTAGAGGCTAGCCTACTGGAGGCTAACCCTACTAGCAGCCAAGGCCTACTAGCGGCTGAGCCCTCATGTGGCTACACAAATCTAAACAGACAAGGGATACCACAGACAAATAACTACACAAGAAGGCAGACACTGGGGATACACAGAACAGTACTTACACAGGAGGAGACACTGCCTAACTATACACTGAACAGGACAGCTCCATGAATCCATCTACACAAACAGAACATAAAGCAAACCAATAATAGAGCCCTCTTAAAAAAACACAGGTTACAAAGCATAAACCAAAATATAAACCAAACCAAACCAAAGGAATGCCCACTTGACAAGGATACTGCTCGACCCAGTTTCCCAGAACAAACTGCTATTTATAAGGTGTTTAATGAGCTATCTCGGTCCAGGTGAGCCCTCATCACCTGACCGAGGTGCCTTCTGGGAACCTGAGTCGACCAACAAAAACTACAAGACACACAAAAACAAACAGTGACCTCTAGTGGAGGTCCCTAACAAACTCTTGCACCTGCTTCATTTTGCATGCAGAACACGTCAGCTTCTATTTGATTTATTTGTCTAAAAAGTGGTTGCTTATACAATATGTAAAACTTTACATTAGGTGGTGGAATAATGGTGTTTGAAAACCAGAAATGTATTTGTACTGACTCAGTTTTTGTACAGAACTGTAAATCATTGGCAATATATTCAATAAATTTACATCTTTTTTTTATGTGTAACTGATCCTAGTAAGTTAGTTATTATTATTATTATTATTATTTTTTTTTAATAATTTAAGCATTAACATGTTTTCCACAGTTGGGGATCAATAAAAAAGAGTGCATGGATTAATTTTTTATTCAATTCAATTCAATTTTATTTGTGTTGCGCTTTTAACAATTGTCATTGTTACAATGCAGCTTTACACAATCAAAAGAATTATATAAGTTTGTATGAGAAGTGAACATGTATGAATCAAACTGATAAGATTGTCCCTGATGAGCAAGCCGAGGGCGACAGTGGCAAGGAAAAACTCCCTGAGTGTCACGGGTTCGGGTGCGAGGCATAATTGCAAGAGGATCCAGGTTTTAAAGGAAAACGATGCTTTTATTTAAACACAAAAATCAGGGAAACTCGACAAAACAAATATATTTTATAAGGAACTGAAACTAAAACACGTATAGACGAAACAAAAGACACTATTAAAACATGCAGACATTTACCAAGATAAATTAACAGACGCAAGACAAGAAACTCAAAGACACCAACCTATTTATAATAAAACTAATAACCAACTCGGTTCAGGTGAGCGCCCCCTGGTCACCTGACCGAGTTGCCACATGGGAACTGAAGTTTAAACAAAGGAACTACAAACAAAATCACAGGGCGCTTTGGCGCCCTCTAGGGGTTATTTCTGACACTGAGATGGTAATAGGAAGAAACCATGAGAGGAACCAGACTCAACAGGGAACCCATCCTCATCTGGGTGAAACAGATAGCAGAGATTGATCTGCATTCATACTGTGTGAAATTGGAAGTTCAGTATAACAGGAGATGTGATCAAGGTAAAAATTGAGGCCAGTTTATTGACTTTTTATCAACAATAGACATGAAAGAAATGTTGTTCCATCTATTTTCATGGAATCGTGTGGTTAATCATATGACGAATAACTGACTACACCACACTACAAACTTCACTTTTTAGGATCCCACAAAATCATAGCTGGTTCTATTCCCGAGTAAACATTCCAGTACAATCTAAACCCAGCGTACAGAGGCTGAGTGAATGTGGTGTAGGCTCTGTGGAGGAGCATCATCGTGTCAGAGACGCTGTAGAAGGACAGAGTTCCTGCACTGTGATCCACATACACTCCTATTCTGGAGGACACTGGAGCTTTGAAATCAAGCCTAATGTTGTTGTGATAGAAAGAAAGAATAGAAGGACAATACCGCAAAGTCCAAGACTGCTTGTTGCCTCCGAATGCACGATCAGCACCTTTCCCTTTCCTGATGATGTCTTTATATGAGACGGTTATATGCACGTCTCCCGTACCACGAATCTCAACTTCCCAGTAACAGCGTCCACACACACTCTCCTTACTCAACACCTGCTCATAGTAGTCAAATCTCTCTGGATGATCAGGGTACGGCTGCTCTCTCTCACTGAGTGTCACCACTTTGTTTTTCTCAGATAGAATGAGGTTGTAATGTGCTGTGTTGGGATCCAAAGTCAGATCACAGAAATCTAAGCAGAGAATGAAATAAAAAAGAAGGGAAAAAAGTTATAAGTTAAAAATGAATATTAGTAGATTAATCACAGTATATGTTTATGTGGAGGGAGAGACACTGTGTGTGCATCCACACGCATACATGCATCTGTGTGTATGTGTTTGCAGGTTTGTGGTAGACATACATTTCAGAAACTCATCTCTGGTCTGAGGGTCTGAGGGGAAAATGGAAAATTTTCCAACTGTGGAGACAGAAATAGAATGGGTGTGAAATGTGTGCAGAACAGAAATGGGTTCAGTTAATGCATCAGTCTTCAGTCTTGAAGCACCAGAGTGCAAAGTTTCTCAGCTTCAGCGCAGATTTATTCACATCAGTAGTTCATCATTAAGACTAGACTTAGGCAAGTGTGAAAAACTCTAAACTCTGCAGTGCTGTGGTGCTCAGGAAAGAAGACTGACCCTTCTACATCACTCGTCACTGAGCAGGTAAAGACTTCCCTCGCTCCAGCAGGGACAGCTCCACTTACCATTTTGAGAGATTTTCATGAATGTCTCCTGGCACAATACCTCATGTCTCACTTTCAGATTAGCAAGAGGTTTCCTCCTTACATCAAGTAGGACAAAATCTTCACCAAAAATGCTGTGGGCAAAGCCCTTACACTGATCAGACTGAACATTAGAGCTTGCAGTTTGCGGTGTGTGATGTCCAGGGACTAAATCCTGCAATTAGGCATGGAATTAGGAGAGGAAATGACAAGTACAATTGTTTTAAAGTTTTTACAGTGGATCCTTGGATTACGAGCATAATTTGTTCCAGAAGTGGGCTCGTATTCCAAAACACTCGTAAACCAAATCAAATCTTCTCATAAGAAATACTGAAAACTCAAATAATTCATTCCACAGCCCAAAAAGATAAATACAGAAAAATAATTAATACAATATATAAAGTAAAAATAAAACAAATTAACCTGCACTTTACCTTTTAAAAAAGTTAAAATAAATCCCAACAGATAAGTGTTTCCGTTCGTGCGCGCAGGCGCCGTGTATTTGTGTGTATATGTGTGTGTGTGTGTGTGTGGAATTAGCCCCTTCCCTCGTCTTGTCTTACACAGTAAAACTCCTCCTCCCTCCCCCCACCTCGCTTTTTAAGTTTCACAACAAACACACACACACAACGGAAACACTGTTTTAACAGGAAGAAAAGAAATCTCTCTAATGACACTCGCGTGAGCGCAGACTAACGGAATCACTGCTGTAACGTAAAACAAAAAACAAAACAAATGAACCAGCACCTTACCTTTGAAAAGAATCGCGACAGAGCATTGTGTGTGTGTCTGTGTGAAGCCGGGGAGGGGGGGGGGTGTAAAGGCGAGAGAGTGTGTGTGTGTGTGTGTGTGTCGGTGTGTGTGTCGGTGTCAAAAAACTTGGCTCTCGTAAACCAAGACATGCTCGTTTTTCACGTCAAAATTAATTAAAAATCTTCACTCGTAAACCGAGTTACTCGCAATCCGAGGTTCCACTGTACATAGAAACATAAGTGATTTTATGTTAAATATTACAATAGAACCATAACCTATATATTTCACCTGGGAATGTAGTATAGTAGTTTACCTTTATTTGCTTGAGGAACTGGATGTTATCATGTGTGTGTGAAAGCATCTCCAGCTCAGTGAGTCTCCTCTGAAGATCAGCGATCTCCTGCTCCTGTTGCTCTAGGAGACGTTCAGGTTGAATAAGCCTAACCTTCTCCATAGATCTGATCAGCTCCGTCACCTCCAAACGCCTTTTCTCCATGGAGCTGATCAGCTCATTATAGATCCTCTCACTGTCCTCCACTGCTTTCTGTGTATTCAGCTATCAGGACACACACACACACACACACACACAGGATGTAAAGCTCATCTATCATTCCCTCTCTTACTGCGACTCTAAATGTCTCCATGTTGTCCATGTTGTGTGTGTTTCTAGGAGCAGCTCTGTCTCTGCTCACTGCTCACCTTTATAGTGTTCACAGCCTGTTTCAGCTCCTGCACCTTCTTCTGCTTCTCCTGGATTCTCTGCTGGGATTTCATCTGCTCCTCCTTTAACTCACTCTGAGGACAAATAAAATGTTTCATTATATATACATTAGGAGATTATAAGCTGGTAATTATTAACCCGAGATAAAGGCGAAAGTTTACTCGAGTTCTATGACGCACTTTATTAAAGTGTTTGGGTTTGGGGGAACTTTATAGTTTGACTGTGAAGACCTCTAGCTTTTTTAGGTCTATGATTAACCACACGATTCCATAAAAATAGATGGAACAACATTTCTTTCATGTCTATTGTAGATAAAAAGTCAGCTGACTCTCTCATGTATGTCATGTTTCATTTAAAGACTAAGAACCTAAGTCTCATGATTAACCAAGTCAACCTATTTTAGAATGGAAATGTAAATATGAAAATGTAAATATAAAATGACTCTGAATAGATTAGACTTGCATTTCTCACCTGTTTTTCAGTTCTGTAAGCTTTAACTGAGACAGTGTCGTGGCTTTTGTGTTCATCCGTCACACACAGATAACAGATGAAGCGTCGGTCAGTACGACAGTAGATGTCCAGCACTTTATCATGCTCAGAGCAGATCTTCTCTTCTAGATTTCCAGAAGCTTCCACTAGACTGTGCTTTTTTAAAGCAGGAATTTCCAGATGAGGTTTTAAATGAGTTTCACAAAGGGAGGTCAGACACACCAGACAGGACTTGACGGCTTTGTGTTTTCTCCCGGTGCAGAAATCACACTCCACATCTCCAGGTCCAGCGTAACAGTGAGCAGGAGAAGCAGCTTGGACTTCAGTCTTCTTTGTCTTCTTTTTCTTTTTTCTTCTCTTCTTCTTCAGTTTCTCCACCACTTCAGCCAGCATGTTGTTTCTGTGTAGAACAGGCCTTGGAGTGAAAGTGTCTCTGCACTGAGGACAGCTGTAAACTCCACTCTTATCCTCCTGATCCCAGCAGGCATTAATACACACCTTACAGAAACTGTGACCACAGGAGAGAGTCACCGGATCCTTCAGGAGATCCAGACACACTGGACAGTTGAACTGATCCACTGAAAGCTGATCTACTGAAATACTGGCCTCGGCCATTTTCACACTGAGCTCACACACTGAGCGTGTGTTCTTTGAAAGAGAGAGAAAGGGAGGGGAGCACAAAGGAGGAGGAGCACAAAGATCACATGATATTTTCTTCCTGAGATGTGTGGTTGGTGTTTTGTTTCATGAGTTACTACATCAGTGTAGGACTTCAGGTTTCACACAGCTAATCCAATAATAAAGAACAGCTTTATTGCATCTTGTTAATGACAATAAGATGATTGTCTTGGATGGCATCACATTAAAGACAGATGGAATATAATGAAGGTAATAATGGGGTAGGTGGAATGTTTTGTGCTTAGTTTGTTGTATCAATTCATTATCAGTGAATATCAGTGGTTATGTATAAATAGTTAGTGTAAAAAATCTCAATAAATATTCAGAATTAAAATCCAGCATCAAACCACACACAGATACGCTTTCATATTATTATTATTATTATTATTATTATAAAATATATCTATAAAATACAGCGGGGAGTGTCGCTCGGGGTCTGTTGGGAGACTGGACTTCTCTACATAGTCTAATCAGCACTCAGCCGCACACATAAAGTTACAGAATGACTCTGGCCATTTCAATAATTCATTGATAAATTAGTGATTTCTTTAGTTTCAGTTGTAGTGATGAAGATAATCATGTCATCCTGGGTTGTTCTTGCTTTAGGGTTACTGTGTGTGCTTCAAAATGTCAGACAACATTCAAATGCAAATAATTTCCCCCTCCCCAGGTGTGAATCAGCGGTTCTCACCTACACATTCAGAGAAACTGAAATGCACCCCTCCCCACTTTAAGACCCTCTTGGATCTGAGGCTCTTCTGAAGACCTGCAGTCCTTCAGGCCTCTTTGCAAATTTGTGTAAATTTCATCTTCTGGATTCCAGATTCTAAAATTGACGTTGTTACCTTTTTTAATCCCTGGAAATGTAAGAAATTGAGATTTTCCTTATCATGACATGAATTGTATTGTTTTAATCACTCTATACACAATTTTCTTTGGTATTTTTTGTCAAACAAAATATTTAAATTTTATATTTTATTTAAAAAAAAAAGAAAATAAAAAACAAAAGAAAATACCGTTTATATTTTTCATTTGTAAAATAGGATATAAAATCACAGGTTGTGTATAGCGTGAAACAATCCAAGGCATGTTATGACTTTTCGTCTCTTCCATTCCAGTGTTTAACAAACGGTAACAGTGTCAATTTTAGAATCCGTAGAAGGTCAGTGGTCCGAGCACAACCTCTCTCTTCTCTGAATATGCTGTGTGCACGGGGATGGGGATTTAGGTTTAGTATTCAGGGCGCACCGTTTGTTCGGTTTGTTTATCTGTTATGTTACAGTTATATTACAACTATCAGAAAGAACTTTTATTTGAGGTAAAATGACTGATGTGCCTAACTTTTGTCAGCAGAGTCTCTGTTTCACTGAATAATCCACGACTTTTCATGAATATGTAAGACCTCTCAGGTGACGCCCCACACACACCCACGCACACACACACAGAAAGCAGGCTGAACATCATCAGCACGTCCTTTCCTTAAACAGCGCAGCAATGAGCATTTACTTTCTTCTGAACTGAGTCGTTTACATAAATCACTGATCAATAGCTCATCATATCAGTTTATTCATACAGATGTACCTGTTTTTCATGGAAATTTACAGGCTTGTTACTGTCACGGGTAACCCCTAGAGGGCGCCTAGCGCCCAGAGACTTTGTGTTTGTAGTTCCTTTTGAGTTTAACTTCATTTCCCAGTGTGCAACTCGGTCAGGTGACATGGGCGATCACCTGAACTGAGTTGCTCATTAGTTTCTTTATAAATAGCGTGTTTTAGTTCTTTTGAGTTGTCTTGCATCTGTTGATTTTCACCTCGTTAATGTCTGTGTGTTCAGTTCGTGTTTCCCGTTACCTTTATTCGTGTTTTGGTTTGTTTTAGTAGTAAAGTTTAAGTGTTTATTTGATTACCCTGTTTTCATTATCATTAAAAACATCGTTCCTTTAACACCTGGACCTTTGCGTTTATGCCTCGCACCACAAAGCATGACAGAATGCAAGACCGTACAAGAGGCATAGCAGAGGAGCCCTTCCCCCGGGAGATTCTTTTGGGGGGGGCAACAATGTATGCGTTGTGGGGAGCCGGCGCGGAAGGTAGCCGGATAACCAAGCGGCGTTGCGGCAAAATAACGGAGTGTGAGTGGGACGTGCAGCAGGGAGCAGCCTCCCAGCATGATTGGAGCAGCTTTCGGCGGTGCGCTAAGAGAAATGAAGGGCGCATTCGTGACCTGCGGGAGCAGGTGGCCACGCTCCAAGGGCTGCTAGCACAGCTCTACTTCCGAGAAGGCTCAGACCTGCCCGCTCCTCCGACCTGTAGCTGCTTTATCCAGGACAGCGAGCTGCCGCCGCTGCACCGCGCCGCTGAGCACAGCGAGCTGCCGCCGCTGCACCGCGCCGAAGAGGAGGGCGAGCTGCCGCCGCTTCACAGTGCCTTCGAGGATGGCGAGCATCCGCCGCAGCACAGTACCTTCGAGGACGCGAGCTGCCGCTGCTGCACAGTGCCTTCGAGGACGGTGAGCTGCCGCCGCTGCACAGTACCTTCGAGGACAGTGAGCTTCCGCTGCTGCACAGTGCCTTCGAGGACGGTGAGCTGCCGCCGCTGCACCGCGCCGCCGAGCACAGCGAGCTGCCGCCGCTGCACAGTGCCTTCGAGGACGGTGATCTTCCGCCGCTGCACAGTGCCTTCGAGGACAGCGAGCTGCCGCCGCTGCTGCACGGCGCCTTCGTGGTCAACGAGCTTCCTCTTCCTCCGCCGCCGCCGTCATGCGCCGCCGAGGTCAGCGAGCCTCCTCTTCCTCCGCCGCCGCCTTCATGCGCCGCCGAGGAAAGCGAGCTTCCTCTTCCTCTGCCGCCGCCTTAATGCACCGCCAAGGTCAGCGAGCTTCCTCTTCCTCCGCTGCCGCCGTCATGCGCCGCCGAGGTCAGCGACCCTCCTCTTCCTCCGCCGCCGCGTTCATGCGCCGCCGAGGACAGCGAGCCTCCTCTTGCTCCGCCGCCGACTTCTTGCGCCGCCGAGGTCAGCGAGCCTCCTCTTCCTCCGCCTTCACGCGCCGCCGAGGACAGCGAGCCTCCTCTTCCTCCGCCGCCGCCGTCACGCGCCGCCGAGGACAGCGAACCTCCTCTTCCTCCGCCGCTGCCTTCACGCGCCGCCGAGGACAGCGAGCCTCCTCTGCCTTCACCACCCAGCATCAGTGAGAACGGCGCGCTTCCTCTTTCGTCGCCGCCCTGCACCGGCGAGGACGGCACACTTTCTCTGCCTCCACCGCCCGGCATCAGTAAAGACGGCGCTCGTTCTCTGCCTCCGCCGCCCTTTTGCAATGGGGGCATCAGGACATCGGGCCCGCCGGACATAAGAGCCAGCCTCTGGGTGAGAGGGGCAGACATTGGACCCTGGGGGGGATGCCCTGGACCTCCTGTGGCGCTCCGGAGTTGCGCCCTTTGAGGGGGGGTACTGTCACGGGTAACCCCTAGAGGGCGCCTAGCGCCCAGAGACTTTGTGTTTGTAGTTCCTTTTGAGTTTAACTTCATTTCCCAGTGTGCAACTCGGTCAGGTGACACGGGCGCTCACCTGAACTGAGTTGCTCATTAGTTTCTTTATAAATAGCGTGTTTTAATTCTTTTGAGTTGTCTTGCATCTGTTGATTTTCACCTCGTTCATGTCTGTGTGTTTAGTTCTCGTTTCCGGTAGTCTTTATACGTGTTTTGGTTTCGTTTTCGTTTAAAGTATTCTGTTTGTTTGATTTCCCTGTTTTCTTTAAAATAAATACATCATTTCCTTTAACACCTGGACCTCTGCAATTATGCCTCGCACCCAGAAACATGACAGTTACTGAATGATTTACTCTGATAAAGAGCCATAAGAACAGCTGGCACATCTAAAATAAATGCATGAATATTATTTATAATCTAAATAAAAATGCTTTTCTAAACGTGATTTATTCCTATTTACTTACAATATTTGTTAATTAAATTTAAATGAGGTTGGGGCTCCTTGATGTTGAGCCGTGATCCTCCTCTTTATCTTCCTGCCCTAATCATCGCTCAGCCGCACACATAGAGTTTTCCAGAGCGCAGCGGCAGACGTAGACTAATGATTATTAATGCGTCGGGAAAAACAACAAGGAGACTGACTCTGACCATTTAAATAATTCACTGGTATATTAGTGATTTCTTTGGTTTCGGCTTTAGTGATGAAGGTGATCATGTCATCTCTTCATCTTCACAGCCGTGGATGCGCCTATAATTCACTTTTCGAATTACGAATTACATCGTCTAATCGTGGATTATTTCATTAGTTTATATAAAAGCAGACATTTTGCTTTTTTTATAAGTATATATATTTCAGGTCTGTGAGGCGAGTATACACAGAGTTTTGGTTCATTTTCTCACGCGCTCAAGTTAGTGCACCCTGTTTACTTTCATTATTAAAAAAAAAACCATAAGGTTTTTTCATCATTGTGAGTGCACTTAAATAAAAGTGGAGTCTTATAAAGGCTATGTAGCTTATATAGTTTTATTATTTTTCTGATGCACACAAAGAGTCTGTTTTCTGGCTACGTTAGTGTTACACATGATATAATCTGAAGGCTATGTAACGGGTTCGACCCAATGTTGCACGAGCAGTACCATAAAGCATGGACACGAGGCGAGGTCTTACGGGGAAAAGGGTAATTTATTTAGGAAAAATGGGGAAGGAAACGGTTAAAGGAGGGAGGATGGAAAGTAAGGGAAAGGAATGAAAGTGCATGTGCTGGTCTGGTTGGCAATGCACCGCTGGCATGTGGGCACAGCCTGGTGAGCGGTGACGAGCGAAGGTGCCGCGGGAGCTTGAGCAGCTTGTCCACACGCTGTCCTCTCGCGGAGTTCAAAGGGCGGCATTCCCTTTTTTAAAGTGTCTGGGGCGAGTCACATCGCCCCGCTCGCGTGCCACTCTCCTTAGTAAACTCCCCCGAGCGCTGCTTTTTAAAGTTCAGTTTGGGCCCCGGTCCTTCAAACACCTGCAGAAGCGGAGGCCGCCTACCTAGTGAGTGAGGAGCGATATTGATTTGGGCGCCCGCCCATCACAGGCGCACGCCGTGACACAAGTAAACATTTACTTTGCTTAAATTCGATGCAAATAAGAAACGGCTATATGTATTACTATAATTTTAGTACTGTGATTGTAAATTCGTTTAATGTTTCACTTGTATTTCATAAGGTTTTGCCAGCAGTGGTACAGCGCAACGGGGGTCATTATTTATTAAAGAAAATGATGATGATCAAAAACAACCTACTGCATTTCATTCTCATAATACCTTAAAAACACAACCGGGGCTGAATGACAACGACATCTGCTTGCGCAGTACCACGTCCTGACAATGTTTTAATTTTATGGTCATTTAGTTTGTTTTAATCTACTACAAATTTAAAGAACACAAAATATAAGCTGACCCAAAACCCTACACGCGTAGGCTTTCTAATTACACATGATAAAATCTAAAGGCTCACTGTGTTAACATTTACTTTGCTTGAATTTGATACTAATAAAATGTAATTCTAGATTTGTACTGTAATGTTAGTACTGTGATTATGAATTTGTTTAACTACAATGTTACACTTGATTTTTTCCACTACCACGTGGAACTTCACCCACATGAGGATGGGTTCCCTGTTGAGTCTGGTTCCTCTCAGGGTTTCTTCTCATTACCATCTCAGGGAGTTTTTCCTTGCCATCGTCGTCCTTGGCTTACTCATCAGGGACAATCTTATCATTTTGATTCATACACCTTCACATTTCATACAAACCTACCTTTTTTGATTGTGTAAAGCTGCTTTGCAACAATATCAATTGTTAAAAGCGCTATACAAATAAAATAGAATTGAATTGAGAGCTCTAAAGGAGCTGCGGCTCATTAATCCTTGAGAGAATGAACTAAGGCGTCAGTCTATAGTCATATAGCGCCACTCAGTGGTAAAAGCCAGCAAACGTACAAACCCAAATACTGTCACCATGAGGCGCAACGGTGAAACTAGAATACCGCTCGTCTACCATCTGTAAGGCTAACGACATGCTGAAACAGCGAAGGAGAGAGAAAATGGATCTTTACCCTCTAATGAGACTTGCTTTTGCTTTATACGCGCACACACGTGTGTTATAAGAAACAGTTCACGCGCGCTGTACACACACGCTTACAAACACAAAATAAAAGATGTTTTACATGCACACGTGTGGACAGAGTGTTATAGTAAACAGTACATGTGCGCACGGATGTTGATTATACCGGTAAGAGACGAGCACTAAGACCCAGCAGGGTAAACGATTACATACAATTCCGCAGCACAAGAAAGAGAAAAAAAAACACTGGCTCAGTTGTGATCATGTGACACTCGCCATCAAAACAAGAAGTGCATGCGTGATACATGATACTCTGTAGTCGTAATCCAAGACTTGCTAGTTTTTCAAGTCAAAATTGATCAAAAATCTTTGCTCGTCTTGCGGAACACTCGCAAACCTCGTTGCTTGCAATCTGAGGTTCCACTGTACTCTATTTTAAATTTTACGTAATAAGAGTCATACAAGCATTTCACTTCATATCATACTGTGCATGTGAAAATTTTTTTTTTGAATTTGCCGCTTAAGTATATATGTTGAGCATTGCACAGAATATCTGAGATTCTTTTTTTGTTTCTGCTGAAGCTATGCTTTAAAACAATGTTTGTCAGCACACATAGTCTAGCTTCCTTCTTTTTTTTTTTTTTTAGGCTTTCAGCAAAAAAAAAAAAAAAAGCTGAAACCACAGTCACAAAGGCACAGGAGAATTTCGCAGATTTCGCAACCTGCTTTGGCAAAGTTTGGTATATGCTATTTCAGATGGAGCATTAACAGGCATACACTTTAAGGGAGTGCCAAGACTTATGTTAATTTGTTAAAGAAATAGTACAAGATTAGAGCTTCAAATCATGGTAGTTTCATGTTTGATGTTCACCACAGACAATTTCCTCTCAGACCACCAGAGGGCACCTTCATTCAAAAGTTAAAAGAATTCTTCCACCCCACATTGTTTCTTGCTTGGGCACCTCTGTTTTGTGTTCTGCTAAATAGGTACACTATTTAAGTTCTTTGTTTTGTCTCATTAGTTGCATTGTTTAAGCTGTTGTTTTATTAATGTAAGTTTTTGGTTTTTATTTTGAAGTTTCCTAGCCCAATCCTGTGTGGTTGACAGCTTTTTGAATGTCAGATTTATTAATTTCTAGTGTAGTATGGGGTAATACACAGATCAGCCATAACATTATGATCACCAACCTAATATTGAGTGTGCCGTCAAAACCGTGATGCAATGTGTGATCTGACACTTTCTATTGGAACCAGCGTTAACCACTTCCTGAATTTGATCTACCTCCACTAGCGCTTATACTAGACCGGACCACACGTGCCATACATATAACCTTGGATCCCTTTCTGCGGGTGGGATATATTAGGCAGCACGTAAACGTTTTTCATGAAGTTGATGTGTAGGAAGCAGGAAGAAAAGGGTGAGCAACTGCAACACTGCAACTGTTGTGGATGTTCTGCAGTGGTCAGGACATACCAATGGAAAAAAAAAACTGTAAACTGGCGACGGAGTCATGGGTTGCCAATTTCACTGATGCACATGGGGAGTGAAGGCTGGCCCGTGTAGCACTAGATCCAGCCTCCTAACACAGTGTATGACTGCAGATCCATCCCTGTTATCCGTTATCACCCAAATGAGGATGGGTTCCCTGTTGAGTCTGGTTCCTCTCAAGGTTTCTTCCTACTGACATCTCAGGAGGTTTTTCCTTGCCACTGTCACCATTGTCCTCGGCTTGCTCATCAGGGACAACCTTATAATTTTGATTCATACACATTCACATTTCATACAAACTTAAATAATTATTTGAATTGTGTAAAGCTGCTTTGTCACAATGGCAATTGTTAAAAGAACTATACAAATAAAATTTAATTGCATTGAATATATCAATTGATGAAAAGGCTAATGCTGGTTGTCAGAACACACAGAGCATCACTGTTATGTGATGGGGGACCTACTCAATATTAGGTCTGTGGTCATAATGCTATGGCTGATCAGTGTAACTGCTTTAATGTATGTTGGCCGCTGCCCCATTTTTAGCTTTTTTACTTGTGAATTTTAGAAACATTCCCCTGTTTTTCTATATAAGCACCATTCTGCCACCAGTACTGCAACTGCCACCATCTTAAAAACCCTAAGTACTGACAACTCATTACAACAGGTAACTAAATTCTGTTCAAGACAGTTAAAAATCTCAGTTTAAATGTTTAAAGTCAGGGACTCATGCATAATGTCAATGCGAACAATTGTCTTTAATATTTTGTAAACAGTACAGGGGCTGCTCATGAAATCACAGCTCACACCAAACTCAGTCCTGAGGGCAGATACTGTCGTTTAAATTAGGGCTATAACTGAATGAAGATATATAAGTGCAATTGAACAGTGTGTAAATATAATAATAATAATAATAATAATAATAATAATAATTCACCATCATTTATATGAATGGTTTTGCTGATGACTGCAACCTAAACCCACAAGCACACACAATGCAATATTGTAGTAATAATAATAATAATAATAATAATAATAATAATAATAATAATAATAATACCCCCCACCCCCCACCCCCCCAAAAAAGAAAAAGAAAATAAAATGAACTTTATCCACATTATCTATGGTGTTAATCAGGATAAAAGATAATCAGTGCATAACATCCATATATTCCACAGATTGGCACATTTACAGTTTCTTTCAGACACTACGACTTGGGCGCTCTTTGCACACAGGACGATATGAAATGAAAACACCACATTGGAAAGCTCACATATGACATGAAAACAACACATGTTTCACTGTGTTGACATATGTTAAGGATCGAACTTTTTTACTAATGTGATATTACTATATTACAAATTATTATATTTTTAGATTAAAAATAACAATAAATACAGACTTTACAGACAGTTTAGATACTTTGATGCATTAATTTCAGAAATCAGTAGAGCTTTTTTTGTGTGTTACTGTCAATACATTCCGGTTTTACCATTCCAATATTAATGATTTGATCATTTCTGGTAATGTTTTGTGCAATTGAATATTAGCGTAGCATAGAATTACATAGAAAATGTGCATGGCGTTTACTAATAGATAAATCACTGAACATAAAACAGAAAAACTTTATTTTTCAGGTGCACACAACCTCACAGTTGGCGCTATTTCGCACCAAACATTCGCGTAGAGCCAGAACCCAGCGTACAGAGGCCGAGTGAATGTGGTGTGGACTCTGTGGAGGAGCTTCATGGTGTCAGAGACGCTGTAGAAGGACAGAGTTCCTGCACTGTGATCCACATACACTCCTATTCTGGAGGATGATGGAGCTCTGAGATTAGTCTTAACATTGTTATGACAGAAACAGAGAGAAGAAGAAGAACACCACAGACTCCAGGACAGTTTGTTGTGTCCAAACAAACATTTGTTACTCCGTCCTTTCCTGCTGATGTCTTTATATGAGACGGATATGAACACACCCCCATCACCGCTCCACTCCACCTCCCAGTAACAGCGTCCACACACACTCTCCTTACACAACACCTGCCTGAAGTCAAATCTCTCTGGATGGTCAGGGTACGTCTGCTCTCTCTCACTGCACGTCACCGCTCTGTTCTTCTCAGACAGAATGAGGTTATGATTTACTGTGTTGGGATCCAGAGTCAGATCACAGAAATCTAAAGCCATGAGAAATGTCATTGTTAGATACAGTATTGAACACAGGATATATTTATGTGGTTGTGTGTGTGCTGGAATATTACATTTCAGAAATCTGTCTTTGCTCTTTGACTCTGGGAATAAAATCTGATTGTCCTTGACTGTAGAGAGAAAAATGGTTGGTTAAACCCATAAAAATTAAACATTTCTGTAAATCATTATTTGTGCAGCACACTTTAATCTTCAAGCACCAGTGCACAGATAGCCTCAGCGCTAACACAAACTCATCCACATCAGCAGTTCATCAAGATTTCAATCAGGTGAGTGTTAAAAACTCTTAAGTCTGCAGTGCTTTGGTGCTCAAGAGCAAAGACTGACACACTCAACATCACTGAGCGAGTGAAGGCTTCTCTTACTCCAGCAGCGAACAGCTCCACTTACCAATTCCAGGAATTTCTATGAATTCCTCCTGGGAGAATTCCTCAAGTCTCTTTTCCAGACCTGAAAGAGATTTCCTCACTCCATCAAATGAGAGTTGATGATTGAGAGTGATTCTGCGTGAGTCCTCAGGGAGATCAGACTGACAAGTTGGTTTAGCATTTTTGTGGTCAGAGACTGAAGCCTGTATACAACCATTAGGCATAAAATTAGGTGAACAAATTACATCTACAGTTATTGTGAAGTTTATATATAGAATTTTACAACAACTTATTAGATAAGGATTTGAAGTGGAAACATTTATGTTTAAATGACACATATTACACCCATTTTCCATTGACTAGCTTTGGTCAAAATTCTTCAAGGAACAATCACCACAGCCTCTTTCTCTTCCTGTTTGAACAGCTCCTTTAGAGCGACAGGATTTTCTACCTGTAGCTTTAATGCAAATGTGCTACTTTTAAAAAAAATCTAAATCATCTATTAGAGATGGTGGAAAAAATCGATTTGGTGATATATTCACATTTACCATTCTGGAATTATAGCCATGTTCATCCACACACCCCATCATACATAATCGACCAACATACAGTACAGAGCAAAAGTTTGGACACACCTTCTCATTCAGCGAGTTTTCTTTATTGTGTTCTTTAGCCCAAACGCGTCTCTTCTGCTTGTTGCCTGTCCTTAGCAGTGGTTTCCTAGCAGATATTCTACCATGAAGGCCTGATTCACACAGTCTCCTCTTAACAGTTGTTCTAGAGATGTGTGTCTGCTGCTAGAACTCTGTGTGGCATTGACCTGCTCTCCGATCTGAGCTGCTGTTAACCTGCGATTTCTGAGGCTGGTGACTCGGATGAACTTATCCTCCGCAGCAGAGGCGACTCTCGGTCTTCCTTTCCTGGGCCGGTCCACATGTCAGCCAGTTTCTTTGTAGCGCTTGATGGTTTTTGTGACTGCACTTGGGGACACTTTCAAAGTTTTCCCAATTTTTCCGACTGACTGACCTTCATTTCTTAAAGTAATGATGGCCGCTCGTTTTTCTTCACTTAGCTGCTTTTTTCTTGCCATAATACAAATTCAACCTCTTTGAATGAGCAGGTGTGTCCAAACCTTTGGTCTGTACTGTACATAATTACAAACATAAGGATTTCCTTCAATACTTCCAGACTGCCAAAAGTCTGGAACCCATGGATATGACCAAAAGTTCTTGCAGATGCCTTCATCTGCTGCTTGTTTGTTTGACATCAGGTGATTGGCCAGTGACAAAGATCCAATTTCTTTGCCTTGGGTAGCTTTCACTGTATGTTTTGAGTCATTATCCAACTGTTAAGCGGCATCCTATCAGTTTTGCAGAAATCAGGCTAAGTCTAAACAGAGTGTATAGCCCCACAGTACAGAATTTACCCTGTACTTTTATCAGCAGTCCATCAATAAACACCAGTGACCTGGTTCCACTGGGAGCCATACATACTTATGACATAATACTGCCTCCACCATGTTTGACAGATAATGTGGCATGCTTTGCATCATAAACTGTTGCTTTGCTTTCCACCATAATTTTCAATAAACATAATTCTGGTACAAGTTACTTTTGGTTTCATCAGTCTGAAAAGTATAGTCTTTCAGCATTTCTAGTGGTTTGCACCTTGTTTCGAAATGTCTGTATTTATTTCATAAAGCCATTTCTTGATTGTAGACTCTGACAATGACACACCTACCTCCTCAAGAGTGTTCTTAACTTGGATAGATGTTGTGAAAGGGTTGTTCTCCACCATGGACAGAATTCAGTGGTCATGCGCTTTTGTTGTCTTATGTGGTCTTGCAGGCCTGTTGCTGAGCTCAGCAGATAATGCCACTCCCAATATTTTTGCTATCTCTCTGGTGTTTTTTTTTTTTTTGCTTTTGTTTTTTCAGCCTATTCATGGCCTCCTTCACTTGCACAGACACTTTTTTGGACCTCATGAAAGTTTGAGTGAACACTAAATGTACAGTAAATGTAACACTCGATCACCTCCAAGCCTATTATCGGCTTGGTTAGACATTGAGTGTGTGTGGGTGGGCTGTAATTCCTGAATGGTTAAAGCCTCACTTTTGCAGAGAGCTCCTCCATTACAACTGTATACAGTTTTTACAGTTTTGTTAAACATATAGTGTACCTTTATTTCCTGGATGAACTGGATGTGATCATGTGTGTGGGAAAGCTGATCCAGCTTTGTGACTCTCCTTTGAAGATCAGCAATCTCCTGCTCCAACTGTTCTTGCAGTTGTTCAGCTTGATTCAGTTCAGACTTCTCCTGAGCTCTGATCAGCTCCGTCACCTCCGAGTAAAGCTCAGTGAAGATCCGTTGACTATCCTCAAATGTTGTCTGTGCACTCAGCTGTTAGGACACACACACACACACACACACACAGGATGTAAAGCTCATCTATCATTCCCTCTCTCACTGCGACTCTAAATGTCTCCATGTTGTCCATGTTGTGTGTGTTTCTAGGAGCAGCTCTGTCTCTGCTCACTGCTCACCTTTATAGTGTTCACAGCCTGTTTCAGCTCCTGCACCTTCTTCTGCTTCTCCTGGATTCTCTGCTGGGATTTCACCTGCTCCTCCTTTAACTCACTCTGAGGACAAATTTAGTACATTTCATTGTTTACATTTTTACGAGGTTATGAGTTCAGTGGGTGAAAATTTCTCTGCGAAACTATGCATGTTGCCTCACCCTGTCACAGATGGGTACAAAAATGTTCACTAACTGGTCTGATTAGTTTCATGGCAAACTACCAAAACATGTATTTTGACAGATTTAATGACTAAAAATAAATAAGGTTATCGATGATCATTTATCGATGGATGACTGGGGTTCAGTAAGGATACTTGATAATAAATTTTAAAAAATCAATGATTTCTTAAAGGTGTGTTAAAGTTGTAAAATCACCAGACTGGACTGAAGCTATCGCTCTGTCATAAGTGAATAACCAGCAAATTCTAGATAAGAAACATTGTGAATTCTCACCTGCTGTTCAGCTCTTACTGATGCAACAGAGACCGTTTCATGACCTTTGTGTTCATCCATTAAACACAAACAACAGATGAATCTTTTATCAGTCCAACAGTAGATCTCCATCACTTTATCATGCTCAGAGCAGAATTTTTCTTGCAGATTTTTTGTAGCTTCAAGTACCTTCTGTTTTTTCAATCCATGAATTTCATAGTGAGCTTTCAGATGAGTTTCACAAAAAAAGGCCAGACACATCAGACAAGACTTGGCGGCTTTGTGTTTTTTTCCCGTGAAAAAATCACACTCCACATCCTCAGGTCCAATGTCAGGGTCTGCAGGAGATGCAGCTTGGACTTCAGTCTTCTTCTTCAGTTTCTCCACCACTTCAGCCAGCATGTTGTTTCGGCGTAGAACAGGCCTTGGGGTGAAAGTGTCTCTGCACTGAGGACAGCCGTAAACTCCACTCTTATCCTCCTGATCCCAGCAGTCATTAATGCACACCTTACAGAAACTGTGACCACACGGGATAGCCACCGGATCCTTCAGAAGATCCAGACACACAGGACAGATGAACTGATCCTGATCTACTGCAATACTGGCCTCAGCCATTTTCCCGTTCTCACACACTCAGAGCAAGCAAATGAGACAGACAGACAGACAGAGAGACAGATAGCAACAGATATAGTGAAGTAGAGAGAGGGAGAGAGAGATCAGCACTTTGTGATCACTGTGATTTTCTTGGAATGAACTTCCTCCCACTCTCTGTTAGAATGTTCACTGACTGGTCTGATGAGTTTTATGTTAAACACAATTTTAACACTCGCTTAACCGCAAAAACATTTGAATTTAATTATACAGTATCAATTACCTTAATATTTAGTCATTTCACCTAAACAAATAGTAATAACAGATGATACAAAAATCTAATAAACAGTTAATTAATATGTAACCTATAACATTAGTGGATGGTTGGAACCGCAAATTCCTCGGTTATAAAATGTTTGTTAGAGCAGTGCAATTAACGTTTATTGTAGCTGTGTCTGTTTGCTATAAGTAACTTCAAAGTAGGTTAAGATTGTGTTTTGCAAAGATGAAGGGCGCACAAATATGATAACTTCAATAAAAAAATGTGCATTTCCAATGATAAAGATGGTCATCCCATGTCCTTGGGTGAATGATCACATCGTGGAAGTAAGAAGCAACAGAACTGGTTGGTGAATAATGAGGTTGGTGAATAATGTCCATTGAGGATTGAAAGGTTGCTGGAGCCCCATTGAGGGCAAAGAGGAGAACTCAGTACTGCCAGTGGCTGGTGGTGGTTCTAAACGCAGAGTTGGTGGGTATCTGGGGTGTTGGCAACTTGCACGCCTTCGTGAGGTCTAAGGTATGAATGAACAAAGCTTTCCACAGCATTTCTATCAGATGATTCACACATGGGAGGGAGAAGCTGTTAAACTCTGATACCTGGTTCAGGCGCCTGAAGTCATTGCTACAATCATAGGCCACATACTACCACTGGGCTTGGACACCACCACAAAAGCATTGGAATGGAGCTGCTGGGTGCCTCCATAATGCTGTTTCTACTGTAACTGTAGCCCAGACTAAAATTTTCATTTATAGACAGTAATGAACTAGTGAATAAACATATGTTATATTACTTAAATAATGTCTTTTAAAATAGGTCAGTACAACGAGTCAATTAAAAAAAGTTAGCACAGATAGGCTTTAAAAGTATGATATCTTATGTCTTATGTCTTATGCAATAGTTTAGACACCCCTTGATAAATAACAGATTTTGGTGATTTTTCAATTGAAAAGATGTTAACACAGTCTCTCTTCCATCCATCCATCCATCCATCCATGGAATCCGATGGATTGTCTACTCCAGGTAGGGAGCGAGTCATTACCCCAAGTGAAGGAGTTCAAGTATCTCGGGGTCTTGTTCACGAGTGATGGAATATTGGAACATGAGATTGGCCGGAGAATTTGAGCAGCGGGGGCGGTATTGCAATTGTTTTACCGCACCGTTGTGACGAAAAGAGAGTTGAGCCAAAAGGCAAAGCTCTCAATTTACCGGTCGATTTTCGTTCCAACCCTCACCTATGGTCATGAGCGTTGGGTCATGACCGAAAGGACAAGATCGCGAATACAAGCGGCCTTGTGCCCAAAGTCTCCTGGGATAAGCTTCAGGCCCCCCACGACCATGAATACAGGATTAAGCGGTATAGATGATGAGTGAGTGAGTAGTAACGTAGACCTCCTATTGGCCTCTGATCAGGGTTGTGTCTCTTTGCTTGTGTTACTTGAGGGTAGCTTTTGACATCATTGATCATAGTATTCTCCTTCACAGATTAGAAAAGGTAATAGGAATTATGGGAACTGTCTTCTCCTGGCTCAGATCCTATTTGACTGATCGCTATCAGTTTGCACATTTAATAACTATTCTGCCTGTTCTCAAGTGGAGTTTGGTGTTCTACAGGGTTCGGTTTTAGTCCCACTGCTTTTTTCTATTTACATGCTTTCTCTGGGCAGCATAATTCATATGCATGGTATTAGTTATCATGAAGATACAGTTACTGTACAGTATACAGAATGTCTCAGCAACACCAGATGAGAAAAGCCAGTTGAGCACTGTGTGAAGGACATAAGAGACTGGATGTTAATTAACCTGATGTGATTATAGATTCCAATCTATAATTTAAAGTTCCTTTAGATAATATTGCCATCTTTCTTCTTATCAATATTGCCAAAATAAGGAATATATTGTCTAAACAATTCCTTCATGCTTTTATCACCGCTAGGTTGGACTATTGTAACTCGTTACTGTCTAGTTGTTCAACTAGGTGCATGAAAAATTAGTCCATTTTATTACTCCAGATTGCAGCAGCCAGAGTCCTCACTAAAACCAGAAGATATGAACACATCACCCCTATCTGCATTGGCTCTAGTGAAATTTTGCATCAGTTTTTAAATACTACTTTTGACCTATAACGCATTAAATGCTCTTGCTCCACCTCAATTGCTAGTGTCTTACAATCCGACACGCCTACTTTGATCAAAAGATGCAGGCTGCTTGTCAGTACCACATATTACAAAAACTACAGCACGGGGCGCAGCTTTGTCTTGCGAAACTTTTAATGGAAAAGTTTTCCAATTAATGTTCAAGATTCAGACACAGACACAATAGGCTGAAATTTCTTTTATTTAGCCAAGCATTTTTGTGAATAGATTTCCCTTTGCTAAGGAACAGATCTGGGGGACTAATGTACATAGAGTATTATGGTGATCTGAGAAGTTTATATGTTGTCTTCTTCACACACATTGATCACTCAGGTTTGTTGATGGTGAAGTGACTGGTTGCTTTACATCCCAGGGAACCCTCATGTCTTTGTTTCCCTCTGGTTTAGTTATGCTGCCACAGTCCCTGCTTGCATTTTGCACTAATTCTTGTTCATACATTTACAAATTATACATTTACCTTATACACCAAGTGACTGGGACCATACCAGTTATCTCTTCTTTCTTGCTTGTTCTTTCTCTCTCTTTCCCTGTCTCTGTCAAGCTAGATATGCCGCCCCTGAGCTGAATGTGACCCAGACCTCCTCTGCCCTCTAGACCTGTTATTCATCCTGGTGCCCTGTTTCTGGTTGGTGATCTCTCGGATGGCGGCCCAGTCTTGTCTACTTGGGATACGTACTGTATGGTAACTGTGGACGGTTCCTCTTTCCCATGGAAAAGATCCTGGCCTTGGCTGATGAGACAGCTGTACTCTGATGACTTGTGACTGCACTCACTCAATAGTTCAGGACTACAATTTCCAACACACTACCTGAGCCTCCAATAACGAGCTGGACTCCTCTGTTCAGGCATCATCTGTTATATTGAGCATCCAGCTGCCTAACACACTTTGACTGCACAAGAATTTCTGCAATCTGTTATTACCCAAATGAGAATGACTTCCATGTTGAGTCTGGTTCCTCTCAAGGTTTCTTCCTATAATGTTTCTATAACTATCCTTTCCACCGTCGCCCTTGGGGACAATCAGGGACCATTTTCAGACAATGATCTGATCATTTGGATTCATACACATTTTCTCACATCTCATGGACATTTCCATAATTTCCCTTTAATTCTATAAAGCTTCTTTGCAATGATGACCATTGTTAAAAGCACTATCCAAATAAAATTTGATTGAATTGACCTAAAAACAGACCAAGTTTAAAAACCAGTGCCCTCTTTTAATGCAAAGCAAATTAACAATATGTTTAAAACCATAAATAAAAATAAATGACAGAGCATTTTCAGTTCTTACAAGAAAAAGTTACAAGAAATAATTAAAGTTGTGCTGCTGGCGAGACCAATGACCCCTAAGTGTTTGTTTCAGGAATTTCATTTGCTTCTCATTTAACTGACAAATAAAACAAATTTCACAATATATATATATATAGTATCATAATATTGTCTGATGAATTCACACCCTGAAAACCTGTCTGTGTACCTTTTAATCAACAACTTGCACTTGTCCTTTGTTTAGTGCTGAGTATTTAATTACATGCTTGAGTTTGTTTCAGTGCTCAGTCATAACTGTAAATCTAGTTATGCCGCTCATTACAACATTGTTACAAAGTGCTCTTTCTTGTTATTATTTTATTATGTCTTGTTATATTGTATAAATGTTGCTCAAGGACAAGTGCAACAGTTATTTACCTACAAATACATTTTAATGCTCCATTTCTAAACTATCCCTATTATTGTATAGTCCAAAATAACAGCTGCAATGCTAAGACAAACTCTTCAGGATATTATTCATTTTTTTTCAGTTTTTTCTTGCTATAACAGACAAAACAGCTGATTGTGGCGATGTGGAGGGGCTCAGGCTTCACCGACCCCTCTTTACAAGATACCCACCTTGGGAATTACACTCAAGGACATCAATTAACCCTGGTAATGAATTAACCAAGGCACCCAGGTAAGTTTACTAAGGAAGCATTTACAAAATAATTTGCAGTAGTCCCAAGGCATGAAAAGCTGAATCTAAGCAGAAGCTGAATTCCACACAAATCCAATAAAACCTATCACCCACTGAGCAACTCTTCCAAAAGATCTAAGTGATTAATATTTAGCATGCAGTTCAGGCTATATCATGTCCTGATATACCACCAATACCACCCTTCTTTACCAAACTTTCCCTCTGTCAGAGGAATACCAGCGCGGGCTGCAATAACAAGGAGATTGAGGTACCAGGGGCCACGGCCTCCACTGGTGAAACTACTGTAGGTGAAGTTGGCATGACAGAGCATCTGTTTTTCAGTTGCTCCTACCTGACTGATATTGGATCTCAATATTAAATAAGACAAGCTGAGCTACCCAATGTTGTTGATCTTAGCTGAGTTCAGATAGACATGGCCCATTTTGGGGCCAAGAACTCCTTTTTCATAGAACTGCAATTTTTTGTATTAGGTTCATTGGGCTTGAGACCTCGACTGGTATAAGCTATTGACCTCAATTTCCCCCCTTGCCCAAGTACTGCACCTCCCATTGGAAAAAAAGTACATTTGGAAAACTTTACCTTTAGACCCTCCTGCTGAAGTTGGCCCAACACCACCTCAAGTCTCTGCAGATGCTGTTCTACATTTGATGAAAACATAATAATGTCAATGTCAGCAAAGACTGACATCGCTGATTACCCAAATTTTGCTGCTGAAAGGTGCTGGGAGGCCAAATGGCACATTGTTCCAATCTAACAATCCGAATGGTATACAGAAGGCATTCCTCGGCTGATCTTTTTCAGCGACAGGGACTTGCTCGTACCCTCTAGCCAAATCCAAGGTGGAAAACCAACATGCACCAGTTATAGCATCAAGGGATTCCCCAATGAGAGAACCTGTCTTTCCTCATCTTGGCATTCAACTGTTGATAATCTACAAACATATGCAGGGTACCATCTTTCAAGGTCAGAATCTTTCATCTTAGCTAGGACTATAGGGGAGGCATAAGGCCTGCTGCTCTCTCAAATAATCTACACCACTAACAGTTGATTAATATGTGCCTTTATTATTTCATATTCTGATGAGGGAATACGATGGTAGCCTTGCTTAATAGGAATGCCATCCAATAGTGGGATGTCATGCACCACCCGAGCATACAACTAAAATACATATCATGAGTAGAGACAACAAAGCTGTATTTCTATTAGTCTAAGGCCTTTAAATGACAGCTGACTGTGGAAACAGAATCTGCAGGCAGAGGAAAAGAAAATCAGCTCCATGCATTCACCATACTACCCACCGGCATGCAACTCCGGGATCCTTTTATTCTTTATTTCTTTTAATTCTTTTATATAAGTCTTACAGGCCTCAAGCTGCAGTGAAAAAATAAAAAACATTAGTTGTGTCTGTTCAATCAGACGGTGATCTGTCTTTATTAAACAGGCAGATATTGTTCTCATTTGACACTTATATTTTGTTTTTGCAAACATGATTTCATCATTATTTCAAGTTGAGCCATCCATTCTCTGAGGTGCAGTCATGTGATTAAAGACCCTTTCCCAGCTCATCCCCCTACCAGACTGATGCTATCAAAGTGCACTACGGAAGTGAAGATGGACTTTTGTGGACTCTTTATATTTATTAATTTAAATAAAACATGTTTCAGTTTGCTTACAAGTGTTTTAAACAGTTAACGTTATATACGTGAGGCTGGTTTGTTTCCTCTTATCGTTATATCTGAGGACACTGACATTACTGAGGTGAACTTTAGGATGGATGTTTGGTCAGGTCTGTGTTCTAAACATTGAATTCCAAAAGGACTGGACATACACCTATGAAGCTATTCGAATTCTTCCTCTTGGACTTGGAGAAACATGGACCCCCAGGTTTACATGTTGAGAAACAAACTCTTGTTTTAATTTAACTGCTTTTTTGTGGCGGCACGGTGGTATAGTGGTCAGCACTGTCGCCTTGCGCCGCCAGGGTCCGGGTTCGATTCTCGTCTCTATGTGCATGGAGTTTGTATGTTCTCCCCGTGCTTGGTGGGTTTCCTCCGGGGTCTCCGGTTTCCTCCCACATTCCAAAGACATGTAGGTTAGGCTGGTTGGCGTTCCCAAATTGTCTGTAGTGTGTGAATGAGTGAGCGTATGTATGTGTGTGTCTGATGGATTGGCACCCTGTCCAGAGTGTACCCTGCCATGTGCCCTAAGTCTCCTGGGATAGGCTCCAGGCCCCCGTGACCCTGAATACAGGATTAAGCGGTATAGATGATGAGTGAGTGCTTTTTTGTGTCACATTGACACACTGTGAAAAAAATAAATAAAAGAATCAGTAAGAGACTGATAAGCATCTGGTGTTATCCAGGTGTTTTATTGACCTTTAAACACAATAGAACTAGTGTTCTCCTGTTTTATACATATCACATTTTATATATATTTAATTTTGTCTAGTTTTCCAAGAATAAAGATTTTTAAAGTAATGTTTGTATTTAAATTGGTGGGGTATTGTTAGGCCAACTTGTTTTTATAGAAAAACAATCACGTCAACCAACTACCACCGTGGGCTACAATGGGAGACAACATATATTTTTAAGTAGACGAAAAGTTGGGCAAAGTCAACCCAAGATAAATATAATTAATAGAGCCCACAACCAATACCACTTGAGCTGACTTACAAGTTGAATTACAAGTTGGGTACAAGTAGTGTCAACTAAACAGTAGCATTCAAATTTGTTTGGCCAGCAAATCTTTCAAAAAAACTTTAAAAACTGTGCAACTTGTTGCAAAAAAATTTCTACATTGGGGTGGCTTACTTTTTATTATTATTATTTTTTTTTTTTTTTTACAGTGTATAGAGTATGTTGTGATTGAATTACTAACCTGTTTCAGACGCTCAATTTGGTGAACAATACTCATTGGCTATTATAATGTAGAGCTTGGAACTTAAAACCATGTTAAAAAGTTGGCCTTTCTTTAAATAAAATTACACAAGGTATAATCTTAACTCAACAATTGTAACAAACTATTGGCGGGTGTCACATAAGCAATATTATGGAATAATACAAGGAAGCCGATGACCTGAATGTAATAAACAGCCAAGTTATCGCATCAAGGCATTTTCTTTTTCTTCCATGATGCCACTGGCATATTCCAGAACAACAATGGCAAAATTTGTCACATTCAAATACATTCAAAAAGTGTTTCTGACAGTGTGAGGAATAATTTCAGCACATGAACTAGCCACCACAGGGTCATGACTTTAACATTATTGAAAGATTTTGGAATGTGCTGGAGAAGACTTTTTTTTTTTTTTTTTTTAACTTTTGATGACTTTTCTGTCATCATCATAATATCTTACCAACGGATGAATGAAACTCTGGATGGAAAATAATGTTGTGACTTTGTCCGGGCAGTGTATTGATTGCAGGAGGACTTTTTGACTTTTTTTTTCACAGAATATTAATAGGTACAAATTAAGAAATCATGCATCCCACAAAAATAGTAGTAAGAGAAAGTGATTTAACTTGTACAGTGTATTTAATAATAATATATTTAATAATAATAATAATAATAATAATAATATCTGACTATCCGAATAAAGTGGCATCGTGCTCTCTCTCTCTCTCTCCCTGCCTCCCTCTTTCCCTCACCCTACATAACTATGTAAGTCGCCTCACCCTGTCACAGTGGACATGAAACTGCATTTCATTGACGTTGCACAAAGACAATAAAGTTGAATCTAATTTAATCTAAAAAATGTTCTCTAACTGGCTCAATGAGTTTTAAGCTGCCAGGAAACTATTCCCCGCAACATTGCACCACCACCGCCCCCATCTGAATACTAAAACAAGGTAGGTTTGGTGCCTGGATGAGCAAGCCGAGGGTGACAGCGGCAAGGAAAAACTCCCTGAGATGGCAATAGGAAGAAACCTTGAGAGGAACCAGGCTCAAGAGGGAACCCATCCTCATCTGGGTGATAATGGATAGCAGGGATTGATCTGCACTCATACTGTGTGTTAGGAGGCTGAAAGTTCAGTATAACAGCAAATGTGTTTAAGTTGATATGGAGTTTAGTTCGTTATTGGAGGCTCAGATAGACTGTAGGAAATTCCAGTCATGATCTATCAAGCAAGTGCAATCACACATCCTCAGACAGCATCTGTCAGCATCAGTCGAGGCCAAAGTGGTAAAGTGAAACCATCCCCAGTCACCATACATATCTCAGACAGAACACATGGGCCATCCATGACGAGATCTCCAACCAGAAGTGGGACACCAAGACGAGTCAGACAGGTCCACAGGACAGATTACTTGATCACTGGCAGTTTAGGAGTGACATGAATAACTCGATAGAGAGACAGGGAGAGGTAAAAAAAAAGAGAGAGAGAGAGAGGAAGAGAGCGAGAGGTTTTGAGGTTTTAAACTCACTTCACGCAAATTTATACAAATATAAATACATATACACACATTCACTCATATCCGTACACACACAAACACACATACACACATGCATCATACATACACACACATAATGTATTAACATGTGTACAATTTTTCATTTAAAAGAAAAACCCTGTGACCCTCCACCCCACCAACAACTCCAACATCTTTAAAAGTCTTAATTTTGTCTTTTCATTTGAGGTTCAGTCACCTGTTACGTTTGAGTGTGTCGTTGTGTTCATTATATTGCTCTGTCCCAACCTACTGTCAGTGTCCATGTCCTGTGTTATTTCTTTGCTGGGTTTCATTTTCTTGTTGGCTGATGTGAGATTTTTTTTTTTTTTTTTTTACATTTTGCTGTTTCCCGGAAATAGTTTGTTGACTACTTGTCTCTTTTATTTTTCTGTTAACTGTATGAATTTGTTAATCTGTTCCTCAACGTCTTTTTGTGGTTCTTCTTGTGTGTGTGCGGTGCTGCATTCGGCTTCTTCTCTTGTAATGCCAAACAGCCTTCCACATGTTCCTCACACCCAGCTCATGCACAGAGAGTGAGAGAGAGAGGAGAAGCAGAGAGAGCAGAAGAGAAGGAGAGATGAGATTAGGTATGGTCACAGTCAGACAATGTATAAGGTGAATATATATTTAGTGCAGAGTGCAAGCAGGGACTGTGGCAGGACTAACTATGACTAAAAGGGAGAGCCAGAAGAAACACATAAATGAGGGCTCCCAGATATGTAAAGTGACCAATCAAAATAGATTTGCCTTAGGTAAAGCGGGACCCATGGACGTAAAGTATTATGATGAACTGGTATGTTTAGATGCTGTCCTCCCCACTACCATTAATCCCTCAGGTTTGTTGACGGTGAGGACATGTCTGAGTCATGAACATTAATTGAAAGGCTATTTCATAACTTCGGGGCTTTGAAAGAAAAAGCTCCACCCCCTGCTGTAGTTTTCATAAAATGTGGTACTAACAAACAGCCTGCATCCTTTGATCGAAGTAGGCGTGGCCGATCATAAGACACTAGCAGTTCACCCAAATACTGCGGCTGCGGCGCGAGACCATTTAATGCTTTATACGTCAAAAGTAGTATTTTAAAATCGATGCGAAATTTCACAGGGAGCCAATGCAGTGTGGATAACATGGGGGTGATGTGCTCGTATCTTCTGGTACGAGTGAGGACTCTTGCTGCTGCATTCTGTACTAACTGAAGCTTGTTTATGCAGACAGTAAGGCGTTACAATATTCTAACTATTAAGGTGATAAATGCATGGACTAGTTTTCATGCATCATTTTGTGACAATAGATTCCTTATCTTGGCAATATTTCTGAGGTGATAGAAAGCTATCCTGGTAATATTGCCTACATGAGCTTCAAATGAAAGGCTGGAATCTATAATCACACAACGGACCTTTAACTGTTGCACTTAATGGAACAGAAAGGCCAGTTAAAGTTACAGTGTGATCAAAAAGCTTACTTCTAGCTGCATGTGGTCCTACAGTATGACTAGAACTTATGTCTTATCAGGATTAAGCAGAAGCAAGTTAATTTACATCCAGTCTCTTATGTCCTGCACACTTTGCTCAACTTTAGAAAGCTGTTTTTTTTTCTTCTGGTTTTGCTGAGACGTATAACTGTATGTCATCAGCATAACAATTAAACTATTACTATGCTTACAAATTATTTTGCCCAGAGGGAGCATGTAAAGAGAGAAAAGCAGTGGGCCTAAAACTGAACCCTGTGGAACATCAAACTCCACTTAGGAACAGGCAGAATGGTCACCATTTAAATCTACAAACTGATAATTATCAGTCAAATAGGATCTGAGCAAGGAAAGCGCCGTTCCCTTAATTCCTACTACATTTTCTAATCATTGAAGGAGAATACTATGATCAACAGTGTCAAATGCTGCACTGAGGTCAAGTAACACAAGTACAGTGACACAAGCATGATCAGAATATATATATATATATATATATATGCTTTGAATTTTTGATCTCTATATTAATTAAGTTAGTAAAACAGTTTTTCAACAATTTCTTGCTTAGCTCAAGGAACAGACACAGTCTCAATATGGTGAAACCTGAGTGATGACTCAGACTGGCAGACGGTTGGATTAGCCTGTTTGTCTGCTCCCTGGCCTGGGCGCTGTGTAGTCACTGATTAACTAGGTCTCTTCTGAGACTATGAGCTATACTACAAAAGTAGTATATGAGAGCAGCACCTTCCCAAGTGGAATGGACACCATTTTACACTAACAGGCCAGCTTTGCCTTCAAAGGTACTCCAATTATCTATAGAGCCCACATTATTTTAGGACATCATTATCACCTGGACATCCATCAGCTTAGCGATCATAACCTGCTGTAAGCTATGTGGCCACATCGCACTGGGACATCGCCTCGCTAATTTAAAAAACCTCTGAAAAGTTATTCTTTCTAGCCACTGACTGACGAAGGCGTACATTGTTAGCTCCAGCATGTACCACTATCTTTGAGAACCTATGCTGTCCTAGAGCCCCAAGATTACCTGCTGTGTCCGGAGCTCTGGCTCCCGGGATACACCTGACCACTGCCATTGGCACCCCTAAAGGTCTAGCTAATTTCACATGCTTCAGTATAGAGTCTCCTATATAATGACGAAGGGAGAATGCCTAAACATCCTGGACTCTACACACTGAACAAGCTGACAATTATCCTTTCCTGAGTCAGAGTTTGATTGTTGGAGATTGATTATGCTTGTTGGTTTTAGACGAAGAGAAATACACGTTCTCCGAAAAAGGGCAAAAAAAAAAAGAGGCAGAAGTCCAGTAGTATTAAAACAAGAAAACTTTCTATTATTCTTTTGTACAAAAAAAAAAAAAACTGTATAATTTAAACCCTGATACAAATGAGGAACTTTCACGGTAGCAATACAAAAACAGGAAGCTATTTCACCAAAACAGGAAGCCTAGGAGGTCTTACCTCTCTATAGACTATATAGAGACTCTATAGAAGTTGACTATAGTCAATGAGGTATCTCCTCCTGCAGAACTGCTTATTACTGTTTTTATTTGCACCAGTTTTGTGGTGGAACTTTCATGAGCTGAGCAGTTTCTGAAAAACCACCACCATGCCAATGTCAAAGATAAAATAAGAAAACAAACAAAGAAGTGATGATGCTTAAAAGATGCTGATAAAAATAGGTAGCTTTTTAAAGACAGTATTTTAGCCATTATGGTTTTTTAATAAACATACAGTATATAGGGCTCAGGATTGTGCAGTACAGAGTGCCATATTTGAATTTTTCGCACAACATCGCCAATACGATGAACTGAATTTGATTTCATTTGAACCAAGTATAAAAACATGAATGAGCAAAAAGGCAAAAATGGGTCACATAGGCAATGGAATAGCACAGATAGACATGACCACATGCTTTTATCGTTGTTTTTGATTGTTTCACTGACAAAAAAAAAAAAAAAGCTCATTCTGAGAATTTTACATTTTTGCACTGTTTTGCATATTATAAACATACACTTACAGTCTGTCTCAAAATGCAGCTTTTTTAAAATATATATTTTACCTATGTTGTTATGCTTTTAGCACTTAATTGACACAAAAACCTAAAGTGTAATCAAAAGAAGCACATGTTAGGTAGTCAGCCTCCTAATATAGTATAAAGCCCAGTTCTTGGAAATAGTATAATCAAATATGAATCCACAAATACTTATGTTTAGTGGTTTACTCTGCTTTTTTTCAAATTATATCTATTTTTTTATTATTACTTTAAGAAAGTCAGTAAATTATTTATCATAGTAATTATTTAGCTATTTAGTGTCTGTGTGCCCGAGTGATGGAAGCAAAAACAAAGGCCTTTGTGTCATCTACTGAGTTTGTTCAGGAAAACAGGTCAGTCAGCATACACACCATAGTGCAATTACTAATTATACTTGTGTTGCACCACTCCCCTTTTAAACTTCTCAGTGAGCACAACTATGTTGAAGGGCAGAAGAGTTGCTTATTTTACCCCACCTATGTAGGCATTTCTTTTTTTAAATAAAAAATGTGGTCATCGAGTTGGCATCATCTTTTTGGCATTCTGCTAAGAACAATACAGGAATTTTGTGACTGAGGCAAGAGTTCTAAACCACAAGCCCCTTCTCCCAGCTCCAAGCCAGCTCCTTGGAACAGCATTCCGTTTAGCAGAAATTCCATCAGGACTATCCTTCTGCATTGCCATATAGGGTCCTCACTCTATGTTGCACCTGGAACAAGACGTCTTATAGAGAAAAACAAAAACAAAAGGTTATGCATGTGTTGCCATTCTTGGCTTGGGTCATTCACTGCGTGATAAGGGATACACTGGGGTCCGGGGAACGTTTCCGAGAACACTTGGCCTCGGGACCAGCTGATTTGGTCAGTGTAAACGCAAATCGTTTCGAGCTCGGGAACCAATCCCTGGACCAGTTGCAGAGGTAGTCTTGGGAACGATTCATGCATTTCCGTGCACAAAAGGTGGGACATGTGTACGTCTTCGTGTTCAAAAGAGGAAGTGACATAATTATTGTTTGACTCCATACGCTTCAGTAGACAGAGGCCAACCCTGCGAGGTTCCTGAGGCATCCAGAGAAGGACCTGCTCCAGCTGGATTCTTCTTCATGTTGGTTTGGAGCTACACATGCTGCTCCTGAGCTCCCAGTGATCCAGACCCCCATCTGCCCTCTGCACCTGCTGACTCATCCCTGAGCTGAACTGGACTGTGTGTTAATTTAAATAACTTCTGTTATATCGAACTTTCAGCTGCATAACACACATGATGTTCTACAATTTCTGTTATCTGTCATCACCCAGATGAGGATGGGTTCCCTGTTGAGTCTGGTTCCTCTCAAGGTTTCTTCCTATTGCCGTCTCAGGGAGTTTTTCCTCGCCACTGTCGCCGTCACCCTCGGCTTGCTCATCAGGAACAATCTCATTATCTAGACACATTCTTCTTACACATATATACATTTCCATAAGTCTTCTTCTCATTTTCTTTTCATTTCTGTGAAGCTGCTTTGAGACAATGACCATTGTTAAAAGCGCTAGAGAAATAAAATTGAATTGAATTGAATTGAATTGAATACGCAAACAAACATGGCTGCTAAAGAATTTCTGTGTTCACTCAAAATTTAAAAACATAAAAACTCAGATATTTGTGGAAGTATATGTGAGTATTTACATGCACGTGTATGCAGCAGCACTAAGCAATGCCATGCAGAGGTAAACAAACTGCGGCTTGAGCAGCACACAGCATGCGGTGCGATACTGAAGTGAGGAAGATCAACAAATAAAAAGATTAATAATAGGATGAAAACCATCCAGTTTGATATAGTCGGAATCCCCTCTGTCCCACGACACCATCTACCTTCATCATCCGAACCAGACAGCACTGAGGCTGGTTCAGCAGAGAGTCTGCGAGTGGGCAGTAAGTTAATATTAAATACTAATGTTATTGATGTTGTTAACGAGAGTCCCATATTATCACGGCATCTCCTGGTAATTGTCCAACACATCTCAGAGACACTTATGAAAATTGAAATGCCGATGATCCACAAGTATGTGTATACAAGTACAAATGTACAAGCTGTTATGGTTGCAACTTTCAGCTAATTTCTTGCTTTTATACTTTCTTGCAGACAGGCACTGGAGGGAACACAGACGAAGTGCAAAAGCAAGAGCGGGACTCTTAATTTTTTAATTTTAAATTTAGATGGAGGAGCGCTGACTACTGATACAGAGGAAGGAACATCAAGATATCACATAGGATGTTGACGTTGACGATGGACAGACCCATCTCTTGAACCCAGATGCTCCGAGGTAGAACAGAAAATATATGATTAGATATTTATTATTTATGTAATAATGTAATTATGCTATTTGTTGAACTTTATTATAGCAGACAGTATATTTAGTTGTAGCGTTCCTTGTAATTCACTGCACTTAACTATATTTCTTGCATTTATTTATTCATTGTTCACATATGTATGATTACAGTGTACATAAGCGCTAGAGGTGGAAAGTAACAAGTTGCATTTACTCGCTGTAATTGAGTAGTATAAAGTAGTTTTTAAATTCTGTAAATTTACTTTTGCTTAAGTACACTGTAAAAAAAAAAAAAAAAAAAAACGTAAGAAAACGGTCAAATGACTGGCAGCCAAACAAAAACCGTAAAATTAAGGTCAAATACTCTAGTTCATATTATGTGCAAAAACATTACATTTACAAAAATTGTTATTTAATCTTTGACAGAGGAAAAAAAAAACGTTATTTTATAGATTTTTCCTCAATTTATACGATTATAGACCTTCAATAAAGCATGAGCACTACATCTCCTGGGCCCTTGCATCCATTGCTGTGGTCTGTGGTCAGTGACCAGTGTGAACTGTCTCCCTGAAAGATGGCATTTTAACTATACCACTGTCCATTTTATGGCGGGAGCTTCACGTTGACTACCGTGCACTGGAGAGAGCTTCCTACCCATTTACTGGATTGTGAGATCTCCTGTGAGAAGACTGCACATAGGTCTGTCTCATCGCCCTCCATATGGACTGTGAAGGGGAGGTCAAAGTTGGTTTTCCTCAGAAATGGAGGGCTGGTAGGAGCCCACTGTAGTGCATAAAATGTTGCCCCAGTGTGCTCAGTACATTGAATTTTCTTTTGTTGTACCTTCCTGGTCAGAGCTGAGTGGGAAGATGCTACAGAGGAGAAATTAGGGACAAATTGCCTGTAATACCCCATGAGACCTGGGTATTTTTTTGACCAGTTTGGCCATTAATTCCTGTGGTTTGATGGCACCTTCAGCTCTTCTCTATTTTCTCCCCTCTCTCTCTCTCTGTCTTTCTGTTGAGCTACACATGTCGCTCCTGAGCTGCCAGCGATCTAGAACCCCTCTGCCCGTTGGACCTGTCTGCTTTGCGACAATGATTATTGCTAAAATTAAAATGATTGTTTATTTAATTGAATTGAATACAATAAGATTTTTCATAAAATACTGCAAGTGTTATTTTTTAATGAAATACAGTCTCCCAGTTATTTACTCATTGACAGGTACACAGCACACCCCTATCCTATACATCCTGTCACACATGATTCATTAAAATGAAGATTTCCGCTTAAATTCCCATTATTCATTCATTACATAAAGAGCTAAAAGTTTATTTTGATAAAGTTTACTTTATAAACATGCATCCGTCTCCACTTTATATCAAAGCTGCTGCTGTAACACACAATCACCAGAGGAGGGAGTAAAAGAGTCTCACCATATTTCTCTTACAAAAATACAGCATTTATTCAGGCAGTGATTAGTAACAACATTTTTGAGATAAATATGCCCATTATAAAATCTTTTTTTAGGAGTTCTATACTACAAAATAAAATAAAATAAAAACATAAAATCAAAAAACCCAGTCAGCAGAGACTAAAGAACATTGGGGAAATGAGTAATATTAATAAAAACACATTACACATATATAAACATATACACTATATATATATATATATATATATATATATATATATATATATATATATATATATATATATATATATATATATATATATATATATATATATATATATATATGCCTACCAACGTTACTCCATAAGTACAATGACTCATTCAGAAGCTCATAAATAACCCAGAACAATATTTAAAGAACTGTAGGGGCTTACTCACCTCAGTTATGGTCAGTGTTCATGATTTAATGATAAGAAAGAGACCAGGCAAAAATGGGATCCATGGGAGAGTTCCAAAATGGCCAAAAATATCACAATGGATCACAAAGTAACAGCGTGCACGTACACTCTCCTTACAAAGGAGAAACTAATGGTCAAATTAGATCCATCTCTGGATAGTTCAGAGCATGGCTGCTTTACTTGACAGCACATCTCCACTCTGTTGTTCTCTGACAGAATGAGGGAATAATGTACTGTGTTGGGGTAACAGAAATCGGAAAAATATATTTAAAAAATGTGAACGTTACGAGTGAGTGAGACGGTGTCCATGTGTCTTTATGTACATTTTAGAAACTCCTCTCAGCTCTTCGGCTCTAAGAATAAAATCCAAACATCCCCAACTGTAGTAACAATAAATAAATTGGTGTGATTTATATTAACCCTTATTTATAATCAGACATTTTTACTTTATTATCATGTGTGTAGATCAGAAGATCAGAAATGTGTGTAGATTTGAAATGTGTGGATCAGCTGGCACAGAAAAAGCTGTAACAAAACCTTGAACCCATCAGCAGTTTATCAACAAGAGTCAAATTAAATGAACGTTTAAAACTCTAAACTTTGCAATGCTATGGTGCTCAGCAATGAAGACTGACACCTTAACATCGCTCTGTCAATGATCAAGTCCTTCCCTCACTCCAGCAGAAACAGCTCCAATTACCATATTAAGGGATTTCGATGAACTCCTCCTGGCAGAATTCCTCGAGTCTCTTTTTCAGATCGGAGAGAGATTTCCTCACTCCATCAAATGTGAGATGTTGATTGACAGTGATGCTGGGTGAGTCCTCACGTCCAGAAGAGACACTGAGAGACTGGAGACTCTACAGAGAGGAAGAAAAACATCATGGAGAAGGAGAATGATGTACAAGAGAACTGAAGAATGTAAGACCAAATTAGCAGTGTTTACAGCTGCATCTGTAGATTAGACAGTGAGTGTCAACTGGAGGAAGCAGTCATAATTATGTGTTTGTGAAAGCTGTTGTTCAGCTCGACTCAGTTCAGCCTTCTCCTGAGCTCTGATCAGCTCCGTCACCTCCGAGCGCTTTTTCTCCATGGAGCTGATCAGCTCAGTAAAGATCCTCTCACTGTCCTCCACTGCTGTCTGTGCACTCAGCTGTTAGGACACACACTGAATTTTAAAATCATCTATAATTTTCTTTCTTACTGAGATGGTTATAATAAAACCATTTATAGACCATATTATGCAAACCGCAGCAAAGCCAAGCTCCCTTTCTCCATCCTCACCACACTGAACACATAGCATACTGCATGTACAGTGCATATGGCCAATGCATGGACAAAATCATAGTAGTTCTGGATAAATGTTTCATTTCCCTCTGCATTGTGCCAGCTGTATATGGTTACAGATGAATGACTGCCAGCACAGCATAGTCACATATGATGACATTTATAAAGCAGAAAAGGAGCAGGAATAAACTAAACAGCAATAATCCAAACCATAATACTAAAGACATGCAAGATAAAGACTGAAAAATCAGGAGCTTAAATACAATCAAGGAGCTAAACTAAACACTCATGTGAAGCAACTCTGAAGAAAGGGGCAGCGACACGAAAAGTCCAAAGCGCGCACCTGCAGTAGTTCACCACTAGGGGGTAACCCTGCCAAATACAGTAGAAGCCACTTGATTTGATTTTAAATGTGCCTTCTACAGTACTGTTGATATTTTACAATGCAACTTCACCAAGTGCTAAAGTGATTCATCATGTTTGTTCATGCATTTCTAACATTCATCATCAAGCGCTATCCTTTAAGGTGTTAATAATGTGTCGAACACTTCTTAACCCAATTCCAATCATTTTAAAGTTGTCTAATTTGGCCCTTTTAAAATGATGATGAGATGCTGGAGTCGGGTCAAGAATAGGAATGTGTTCAAGTTGTGTTTCTTGGTTGGATCTGGTGCACTCATTAATACAGTACAAATGAACTACAGACTCTACAAAATGACTAGTGGCCATTGTTGTGTGTGTTCCTACAGTAGGAGCAGCTCTGTCTCTGCTCACTGCTCACCTTTATAGTGTTCACAGCCTGTTTCAGCTCCGGCAGCTTATTCTGCTTCTCCTGGATAACCTACTTGTTTTTTTTCTGCTCCTCCTTACTCACCCTGAGGACAAATAAAACACATTTCACTGTATATGTACAGTAATATGAGATTCAAAGACTGTCTGATAGATCAGACCCATGAATGCATGTCAGTGTGTGTGAAGTCCTGAGGCATTAACTGACTTGTGCTTTTTCAAAGCAGGAATTTCATGGTGGGATTTCTGATGAGTTTCACAAAAGGAGGCCAGACACATCAGACAGTCTGCATGAATCACACATAACAGTGAGCAGGAGAAGCAGCTTTGACATCAGTCTCCTGATCAGTTTCTCCACCACTTCAGCCAGCATGTTGTTTCTGCGTAGAACAGGCCTTGGAGTGAAAGTGTCTCTGCAATGAGAACAGCTGTAAACTCCACTCTTATCCTCCTGATCCCAGCAGTCATTAATACACACCTTACAGAAACTGTGACCACAGGAGAGCGTCACCGGATCCTTCAGGAGATCCAGACATACGGGCCAGATGAACTGATTCTGATTTACTGAAATATTGGCCTCAGCCATTTTCCATCACTCACACACTGAGAGCAAGAGAGAGCAGGACAGAGAGCAGCACACAGTGATGAGTTACTTTTACTGATATTGACTTCCTTCTTTAACCAGTGTTAAAATGTTCACTGACTGGTTTGATGAGTTTTATGTTAAACCGTTACATTGTTTATGCCAGGGATAACCCCTAGAGGGCGCCAAAGCGCCCTGTGTTTTGAGTTGTAGTTCAGTTGGTTTAAAACTTCAGTTCCCATGGGGCAACTCGGTCAGGTGACCAGGGGGCGCTCACCTGAACCGAGTTGGTCGTTAGTTTCTTTATAAATAGCTTGTTTGAGTTCTTTTGTGTTGTCTTGCAACTGTTAATTTCTCTTGGTAAATGTCTGCATGTTTCATAGTGTCTTTTGTTTCTTCTATTAGTGTTTTAGTTTCAGTTTCATTTAAAGTATCTTTGTTTGTTGAGTTTCCCTGCCTTTTTGTGTTCATAATAAAACATCGTTTCCTTTTAATATCTGGATCCTCCTGCGTTTATGCCTCGCACCCGATTCGTGACAGATTGCAAGACCTAAAAAGAGGCATAGCAGAGGAGCCCTTCCCCGGGGAGATTCTTTTTGGGGGGGGCAACGATGTTTGGAGTTTGGGGAGCCGGCGTGGAAGGTAGCCGGAGAACCAAACGGCGTAACGGCAAAAGAGCGGAGTGTGAGCGGGACGTGCAGCTGGGAGCAGCCTCCCAGAGTGATTGGAGCAGCTTTCGGCGGTGCGCTCTGAGAAACGAAGAGCGCATTCGTGACCTGCGGGAGCAGGTGGCCAGGCTCCAAGGGCTGCTAGCACAGCTGAACCGCGCCGCTGAGCACAACGAGCGGCTGCCGCTGCACTGCAGTGAAGAGGAGGGCGAGCTTCAGTCGCTGCACTACGGTGAAGAGGAGGGCGAGCTTCCGACGCTGCACTGTGCCTTCGTGGACGGCGAGCTTCCGACGCTGCACTGTGCCTTCGTAGACGGCGAGCTTCCGTCGCTGCACTGTGCCTTCGAGGACGGCGAGCTTCCGTCGCTGCACTGTGCCTTCGAGGACGGCGAGCTTCTGTCGCTGCACAGTGCCTTCGAGGACGGCGAGCTACCGTCGCTGCACAGTGCTGCCGAGGACGACGAGCCGCCTCTTCCTCCGCCTTCATGCGCCGCCGAGGATCACGAGCGCCATCCTCTTCCTCCGCCGCCGCCTTCATGCGCCACCGAGGATCACGAGCGCCATCCTCTTCCTCCGCCGCCGCCTTCATGCGCCGCTGAGGACCACAAGCTCCATCCTCTTCCTCCGCCGCCGCCGTCATGCGCCGTTGAGGACGATGAGCTGCCTCTTCCTCCGACACTGCACGGCGCCGTTGAGGACTGCGAGCTTCCTCTTCCTCCGCCGCCGCTTTCATGCGCCGCTGAGGATCACGAGCTCCATCCTCTTCCTCCGCCGCCGCCGTCATGCGCCGCCGAGGATCACGAGCTCCATCCTCTTCCTCCGCCGCCGCCTTCATGCGCCGCCGAGGATCACGAGCGCCATCCTCTTCCTCCGCCGCCGCCTTCATGCGCCGCCGAGGATCACGAGCTCCATCCTCTTCCTCCGCCGCCGCCGTCATGCGCCGTTGAGGACGACGAGCTGCCTCTTCCTCCGACGCTGCACGGCGCCGTTGAGGACTGCGAGCTTCCTCTTCCTCCGCCGCCGCTTTCATGCGCCGCTGAGGATCATGAGCTCCATCCTCTTCCTCCGCCGCCGCCGTCATGCGCCGCCGAGGATCACGAGCTCCATCCTCTTCCTCCGCCGCCACCTTCATGCGCCGCCGAGGATCACGAGCGCCATCCTCTTCCTCCGCCGCCGCCTTCATGCGCCGCCGAGGATCACGAGCTCCATCCTCTTCCTCCGCCGCCGCCGTCATGCGCCGTTGAGGACGACGAGCTGCCTCTTCCTCCGCCGCCGCCGTCATGCGCCGCCGAGGATCACGAGCTCCATCCTCTTCCTCCGCCGCCGCCGTCATGCGCCGTTGAGGACTTCGAGCTTCCTCTTCCTCCGCCGCCGCCTTCATGCGCCGCCGAGGATCACGAGCTCCATCCTCTTCCTCCGCCGCCGCCTTCATGCGCCGCCAAGGATCACGAGCTCCATCCTCTTCCTCCGCCGCCGCCTTCATGCGCCGCCGAGGATCACGAGCTCCATCCTCTTCCTCCGCCGCCGCCGTCATGCGCCGTTGAGGACGACGAGCTGCCTCTTCCTCCGACGCTGCACGGCGCCGTTGAGGACTGCGAGCTTCCTCTTCCTCCGCCGCCGCTTTCATGCGCCGCTGAGGATCATGAGCTCCATCCTCTTCCTCCGCCGCCGCCGTCATGCGCCGCCGAGGATCACGAGCTCCATCCTCTTCCTCCGCCGCCACCTTCATGCGCCGCCGAGGATCACGAGCGCCATCCTCTTCCTCCGCCGCCGCCTTCATGCGCCGCCGAGGATCACGAGCTCCATCCTCTTCCTCCGCCGCCGCCGTCATGCGCCGTTGAGGACGACGAGCTGCCTCTTCCTCCGCCGCCGCCGTCATGCGCCGCCGAGGATCACGAGCTCCATCCTCTTCCTCCGCCGCCGCCGTCATGCGCCGTTGAGGACTTCGAGCTTCCTCTTCCTCCGCCGCCGCCTTCATGCGCCGCCGAGGATCACGAGCTCCATTCTCTTCCTCCGCCGCCGCCTTCATGCGCCGCCAAGGATCACGAGCTCCATCCTCTTCCTCCGCCGCCGCCTTCATGCGCCGCCGAGGATCACGAGCTCCATCCTCTTCCTCCGCCGCCGCCTTCATGCGCCGCCGAGGATCACGAGCTCCATCCTCTTCCTCCAGCGCCGCCTTCATGCGCCGCCGAGGATCACGAGCTCCATCCTCTTCCTCCAGCGCCGCCTTCATGCGCCGCCGAGGATCACGAGCTCCATCCTCTTCCTCCGCCGCCGCCGTCATGCGCCGTTGAGGACGACGAGCTGCCTCTTCCTCCGACGCTGCACGGCGCCGTTGAGGACTGCGAGCTTCCTCTTCCTCCGCCGCCGCTTTCATGCGCCGCTGAGGATCACGAGCTCCATCCTCTTCCTCCGCCGCCGCCGTCATGCGCCGCCGAGGATCACGAGCTCCATCCTCTTCCTCCGACGCTGCACGGCGCCGTTGAGGACTGCGAGCTTCCTCTTCCTGCGCCGCCGCCGTCATGCGCCGCCGAGGATCATGAGCTCCATCCTCTTCCTCCGCCGCCGCCTTCATGCGCCGCCGAGGATCACGAGCTCCATCCTCTTCCTCCGCCGCCGCCTTCATGCGCCGCCGAGGATCACGAGGTCCATCCTCTTCCTCCGCCGCCGCCTTCATGCGCCGGCGAGGATCACGAGCTCCATCCTCTTCCTCCGCCGCCGCCTTCATGCGCCGCCGAGGATCACGAGCTCCATCCTCTTCCTCCGCCGCCGCCTTCATGCGCCGCCGAGGATCACGAGCTCCATCCTCTTCCTCCGCCGCCGCCTTCATGCGCCGCCGAGGATCACGAGCTCCATCCTCTTCCTCCGCCGCCGCCTTCATGCGCCGCCGAGGATCACGAGCTCCATCCTCTTCCTCCGCCGCCGCCTTCATGCGCCGCCGAGGATCACGAGCTCCATCCTCTTCCTCCGCCGCCGCCGTCATGCGCCGTTGAGGACGACGAGCTGCCTCTTCCTCCGACGCTGCACGGCGCCGTTGAGGACTGCGAGCTTCCTCTTCCTCCGCCGCCGCTTTCATGCGCCGCTGAGGATCGCGAGCTCCATCCTCTTCCTCCGCCGCCGCCTTCATGCGCCGCCGAGGATCACGAGCTCCATCCTCTTCCTCCGCCGCCGCCTTCATGCGCCGCCGAGGATCACGAGCTCCATCCTCTTCCTCCGCCGCCGCCTTCATGCGCCGCCGAGGATCACGAGCTCCATCCTCTTCCTCATCCGCCGCCTTCATGCGCCGCCGAGGATCACGAGCTCCATCCTCTTCCTCCGCCGCCGCCTTCATGCGCCGCCGAGGATCACGAGCTCCATCCTCTTCCTCCGCCGCCGCCTTCATGCGCCGCCGAGGATCACGAGCTCCATCCTCTTCCTCCGCGGCCGCCTTCATGCGCCGCCGAGGATCACGAGCTCCATCCTCTTCCTCCGCGGCCGCCTTCATGCGCCGCCGAGGATCACGAGCTCCATCCTCTTCCTCCGCCGCCGCCTTCATGCGCCGCCGAGGATCACGAGCTCCATCCTCTTCCTCCGCCGCCGCCTTCATGCGCCGCCGAGGATCACGAGCTCCATCCTCTTCCTCCGCCGCCGCCTTCATGCGCCGCCGAGGATCACGAGCTCCATCCTCTTCCTCCGACGCTGCACGGCGCCGTTGAGGACTGCGAGCTTCCTCTTCCTCCGCCGCCGCTTTCATGCGCCGCCGAAGATCGCGAGCTTCCTCTTCCTCCGCCGCCGCCTTCATGCGCCGTTGAGGACCACGAGCTGCCTCTTCCTCCGACGCTGCATGGCGCCGTTGAGGACTGCGAGCTTCCTCTTCCTCCGCCGCCGCTTTCATGCGCCGCCGAAGATCGCGAGCTTCCTCTTCCTCCGCCGCCGCCTTCATGCGCCGCCGAGGACAGCGAGCCTCCCCATCCTCGGCCGCCCTGCATCAATGAGGACGGTGAGCCTCTTTTGCATCCGCCGCCCTGCATCACCGAGAACGGCGAGCATCCACTGCCTTCGCCGCCCTACATTAACAAGGATGGCGAGCTTCCTCCGTCTCCGCCGCCCTGCTGCAACAGGGGCATCAGACCACCCGAACCACTGGACATAGGTGCCGGCCTCTGGGTGAGAGGGGCGGACGTGGGACCCTGGGGGGGAGGCCCTGGACCTCCTGTGGCGCCCCGGAGTTGCGCCCTTTGAGGGGGGGTTATGTCAGGGATAACCCCTAGAGGGCGCCAAAGCGCCCTGTGTTTTGAGTTGTAGTTCAGTTGGTTTAAAACTTCAGTTCCCATGGGGCAACTCGGTCAGGTGACCAGGGGGCGCTCACCTGAACCGAGTTGGTCGTTAGTTTCTTTATAAATAGCTTGTTTGAGTTCTTTTGTGTTGTCTTGCAACTGTTAATTTATATTGGTAAATCAGCATGTTTCATAGTGTCTTTTGTTTCTTCGTCTATACGTGTTTTAGTTTCAGTTTCATTTAAAGTATCTTTGTTTGTTGAGTTTCCCTGCCTTTTTTGTGTTAATAATAAAACATCGTTTTCCCTTTACCACCTGGATCCTCTGCACTTATGCCTCGCACCCCAAAAAACGTGACAGTTTACATTTACCCTAAAGCATTAGTGGAGAGCTGGAACTCAAAGATCTTCAATTATAATGGGGTTCTTTGTTCATTGAAAATTACTCTTTATTAGGGCTGTGTCTCTTTGCTATCAATGGCAACAATGTAGGTAATGATTGTGTATTGCTTTAAAATGGTTTTAACTGGAGCACCAATCAGAAATTTTAGAAATGCTAAATCACCTCTACATACTGGGCAGTAAGCTTTGAATTTGTCTGAATTAGTTTATATGTTGTGCTGTGCCCAGATTTTTCATGAACAATGCAAGCTTTTCTGTAAGACCTAAATAAAACCCTGTAAAAATATCACAAAATCAATGTAAAAATGCAATGCAATTCAACAAAGGTTTATTAACGGAATAATAATTTTTTTTGTTAATCAATAAGCAGGCTCATCCAGACATGAAGAAAGTTCCACAAGGGTGGACAGAGAATTTTGTACCTCTTGTTGTATATCACCTTTCTCTTCCTCTTTTACATCAAGATCATCTACAAAGATGTCATCAGCGAAGTAACAGAAGTTCACTGTGCCACAAAAAGTAGCAGCCATTTTTGGACAGATAGAACAATTAATAATCCCAAAAGGAAACTATTAAGGAAACAGATAGAGATGTCTTCTTTTGATTCTTTTGGTGAGGGATATAGTGGCGACCTCTGCTGCCGGACCAGGTGGAACTGAGTGGTGGAGCAGTGGTGGAGATGTGTTGGACCATAGTGAGAGATGGGGGTGGAAATAGGAACATGGAATTGTCAATTACTGATGAGGTGTTAGAAGGAAACATTTACGGATACTGTGGTAGTAGTGTGTGATGTATGCGTGGCTGGAGGAGGAAGATGACAGGGCCCTCTACTAAACATGTTAAAGAAGATTACTTAGTCAAAGGTTTATAAGTAAGCTATAAACAGTATACCCATGTTCTTCATTTGGCGCTTATTTTCTCAGATCCTCTCATCTCATGGTCTCAGAACCGGATCCTCCAATGGGGGCCGACCTGTCTTGAACTCTGCCTGCGGGCACCGGCTGGGACGTGCTCTAGGGAGTCCGAGGCCCCTGATGGTGACACCAACACCATCCCCTGAGGCTTATCGGGACCTGGCTGAAGTCTTCTGCAAAAGACGCGCCACCCACCTTCCTCCTCATCGCCCCTACGACCTGGCCATTGAACTTCAGCCAGGTTCTGTTCCCCCCCGCGGCCATCTGTACTCTCTCTCCACCACTGAGACGCGGGCGATGGAGGAGTATGTATCCTCAGCTCTCCGCCAAGGCACCATACGACCCTCCTCCTCGCCCGCCGCCACGGGATTTTTCTTTGTAAAGAAGAAATTCGGAGAACTACGTCCTTGTGTCGACTATCGGGGGCTCAACAACATCACCATAAAAAACCGACACCCATTGCCTCTTACCAACTCTGCCCTGGACGCCCTCTCTGGTGCCACCATTTTTACAAAGTTGGACCTCTGGAGCGCCTGCAACTTGGTGCGTATCAGAGAGGGCGATGGGTGGAAGACGGCATTCATCACCTCCACTGGACATTACGAGAGTTTAGTCATTCCATTTGGTCTCTGTAATGCACCAGCAGCTTTTCAACGTTTCATCAACGACGTTCTCCGGGACATTTTGGGCCGATGGGTATTCGTCTACCTGGACGATATCCTTATCTACTCTCGCTCCATTGAAGAACATGTTCAACATGTCAGAGTGGTTCTTAAGAGACTGCTTGCTCACCAGCTATACTGTAAGTTGGAGAAGTGCGCTTTTCACGAGTCCTCCACCACGTTCCTGGGTTTTGTCATCTCGTCCCAGGGTGTGGCCATGGACCCACAGAAGCTAGAAGTTGTACGTCATTAGCCCCTACCCAAGACTCTCAGACAATTTCAACGGTTTCTCGAGTTTGGGAGCTTCTATTGTCGCTTTATCCGGGACTACAGTACGGTTGCAGCACTATTAACCTCTCTGACTCGGCCATCGTCTCATCACTTCCAACTCAACTCTACCGCCATCTCCGCCTGCCCCGATTCTTCTCCATCCAGATGCAAACAAACCGTTCGTTGTGGAGGTGGACGCTTCGGATGTGGGCGCCGGGGCTGTTCCCTCCCAACGAGGCCCAGACCAGAAGCCACACCCTTGTAGTTTCTACTCCAAAAAATTTGACCACACTCAGCAGCGATGCGGGGTAGGGGACCGCGAGCTGCTGGCCATAAAGTGGGCATTGGAGGAATGGCGACACTGGCTCCAGGGCGCCAGGGAGCCATTTATTGTCTGGACCGACCACCAGAATCTCATCACCATCCGGAACCTCAAACAGCTAAACCCAAGGCAGGCACGGTGGGCTCTGTTCTTTGAACATTATGATTTCCACCTATCATACCGCCCGGGGTCGAAGAACACCAAGGCTGACGCCCTCTCCGACAGCACGAGGAAGATGCCCCCCGGGCGAACCCCGCGCCTTTTCTTCCCCCCTCCAAGATCATCGCCCCCCTACGCTGGGAACTGGAGACGAGGGTTCGCCAAGCACAAGCCGCAGAGAACGAACTGGCAGGTGTGCCGCCTGGACGACTCTATGTCCCCAAGAACACCCAGACTGAAGTCATCCAATGGGGACATTCCACCCCTCTATCAGGGCATCCAGGCACGCAGCACACCCTACAATACATGCAGCGTGCCTTCTGGTGGCCAAGGACATCGACAAGTTCGTTCAGGCATGCCCAGTGTGTGCCAGGGCCAAGGACACCAATCAACCAACACCCGGGGAACTACAACCGCTTCCTGTTCCCCGCCGGCCCTGGACACACATTGCCATCGACTTCATTATGGGCCTGCCGGTCTCCGAGGGAAAAAATGCCATCTTGACCATTGTGGATCGGTTCTCTAAAGCTGTGCACCTGGTGGCCCTCGCCGGACTCCCGTCAGCTAAAAGGACAGCTGAGCTGATTTTAGAGCACGTAGTCCGTCTGCATGGGTTCCCCAAGGACATCGTCTCGGACAGGGGGCCCCAGTTCACTGCACGGTTTTGGAAGGCCTTCTGCAGTCTGATCAATTCCACCTGCAGTCTCTCATCAGGTTACCATCCTCAGACTAATGGTCAGACGGAACGGACCAACCAACAACTAGGGCGCTACCTGAGATGCTTCGTCGCCAACCGTCAGCGCTCCTGGGCCCGCTACCTCATCTGGGCTGAACTTTCCCATAACCTCCATGTTTCCTCCGCCACCAAGTTAAGTCCCTTTGAGGTATGCCAGGGTTTCCAACCTCTGATGTTCGAACATCAAGATCCGGAGGTTGAGATATCAACAGTTGGTCCGCAACAGTTGGTCCGCAGGTGTCAACGGTCGTGGGTCCTAGCCAAGGAAGCAATCCAACGTGCTAACACTCGTTACACCATGCACCATCGCCGTCGACACCCTCCGGGACTCCCTGTCACCTACCGAGAAAATGTTTGCCTTTCCTTTCATCACATAAGATCTCAGTAGCAACAGATTAATGCAACTATGGAAATTAATTTTGCGCATAAGGAGGTCATAACAATATTGTGGTCTCTGTCTTCCACTTTCTGCTTGTGTCTGCATGCATCACCTCACCTTGTTTAACTGTTGTAACCTTGTTTAACTTGTTTAAATGCATGCAGAAACATGCAGCGAGTGGAAGAGAGAGAGAACAGAATATTGTTGTGCATAAAGATGTCAAAACAATATTCTGTTCTCTCTCTTTTCCACTCTCTGCATGTGCCTGCATGCATCACCTCACCTTGTTTAACTGTCACCCCACCCTGTGTAACTATGTATGCCACCTCACCCTGTCACAGATCGATCTTAAATACTCAATAAACTGGGCCAATGAGTTATCTAACATAAAGCGCAATTGATGTAAAATAGTATAATTAAAAATTAATCCACAAAGACTTACTGTACATTTAGTGTTTATTCTGTGTTTTAAAAATCTTATCTAGTTGTTTACTTCTTTCAAGACAGTTTTATTTTTTTATTCATAAAATTGTGTTTCTATATACTTATGTAGCCACTGCATTTGCTTGGAAGGACCCATGATGTCTGAAACTTCATAAATATGCCGATGAATAGGGTAAATTAACCTGTTCCATGTGCCTTTAACAATTCTTTGAACTGCCCCTAATACCCTGAACTACAAATTTAAGAGGGTTATCGTTTAATTTATATAGTGCCTGTGTGCCTTCATTCATTTCATTACCATAATCATAGTCTTTGAGTTATATGATTAAAATAGAAGCAGCCTCAACCTGGATCAGATTTGTTCTCTGCTGGACCTATGTCTCACCTACTTCACTTACAGAGCTGACTTTTAGAGGCAAAAACATGACTGCACCATGGCCTCAGTGTCACCTATTGTTGCTAACATGTACATGAAGGAAGTGAAGAAGAAACCACTCAACTCCTTCATTGGGACTGCACTAACCCATTGGTTCAGATATGTAACCAAGATTAAGATTCAGGAAGACACAAGTGACACAAATATTAAGGTCAAATATGAAGACACCAAGGATAAAATGTTGGCCTTTCTGGACTGTGTGGTTCTTGAAAGGACAGATGGGAAACTTAAAATAGAAGTATATAGGAAAGCTATACACAAAGACCAGTACTTTGACTTTTTGTCTCTTGACTTTTTGGTTTGACTCTCACCACAGTGCAACACAAATTTAGGGCACCACAGGGCAGAAAACATGCCCACCTCCAATGAAACTAAAAAGAAGAAACACAAGCATCTAAAATATAGGTCTTAAGGCCTGCAGATATTCCAAGTGGACTTCCAGATCTAACAGAAGGATGACAGAGAGAGCTGAGACCCAGCCCCAATAGAAAAACCTTATTATCCCATATGTGGCTGGAGTGTCAGAGGAGCTAAAAATGATTTTGGGAAAATACCACAAACTAGTTCACCTGAAACCAACCAATACCTTAAGACAAATACTAACCCATCCCAAAGGATGGTGACCAAAACAAGTAGATCAATGAAATATACATGGTTTAATGGGTTTTAATTAGGGACACAAAACAACCACTGCGTAAAAGAATGTAAAAGCACAGAAAGTTCTACTGGCATATTTGAGAATGATATTGTACAAATCATGGACAGGAAGAATAGATGATTAGAGAGGGGTAAAAGAAGCCATCTACATGCAAAATTAGACATAATCTGTCTCCTATTTTTTTGCTGCCCTTTTATCCATCATCAGGAAGATCAAGATCTCCTGACAGGTCCACCAGTAAAGTCACACCTAAGGACCCCTACTCTCTGGTCGTTACATCTTAATGATTCTCCATAATCTGTATCTGTTGCTGGCTTAACAAGTCTTGTTGTAGAAAATAATCAAAGACTCAGGCTTTGGTTTCAAAGGATAATGAATTTTAATTCTGATCAATAAATGCTGGGAAGGACTGCAGAGCCACATTTTCTTTTGACTGCTTCCCTATTATATACCCTTCCCTCCACAATAGCATCCATTATACACAAGTTGATGTCATCTATAACTTCTGGGTCCCATTAACCTTTAGGGGTCTCAAGCCTTTCTGAAGACCTGCAGTGATTCAGCGCTCTTCTTAAATTTGTGACTATTTCAAATCTTTACCAATATAGTAGCTAATACATTTTCCCTTATTTACTGTATGTAGAGCACAAGTACTTTTATACAAAGCACTTTTATAATGTGGCTGATGTACTGTAAATATGTCAGATTCATGTGCAACCTTTTCGACCTATGTCAAATTGCACACACAAAAAATACAGTTTCAAACTTTAGCAGACAAGAAGAGAAAAAGGAGAATAAACAAACCTGGCATATTGTTTTGAACACTGAGGTGTGTGTCCATAGCAAAGTAAATTATAACACACATAAAGACCTTTTATTTGGGGTAAAATGACTGACGTGCCTAACGTTTTTCAGCAGAACCTCTGTTTCACTGAATAATCTATGCCTTTTCATGAATATGTAAGACCATACATGGCTGAAGGTAACATCAGATTTCACCTGGGCTCCTATTGTCTCAGCACACCTATACACTCAGATAAATAAATAAAAAAAATAATCATAAAATGACAAGCAATACCGTTGTTGTCTTGGCCTTGCAAATATATCTGGTTTCCATGATTATTATTTACAAAATATAGCGAAGTTAGGGACAACAGTCAGGGACCTATGTGCTTTGCATCAATATTTACAAATCATAATGTCCACGGGTTGTTTTCACTGACCTCACTACAACCTATATAAACAGTGCTGATGCAATACCTTATGCATCTAAAAGACGCAAAATATCTGTTCAATATTGCAACTTTTTTCTCCATTTGTCCCTTTCTCTGATCCTCACAAGGTGGTAGGCAGTTTGTAGATCCAGCTTGTTGAAGATCCGTGCATCCTGAAGTAACTCAAAGGGCGAAGACATGAGAGGGAGGGGTAGCGGATTTTAATGGTGATCTTTTTTTAGCCCAATATAATTAATATAGAGCCGGATGGCTTTGTCCTTCTTGCAAGAAGAACCCCGCACATGCGGGAGAAGAAAAGAAGTAAATGATTCTTGCCAAAAGGTATTATATGATATATTCATTCATTGTTTTGCTATTAGAGTGCGAGAGAAAGAGTATAAAGTAGTTGTCCCTTGGGCTGTCGCGAACCAACGGAACTCAGACGAGACAGTCTCTGATTTTGGCCCAGCAGGGTGATTTATTAACAAGGTTGGGGATAAATAAAACATGGGGTTCAACCAAAATATAATAATCAACACTGGAACTGAAACACTGGAATAATCGGAAACAAAAAGCAAAACAGAAACCAATAAATAAACAGACAATAAAGCGGAGCTGGCAGGAGGGAAAACGGGAGTGCATAGGAGGGAGCTTGGAACAGATTAGGAGCACAGGAGACACGGAAGCACACTACAACACGAAAACACGGAAGTACACAGGAGCGCGGAGTGAGGCAGACAAAGAGAAACTTAAATACACAGGGAAATAACAGTCTTTTCGAGGAAGCACGGAAATAAACACAGTCTTAGCTTTTTCAGAAGAGTTCGGGTCGCGTGATTAATCTCGGACGGCATGCTGGTGAAAGAGTGGTGCTCTTAGGAGGTGACGTAGGGTGACGTAGGAGGTTGTGCGGGGGCGGAGCCTGGTGTGCGCGTCACAGAACCCGCCTCTCCACGGACCGCTCCTGAGGGCCGGAGAATACGTCGTGATGGTGGGCGACCCCTACCCCTGGGGGCCGGCATCTGGGGCTGAGCCTGATGGAACTCGGCGAGAAGGGTTGGGTCTAGGATGTCATCCCGAGGAACCCAGCTTCTCTCCTCGGGACCGTAACCCTCCCAGTCCACCAGATACTCCAGACGACCACCTCGACGACGGGACCTCAAGATTTCGCGGACGGCGTAGATCGTGCCGTCCTCCAGGTCGAGGCTCGGTGGGGGTTCCTGTGGATCGCCAGACTCTGGGGAAACAGAAAGTGAGGGGGTGTGGTATGGTTTCAATAGAGAGACATGGAATGTGGGGTGTATTCTGTAGGTGCGTGGAAGACTTAACTTAAATGTGACTGGATTGATCTGGGACAGGATGGTGAAGGGACCAATGTATCGGGGTGACAGCTTCTTGCTGGGCAGACGAAGGCAGATGTCCCGGGTTGACAGCCAAACCTTTTGCCCAGGTCTGTACGTTGGGGCATTAGATCTCCGGGTGTCGGCTGTGATCTTTTGCCTTCTGACTGCCCTCTGAAGCTGTCGGTGCGCTGATGCCCAAACCCTCTCACTCTCCTGGAACCAGTGATTCACAGCGGGGACCTCGGAGGTTTCCCCATTCCAGGGGAATAACGGGGGTTGATGACCGAGTACGCACTGAAATGGGGTTAAACCAGTAGCTGGGCTCTTGAGAGAGTTTTGGGCGTACTCGGCCCAGACGAGGTACTGGCTCCAGGAGTTCTGGTGGCCGTGGCAGAAGGTACGTAGGTATCGACCTATCTCCTGGATCTTCCTCTCGGTTTGGCCATTACTTTGCGGGTGGTACCCAGAAGACAGGCTCACCGTCACCCCCAGGAGTGTGAAAAAGGCCTTCCAGAACCGGGAGATGAACTGGGGACCCCGGTCTGAAACGATGTCTTCCGGGATGCCAAAGTTGCGAAAGATCTGCTCGAACAGAGCCTCCGCCGTCTTTTGTGCTGTCGGGAGACCTGGGAGTGGGATAAGGCGACAAAATTTAGAAAATCGGTCCACAATGACGAGCACACAGGTGTTACCTTGAGACACGGGGAGGTCCGTCATAAAGTCTATGCCCAGGTGTGACCAGGGACGTCGAGGAACAGGTAGAGGCAGCAGTTTTCCTGTGGGTAGTTGTCTGGGTGTTTTAGACACAGCACATGCCCGGCATCCCCGTACGTACCTCTGCACTTGTTCTCTCATCCGAGGCCACCAGAAACGCTCGCGGAGAAGGGAAAGGGTTTGGGTGACCCCCAGGTGACCGGTGCCAAGTGAGGAGTGTACCTGGTGGATAAGATGTTCTCTCTCTGGTTCGGGGACAAAGGAAAGCTGTGGTGGACAACCGGGCGGAGAGGCGCCGGGGGAACGGCTCTGGGAATCGGAGCTGCCATCCTCCCATTGTATTGGCGAGACGAATAGAGTCGCCGGAAGGATGTTCTCTGGGTGCTCGGCCGTTTCCTCGGGATCGTGGACCCTGGAGAGCGCGTCGGCCTTGACATTCTTCGTTCCTGGCCTATAAGAAATGGAGAAATGGAATCTCGTGAAGAACAAAGCCCACCTTGCCTGTCTGGAGTTCAAACGTTTCGCTTCACGTAGATACTCCAAATTCTTATGATCAGTTAGGACCAGGAACGGATGGATCGCCCCTTCCAACCAATGCCTCCACTCCTCCGATTTCCGATATCGTAATTCCTCTCCGCCGGTGACAGCTTCCTGGAAAAGAAGGCACATGGATGGTAAGTTGGATCCTTCCCCTGCTGCTGTGACAATACCGCCCCTACCCCGGTTTGCGAAGCATCGACCTCTACTAGAAAGGGGTAATTCACGTCTGGAAGGATGAGGATCGGGGCTGTGGTAAAGGACTGTTGCAAGTGGGACATGGCCTGCGTGGCCTCAGGTGACCAAACTAGCTTCTTGGGCTTACCCTTTAGGAGGTCAGTGAGCGGGGCGACTTTCATACTATACCCCTGGATGAATCGACGGTAGAAATTCGCGAAGCCCAAGAAGCGTTGGAGCTGTTTAATATTGGTTGGGGTAGGCCACGATCGGACAGCCTCCACCTTCCTCTCATCCATCTGAATCCCCCTTGGGCTGATGTTATAACCCAAGAAGGAGATGGAGGACTGATGGAAGAGGCACTTTTCCGCTTTGAGGAACAGCTGATGAGATCGGAGTCTCTTAAGCACCTCAGTTACATGTCGGAGGTGCTCCGAGGAATCTCGTGAGTAGATAAGTATGTCATCGATGTAGACGACCACAAATCTGCCCACACAATCCCGGAACACCTCGTTCAGATAACCCTGAAACACAGACGGAGCGTTCACTAGGCCATACGGCATCACCAAGTACTCATAGTGACCCGTAGGAGTAATGAAAGCAGTTTTCCACTCATCACCTTCGCGAATGCGAATCAGATTATATGCGCTCCGGAGGTCTAGCTTCGTGAAGATAGTAGCTCCACGGAGCTGTTCCAGAGCGGAGGGGACGAGAGGAAGGGGATAACTGAACCTTACCGTGACCTTATTTAGCGCCCGATAGTCAATGCACGGCCGAAGGCCTCCGTCTTTTTTAGCCACAAAGAAGAAGCTAGAAGCAGCAGGGGAAGTCGAGGGTCTAATGAAGCCTTGCCGAAGGGCCTCCTCAACGTACGTCTCCATTGCCTTCTGTTCCGGGAGAGAGAGAGAGTAGATCTTACCTCTTGGCACCGGTGCACCTGGAAGGAGATCGATGGCGCATTCCCATGGCCGGTGTGGAGGTAGTTGTGTGGCTCGGACTGGACAGAAGATGTCCTGAAAGCTGGAGTATGCCTCTGGAACCTCGTGATGAGGCACCCCAGCTGGACTCTCCACGGAGGTCGAGTTGAGTGGTAGAGCTGGGACCTGGGAAAGGCAGTGAGAGAAACAGCCGGCCCCCCACTTCAGGATCTCCCCATCCTTCCATGAGAGGATCGGCTCGTGGAGAGTGAGCCATGGGCACCCCAGAATCAGGTCAGATGTTGACTTCTCGAGAACCAGGAATCGGATCTTTTCCTCATGCAGCCAGCCGACCTGCATATGCAACGGAGGAGTGATGTAACGAACCAACCCCCCAGCAGGGGACGCCCCCGTCACGCAGCAGATCTGAAGGGGAACGGGGCGGAGTTCAAGGGGAACCTTGAGCTGGCGGCAGAGTGTCCTAGATATGAAGTTTCCAGCGGAACCCGAGTCCAGGAGAGCCTTTACTGTGGGAGACATGGTGGCATGGTGGATAGTGACATTCGTGGTGAGTGGTTTGGCATGGGGACATTCATGAATGACATTACTCACCAGAGGTCTCGCTGGGCGCCGAGGGCATGATTGTAGCAGATGCCCCTTTTCGGCGCAGTATAGGCATAACCCCGAATTCAGCCGGCGTTGTCTTTCCTGAGGAGAAAGTCGGGCTCGGGTTTGGTTGATGTCCATGGGTTCTGGTAATGACCTGGGGTCTGGTGAGAGGCGGGCTGGTTGGAATTGAACCGTTGCAGGAAGTTCGGCAGCGCAATCCTGCAAATGGTTGGCGACTCTGAGGGTGAGCCGCATGAACTGCTCCAACCCAACAGAGTCGTCGTAGGTCGCCATCTGCAGCCTCAGTCGTGGTGCTAGCCCCTGCCGGAATTTGGTTAAAAGGGAGAGCTCGTTCCACCCACTGGCGGCTGCAAGGGTTCTAAAGGAGAGAACATAATCGTGAATGGAACCCTTACCTTGTTGCAGCCGGAAAAGTTGGTCCCCAGCGGTGGTAGAGCTCACCGAGTAATTAAATACTTCCCGGAAATGCGCAGTAAATTGCTCATAATTGTGGACGACGGGTCCATCCTGTTGCCACATTGCCTGTGCCCACTGGAGAGCGTGTCCCGTCAGTAGGGAGACAATGTAGGCAACCTTGGATCTGTCGGATGGGAAGCGCAGGGGCTGCATGTCAAAAAATATTGAGCACTGCAGAAGGAACCCATCGCAATTCCCCGCTTCACCAGAGAAGGGCGTCGGTGTAGCCACGGGACTGGTAAGCGCACCTGGGGAAACCGGGGCAATATCAGCCGGCATGGGCGCAGTGTGGGGAGCCGGGGGAACCGGTGGAGTGACTGTGGATGCAGCAGGTGGTGTAGTGGCGGAGGTTTGTGGTGGAAGAAGACGTTGGAGGGTGTTGATCAGCTCCGAAATCAAATTAGCACTTGCCGGGTCCATAATTGTGTACGGTCCGAGATTCTGTCGCGAACCAACGAAACTCAGACGAGACAGTCTCTGATTTTGGCCCGGCAGGGTGATTTATTAGCAAGGTTGGGGATAAATAAAACACGGGGTTCAACCAAAATATAATAATCAACACTGGAACTGAAACACTGGAATAATCGGAAACAAAAAGCAAAACAGAAACCAATAAATAAACAGGCAATAAAGCGGAGCTGGCAGGAGGGAAAACGGGAGTGCATAGGAGGGAGCTTGGAACAGATTAGGAGCACAGGAGACACGGAAGCACACTACAACACGAAAACACGGAAGTACACAGGAGCGCGGAGCGAGGCAGACAAAGAGAAACTTAAATACACAGGGAAATAACAGTCTTTTCGAGGAAACACGGAAATAAACACAGTCTTAGCTTTTTCAGAAGAGTTCGGGTCGCGTGATTAATCTCGGACGGCATGCTGGTGAAAGAGTGGTGATTTTATGTGCGCGTGTGTAAATCAGCAGAATATGGAGCAGCTGTGTGTGTGGGTGTGTGTGTGTGTGTGAGAGACGTGCGTGCGTGCTAGAACTCAGGTGACGTAGGACGTTGTGCGGGGGCGGAGCCTGGTGTGTGCGTCACATGGGCAGGGTAGTACCAGGGAGTAGATCAATAGCACATATGGGCTATGAGTAGCGGGACAGCGCGAGATTTACTAAAAACATTTAGGAGATCATGGTACTCAGCTTCTTATGTGGAGAAGGTGTGGGCCTTTTGAAAATGGAGTATATATAATACAATACTCTCTTCTTGACCCAATATATACAGTATACAGTACAGACCAAAAGTTTGGACACACCTTCCCATTAAAAGAGGTTGAATTTGTATTATGGCAAGAAAAGAAAAACGAGTGGCCATCATTACTTTAAGAACTGAAGGTTAGTCAGTCCGAAAAAATGGGAAAACTTTGAAAGTGTCCCCAAGTGCAGTCACAAAAACCATCAAGCGCTACAAAGAAACTGGCTGACATGCGGACCGCCCCAGGAAAGGAAGACCAAGAGTCACCTCTGCTGCGGAGGATAAGTTCATCCGAGTCACCAGCCTCAGAAATCGCAGGTTAACAGCAGCTCAGATCAGAGAGCAGGTCAATGCCACACAGAGTTCTAGCAGCAGACACATCTCTAGAACAACTGTTAAGAGGAGACTGTGTGAATCAGGCCTTCATGGTAGAAGATCTGCTAGGAAACCACTGCTAAGGACAGACAACAAGCAGAAGAGACGCGTTTGGGCTAAAGAACACAAGAAAGAACACAATAAAGAAAACTCGCTGAATGAGAAGGTGTGTCCAAACTTTTGGTCTGTACTGTATGTACGGATTGTGTAATTATATCCAGGGAAGACCCAACATGAGCGGGGCTGACACCTCTTATCGATCAAGAAGATCACTTCTGAGTAGTTTCCTGAAAAATCAGAGTGGCTGGTACTGTGCGGTTGGTGACGGGGGCCAGATAACAGCCATCAAGAGCCTGGACAGTGAGCGGGTGACTGACATGATCTGTTATGTTGTGACACAAACACACACAGTTCATTAAAGTGAAATAGAAAACCTTTTCACACTGTGATTATATGAAATTTAGTTTATTACCATAATGTTAACCTACTGTGACTTACCATGCAAAAGCCTTTTTAGGTGAGGAGAAACATAAAGAGCTTAATATTTTAATCATATTTTTTATTCCATAGTTTTTATGCATATTGTAGACCAAATGAAGTAAAGATATTGTAAATTAAATAAAATAATGCATAATCTATAAGTATGTTTGAAGAAAAAAAAACAGAAATACATTTTTTTGATTAATATGGTTTGTTTCATAAAAGTCACAATTACAACATCCAAATGTCCAAAAAGTCAGAGGAAAGAAGAGAACAGTATTAGTGAACATTTCATAATAAACCTTTATTTGAGTAAGATTCATATGAAAAGAAGAAACCATAAGCATTTTATTATGGATCACAAAATCTCACAGTTGATCCAGGGCTGAGCCTGAATCCAGCGTACAGAGGCTGAATGAATGTGGTGTGGACTCTGTGGAGGAGCTTCATGGTGTCAGAGACGCTGTAGAAGGACAGAGTTCCTCCACTGTGATCCACATACACTCCTATTCTGGAGGATGATGGAGCTCTGAGATCAGTCTTAATGTTGTTGTGATACAAATAGAGAGAAGGAGAAGAAGCATAAGGAGAATCCAGTCTCCAGGAATGATTGTTGTATCCAAACAGACACTCCATACCCGATCCTTTCCTGTTGATGTTTTTATATGAGACTGATATGTAGACACCTGCCACTCTGCTCCACTCCATCTCCCAGTAACAGCGTCCACACACACTCTCCTTACTCAACACCTGCCTGTAGTGGTCAAATCTCTCTGGATGATCAGAGTACGTCTGCTTTCTCTGACTGTCACACGTCACTGCTTTGTTCTTCTCAGACGTACAGAAGAGAAAATCTTCTCTGCTCTTTGGTTCTGAGAGTAAAATCATCTGAACTGCTGCAGCTGTGGAGACACAGAAATAAAATGGAGACCAAAAAATCATGTGCTGTAAAAGACAGAAGTTTAAAGTCATACAGTTTGTGAAAGTAAAGATTTCAGAGCAGGACAATTTCTCTCACCACGTCGAGGGATTTTGATGAACTCCTCCTGGCAGAATTCCTCGAGTCTCTTTTTCAGAAGGGAGAGAGATTTCCTCACTCCTTCAAATAAGAGATGTTGATTGACAGTGATGCTGGGTGAGTCCTCACGTCCAGAAGAGACACTGAGAGACGGGAGACTCTACAGAGAGAAAGAAAAACATCATGGAGAAGGAGAAAGGAGGAGAAATATACATGTGATTATACAGACAGGTGTGTGTGTGTGTGTGTGTGTGTGTGTGTGTGTGTGTGTGTGTGTGTGTGTGTGTGTGTGTGTGTTACCTGGAGAAACTGGATGTGATCATATGTGTGTGAAAGCTGCTCCAGCTCAGTGAGTCTCCTCTGAAGATCAGCAATCTCCTGCTCCAGTTGCTCCAGGAGTCGTTCAGCTCGACTCAGTTCAGCCTTCTCCTGAGCTCTGATCAGCTCCGTCACCTCCGAGCGCTTTTTCTCCATGGAGCTGATCAGCTCAGTAAAGATCCTCTCACTGTCCTCCACTGCTGTCTGTGCTCTCAGCTGTCAGGACACACACACACACACACACACACACACACACAGGATGTAAAGCTCATCTATCATTCCCTCTCTTACTGCGACTCTAAATGTCTCCATGTTGTCCATGTTATGTGTGTTTCTAGGAGCAGCTCTGTCTCTGCTCTCTGCTCACCTTTATAGTGTTCACAGCCTGTTTCAGCTCCTGCACCTTCTTCTGCTTCTCCTGGATTCTCTGCTGGGATTTCATCTGCTCCTCTTTTAACTCATTCTGAGGACAAAGAAAACATCTCGGGTTACTTTTCTTGTAACACTGTTCCCTGAAAAAGCGGGAAGGAGATGCTGAGTGAAAATGCTATGGAAACATCTCTTTGTTCAACCGGTTGTGAAGCATGTGTGTATCAAACACGCCAAATTTTGGCTTATATAACCTTGGACAGGTGACGTCATCTGAAGAGGTGCACCTACAGGTTAGAAATAGGAGTGAACCAGAAACATCCTCAGATCAATTTTTTGTCTGAAAGGACATCCAGTCATGCCAGCAGTGCGGCATTGGGGCGCAGCATCTCGTTTCCGCTTTTTCAGGGAACAGGGTTACAACAAAGTAACCCGGGATGTTTCTTTTCAAAAGCTACACTTGATGATGCGTGAAAATGCTATGGGAATGAGAATACCAATGCCACCGCACTGCAAGTGTCTGGACCCCCAGGTTGTGTTGCGTGTGTGCACAATAGCCAAAGAGGTCTCAGACATAACTTTGTGATGCTGACTCGATGACCCGCGTGCCCGGAGCAGCATGGACATCCAAACTATAAAATCTGATAAATGTGTCCGGAGAGGACCAACCTGCCACATCACACACTTGCTGCAAGGGGACACCTCTTGCCAGAGCAATTGATGTGGCAACCCCCCTGGTCGAATGAGCCCCCCGGTTGCGGCTCCCATAGCAAATAAAAAGCTGCTCAGACTTACGCCACTGGCTAGTGCGGTGGACGTAAATCTGAAGAGCACGTACTGGACAAAAAAGTGAAGTCTTTCCTGCTCCGGAGCTGTAAAAGGCGGAGGACAGAAGGTATTGAGAACAACTGGGTGCATGGTCGAGAATGAAACTTTCGGAAGATAGTTGGGGTGAGGATGCAGAATAGCTTTGACTAGCCTAGGGGTAAAGTCTAGGCAGGATGGGAAGACTGACAAAGCCTACAGGCCTCCAATTCTCTTCAAAGAAGTAATGGCCATAAGAAAAAACATCTTAAGAGACAGAAGCCTGACAGGTGCTGACTCTTGTGGTTCGAAAGGGGTGTCAATCAAACCTTCGAGCACAATAGCTAAGTCTCACGAAAGGACCGTCGCTCTAGTGGGCAGCCTCTAACCATTTAGTTCCACTAATAAAACGGGCAACTAAAGGGTGCTTTCCTACAGAAACCCCATCAGTCAGAACATGACAAGCCGAAATAGCGGCTATGTACATTCTCAGAGTACTAGGGCATAAGCCCGAGGACAACTTTTCTTGCAGAAACTCCAGCACTAAAACAATTGGCAGTGAACTGGTTCTACATGTTTTGTCATGCACCAACATTCAAATACACTCCATTTGAGGGCATAAGTTCTTCTAGTGGAGGGAGCCCTAGCACTTAATATTGTTTCAATCACACTGGCTGGAAAACCCGCATCTCTTAATTGGTCACTTTCAGGGGCCAGAGGTGAAGGTTCCAAAGCTCGGGCTTGGGATGAAATATTGTCCCCTGCGCCTTAGACAGAAGATCCCTCCTCAGTAGAATCATCCACAGTGAATGATCGAGGAGAGATATTAGACATAAGAACCACACTTTGGTCGGCCAACGGGGCGCTATCAATACAAGGCACAAGCCTTGTTATCGGACCTTTCCGTCTCAAGCAATCACTTTCTGGCCTAGCCTTATTTCCTTTAGGGTTTTGAGAAATGGATTCGACACGCGCAGAAGACAGGTGTGCTTGCATTGCCATCAAATTCCATATGACACTCAAATATGTTGTCCTCAGAAAAGAGCAGGAAAGAGAATGCCTAAATAGAGCTTTAAAATTTATAATAAAAGGTCTGTTATACAGTTTTTGTAATGTCTTAACCGGGACAAAACACTGAAAGACATGGCAATGCCTCTGTTGGAATTGTCTTAAAATTAATTGATAGTAGGCTATCTGATAGTGTTTACTATGCAAATGTCGTGATTTGTAAATTTGTCAACATATCTGCATTAAAACGGAATAATGTGTCAACATTAAGCACCATCAGAAGACATGAATGAACAAAAAAAAAATCTGTATTTTTAAGTAAATATTCTTATTTGCAGTCCTTATAAGTGCTTCAGGCTTTTTTATAATAGTATTCATCTTGCTTTTTTGCAGTTTGTGTCCAGCACTGAGTAACTATTTGATCCTTTATTGAATATATTTTTTACTGTGTATTTAATTTTTTTTGTGTGCATAAGAATTGCCTTTAAAAGAATGTTTCAGTAACCATGCTTTATGTTTCTCTTAAAAGAAGCCCTTTGTTTGCCTGAGGAATCTGAGAGATCTGACACATCAATATGAATCCTGGTAAGCAGGTTTCTTGTGAATCATGCAAATATTGAATTAACTTAAAGTGGACAATCATATCTATAAGAAATTGCCCATATAATTTTTAAATTACGCCAAAGCGCTATCATGTGTTTCCTCCGAACCACGTGACGGCAGCCGACCGCATCTTTTCGAACTGCTCGCTCGCGCACCGTTGGGGCGGCGTAACACACTCGGAGGACAGCGCTATCCGCTCCCTCCGTTGTGCGTGTAAGCATATTTTTGTAAAATATACTTGTGTATGCAGCAATGTAACAATATGATAATATTAATCAACATAATATTAATCTTAGTGAAAACAATATTAATCTTAAGTCACAGAAGATAAAAGTAAGCAGAGAGAAGATCAGTGTGCCGAAGTAAGCAGAAGTAAAAAGGACCTATGCATATCATAAAAATTAGAAGTTAGTGGCAGAAGAAAACATAATGGGTTCACTCAGAGGTGAGCCAAGAAAAGAAGACAACTATAAGACAGGTACATGGGAAAACCCTAGAGTGACCCAGACATAAACTGTACTTTTCTTTTTAGCTGTCATGTGTATGAGGAATAGACAAGATAAGGCGCTAGGTGCTGGACTCGACAGAGATACAAGCATGAGATAAGGCGCCAAGTGCCGGACTTATCTCATGCCCAGACGAGCAAACTTAATTAAGGATTGAAACAGGTGTTGGTTACACGTGCTGCATGTGCACCTGCAGTCGCGCACAACATGTCTAAGTAAGAATATAGACAAATAAACAAAAGACACATGATCAGTTTTAAGAATACTGAGTAGACACAAAAATAAGTACTGCCTTGTTATTTTTTATAAACTAAACACAAGAAGTGTAAAGATAATGGAAATTAATTTGCAAGAAAAAATAATTATAACTGGAAAAATCTAATAACTTGATATAGATGATGTAGGGAGTCAGATGATGAGGTATATGACATAATAAAATAAGATATAAAAACTATAGTTATAATAGGAGAATTTATAAGAAAAAGTTGGATTATAATGGGAACATCTTCCAGGAATTAGGTTGGACATCTTCCAGGAATGAGGAGAACTAACGAAGGTGGGGGTGATAAGGATGGGCACCTGCTCTTAAAAAACTGTATAAAAAGGCATGATTATTTCTGTAGAATTCAGTCTGTCTTTGGTAGTGCTTAGACTTCTAATCTAGGCATTGCTAAGCTGGCTCACTTGGGTTTATTGCTGCAATAAATCCTGTCTTACTTCATCCAGATCTGCATAGAGTCGTGAGTTGTTCTTTGGTCCTTTTTTACTAAAGTTACAGTGTTTGTGTAATATTTGTAATTATGGCAACAGTAACTAGTGTAGGAGAAAAATCTCCCACATGCGAGCTCACAGACGCCCCTGACTGGCTGTAGAGCCGTGATTAATGTGGGAGCACTAAGTACCTCTCATCCCTCCCCTCTGAGAGAGCTCGGCCAATCAGCTGCGAGAGGTTACAGCACCACCAGGGATTCGAACTAGCGATCTCCGGATGATAGGGCGAGCGCTTTAACCACTGCGTCACTCGGAGGCCCCCAAAGTGCTATTTTTTATAACAAATAAAAGAATATACAAAATAACACTTTTACAGATAAAACTGCTGACACACTACCCCAGAAATGCAAAAAAAAAAACATATACATAGGCTACTCTGTGAATACAATGCTCGGAGGTGAACACCCGCAGAATACCCAGTTGCTGTAATTCCTCTTCTCACCTTTCACTCATTTTTTTCTAAAATTTATTTGACATCAAAACATAAAATAAATAAAAATAAAAATGTTTAATGGCAGCAATTAAATCAGATTTCATAGTTGGATTTGATACTTTTTAAATGTGTAATTCATAAATTTACTAAATATATTCAGATGTTGTAAAACTGATTTGACGAAAACTGATGTCTCTGTTTCCTTCCTAGATCTTTTGTCTGCATAACAATGAACTGAAGCTCAGCACGTCTTCTTTCCTTTTTTTAAATATCTGTGAAATATGTTTCGCATATACTGTAGCCCTAAGTATTCCTATTTATTCATGGGCAGGTGTATAATGTTTGATCTGCATTATTGCATTATGTTTAAAGACATCCTTAATTTACCATTACATTAATTTACACACTGTAATCAGAGGTGGAAAGTAACAAATGACATTTACTCGTGTTACTGTAATTGTTATTTTGTCTACTTCTACTTTTTAAAGTAGTTTTTAAAATCTGTAATTTCTGATATGTAAGTATGTTTTGTTTGAAGTATTGTAATTCGCTACATTTTAAATCATATGCGCTACTGAGTAAAACAAATGAATGAAAATGCAAAAAATATTCTGCTTTGTATAAATGCTTGCTTTCGCTTGTGTGTGTGTATCGTGTCCTGGTCGCGCCGCTCCAGACTCCACTCCAGGTTTTCTGACTGTTTCCCCACATCGGCATCTACCTGACCTTCCACACGGCTGCTTCCGCCCTGAGAGTGACGTCATCAACCAGCGCCACCATATATAAACCGGAGAGAGACGGTAATGACTGGATCTAGTTCTTTCTGCCATATATCACCATTTCCATACAGTTTATAATAGAACCCTGAACCATTCTTTTGCTGTACGGCCGACACTAGACTGGGACGTGACGCCATATTTAAGTGACCACTTTGATTTTCAAGTACAGGAAAGACAACAGCTTTATTATGCAAAGGTGTTCCTTCAGTTAAAAACAACTAGTTTGAGATTTATATCTGCTCATCTTTTTTGAACTACACAGTAACGTTTACTCTGAGTACATTTTTTTATTAATTTACTTTTTACTTTTACTTGAGTAGATTTTTATAATGGTAACTTTACTTGTACTTCAGTAAAATTTCACTGAAGTAACAGTACTTTTACTTGAGTACAAAATTTTAGTACTCTTTCCACCTCCGACTGTAACACTGTAGCTGAAATAGCTAAAAACTACAGTCTAATGCCACAAAAGAAAAACAAATCTTATGATCAATAAAAAAAGAAAAATTTTAAAAATTTTCATTTTTGTGTTCATTGAACATTTGTATTTTTATTTATTTGATGTTTTGCTGGAGGAATACATTTTTGGCAGAGATGTCAGCTCGGTCTTGTTAATTTGTTTTAAAACCCCCAATTCTGCACCAGCAAAACCAGTTGAATAACTTCACACCTATCACGAGCGAAAAGCTAAAAACAGCTAAAAATGGCCATTGTAATCCACTAAACAAATACTATTCAAATCAGGTATTTGAACAGGTTCAAGAAGCAAAAACTGGAAATGGAAAAATAGAAATATTCTAGAAATATATACACATATCTCAACCAATCACCTCACTGGCAATAAACCTGAGTGATCAATGAGAGTGGGGAAGACAACATCTAAACATACCAGTTCACCAGAATACTCTACGTCCATGAGTCCTCCAGATCTGCTCCTTTACCTAAGGCAAATCTATTTACAAAATGCTTGGTTAAATAAATAGGTTTTTAGCCTAGACTTAAACACTGAGACTGTGTCTGAGACCCGAACACTATTTGGAAGCCTATTCCATAACTTTGGGGCTTTGTAAAAAAAGCTCTGCCCCCTGCTTTAGTTTTCATAATATGCGGTACTGATGAGCAGTCTGCACCCTTTGATCGAAGTAGGCGTGGCGGATCGTAAGACATTAGCAGTTTACTCAGATACTGCGGCGTGAGACCATTTAATGCTTTATACGTCAAAAGTAGTATTTTAAAATCAATGCAAAATTTCACAGGGAGCCAATGAAGTGAAAATAGGGGTGATGTGCTAGTATCTTCTGGTTCTAGTGAGGACACTCGCTGCTGCATTCTGAGCTAATTGAAGCTTGTTTATGCACCTAGTTGAACAACCAGACAGTAAGGCGTTACAATAGTCCAACCTAGAGGTGATAAAAGCATGAACAAGTTTTTCTGCATTGTTTAGTGACAGTATGTTTCATATCTTGGCAATATTTCTGAGTTGAAAGAATGCTATCCTGGTAATATTATCTACATGTGCTTCAAACGAAAGACTAAAATCTATTATCACATTGAAGGGTTTTGCTGTTGCACTATATAGAACAGAAAGGCCATCTAAAGTTACAGTGCGATCTAAAATGTTTCTTCTAGCTGCATGCGGTCCTATGACCAGAACTTCTGTCTTATTAGGATTAAGCAGAAGGAAGTTAATTAGCATCCAGTCTCTTATATCCTTTCTGCATCTCAACTTTAGCAAGCTGGTTTTTCTCATCTGGTTTTGCTGAGACATATAACTGTGTGTCATCAGCATAACAATGAAAACTAATATCATGCTTATGGATTATGTTGCCCAGAGGAAGCATATAAAGGGAAAAAAGCAGTGGGCCTAAAACTGAACCCTGTGGAACACCAAACTCCACTTGAGAACATGAGGAATGATCTAAATCTACAAATTGATAACGATCAGTCAAATAGGATCTGAGCCAGAAGATGCTTGTTCCCTTACTTCCTACTACATTTTCTAATCTATGAAGGAGAATACTATGATCAATGGTGTCAAAAGCTGCACTGAGGTCGAGTAACACAGTAGCATATTTTCATGTTTTGTAATCACTCTATACACAACCCATGATGTTTTATTCTATTTAAAAAATAAATAAATACATTAATTAATTAATTTTTACGTCTATTTAGTACCAAATGTTTTGTCCCAATTATATGTCCACAAATACTTATCAGCCATAACATTAACACTATAAATTTCCATAAATTATCACATAAACCCGAGTAACACTGTGTAGGGTAACTAAGGATGTCTTGAAACATAATGCAATAACTAGTTTTATTTATTTATTTATTTTTTTATTTAAAAAGCATAAACATTATGAGTTGTGTATTGAGTGATTAAAATTTTTTTTTATTATTAATCAGTTTGTTTTTTTACCACATTATCTATTTATGAAACTATGTTGACAGTGCAAGAACTGCCTGGATATGAACATACTGTATAAGGCTGCCCAGACACTGCAGTTAACTGAAGAAGTCACTGCTCCACCTGGCGGGATTATATATCATTACAACCATTGTATTTGAAACATGCATAGGGGCATTTATGGGGCGAGGCATCGTTACCTTTACACTCTTTGTGGGGGATCATGTTCCAAGCACGGATCGGGCAGGGACTTATCATGGATCGCAGAATGTCCTGCCATGGTCCAGGCGGTTTTAAGTGGCTACTACTGTATAAATATACAATATATATAATAATGTGATAACCAGGAAGAACATCAATTCACAAACACTGTTTGGGTGAAAGTACTGTATGTAAGTGAATGAAGACCAATTGAAATGTGTGACTGTTGTAATTCAGTGAAATTGTGAAATGTAGTTTATTACCATAATGGTAATAAACTAAAGGCCATTTTAAGTGAGAAGTTAGATGAAAATATTCTATAATGAAAATGAAGATAAATAACAAGCTTAATATTTTTATAATATTTTATATTCAATAGTTTTCATGCATATGATAGACCAGATGCAGTAAATTTATTGTAAATTAAATGAAATAATACACAATCTATTGGTTGTTGTTAGACTTTCGGCTGCTCCCATTGAGGGCTCACCACTGCAGACCATCTGATCTGCACAACAACTTTGGCCCAGTTTTACACTGGATGCTCTTCTTGACACAACCCTTTCATTTTATCTGGGCTTGGGACCAGCACTGCATCCAGTGGCTGGGGTTTGGACATTGTGTGGGAATCAAACCTGGACCTACCGCATGGGGCAAATGTGGGGTATATATATTGGGCAAATGTTATTAGGGTACACGGTATAACCCAGGATCGACCCAGTCATGCTGTGAAAATGTAAAACAGGAAATAAATGCAGATCCAGAGAAGAGTGACTCAAGACCACCCCCACCTGGTGTTCCTTTAGGTCACATTCAGAGTTTGTTTATCACTTTTGTAACGAGGACAAGTTTTAACATGGCTCAGACTTACATTGAATCTTCTTTATGACAAGGACACAAAACTACACACACACACACAAACACACAGCTATACACAATTTATTATTATGTTTGAAATGACAATAAAACAACAGAGATTTTTTGAAATAAAATTGTTTTAATATACAGTATATGTTTAAAAAAAAAACAGAGGACAAAGAAGAGAACAGTATTAGTGCAAATTTCATATTACACCTTTATTTGAGTAACATTCATATGAAATAAAAAAAAATATATAACCATTTCATTCTGGATAACATAATCTCACAGTTGATCCATAGTCAAGCCAGAACCCAGCGTACAGAGGCTGAGTGAATGTGGTGTGGACTCTGTGGAGGAGCTTCATTGTGTCAGAGACACTGTAGAAGGACAGAGTTCCTGCACTGTGATCCACATACACTCCTATTCTGGAGGATGATGGAGCTCTGAGATCAGTATTAATGTTGTTGTGATGGAAAGAGAGAGAAGATGAAGAAGAACACTGCAGACTCCAGGACTGATTGTTGCCTCCAAAACAACACTCAGTACCCTGTCCTTTCCTGCTGATGTCTTTATATGAGACTGATATGAACACATAGTCCTCCTCACTGCTCCACTCCACCTCCCAGTAACAGCGTCCACACACACTCTCTTTACTCAACACCTGGCCATAATAGTGAAATCTCTCTGGATGATCAGAGTACAGGTGCACTCTCTCATTGCATGTCACCGCTCTGTTCTCCTCAGACAGAATGAGGTTAGAATGTACTGTGTTGGGATCCAGAGTCAGATCACAGAAATCTAAACACATGGGAAATATGAACATGGTAGATATTAATCATAGGATACATTAGTGCGTGTGTGTGTGTGTGTGTGTGTGTGTGTGTGTGTGTGTGTGTGTGTGTGTGTGTGTGTGTGTGTGTGTGTGTGTGCGCGTGTGTGTGTGCGTGTGTATGTGTGTGTTACACGCACAGTACAGAAAGTCTTTTCTGCTTTTTGATTCTGAGGGTAAAATCATCTGAACTGTTGCAGCTGTGGAGACGGAAACAAAATGAAGATAGAAAAATCAGGTGCAGTAAAAGGCACTAACAGTTTAAAGTCATACAGTGTGTGTCTGATTTTTAATAGACACATTCTCTAGGTGTTGGATTTAAATGTGATTTTGTTCCCCCCTCTGAAGGAGGAAGAATTAAATTTTTTAAAAGACATGAGCAGGAACAGAGGGTGATTACAGAATAAACAAAACATCTCGGATTACTTTGCTGTAACCCTGTTCCCTGAAAAGGAGGGAACAAGATGCTGAGTGAAAACGCTATGCGAACATCTCTTTTGTTCAGCCGGTTGTGAAGCATGCGTGTATCAAACACGCCAAATATTTTTGCCTTATATAACCTCAGTCAGGTAACGTCACCTGATGAGGTGCACCTGCAGATTATAAATAAAACCGGAAACATCCTCAGGACAATTTTGTCTGAAAGGACATCCAGCCACGCCAGCAGTACGGCACTGGAGCGCATCATCTCGTTCCCACTTTTTCAGGGAACAGGGTTACAGCAAAGTACGTTCTCTTTCAAAAGCTACACTCGATGCTGCGTGAAAACGCTATGGGAACGAGAATACCAACGCCACCACACTGCAAGTGTCAAGACCCCCAGGTTGTGTTGCGTGTGTGCACAATAGCCAAAGAGGTCTCAGACATAATTTTGGGATGCCGACTCGAGGACCCGGGAGCCCCGAGTAGCATGGACATCTAGACTATAAAATCTGACAAATGTGTGCGGAGAGGACCAACCTGCCGCATCACACACTAGATGCAAGGGGACATCTCTTGCCAGAGCAATTGATGAGGCAATCGCCTTGGTCGAAAGAGCCCTGACTCCTAGAGGCAAAGTGTGACCACATGCCTTGTGGGCTAAGGGAATAGCATTTCTCATGCAATGTAACAGCGTTTGTCTAGTGGCGGCCACCCCCCGGTTGCGGCCCCCATAGCAAATGAAAAGCTGCTCTGACTTACGCCACTGGCTAGTGCGGTGGATGTAAATCTGAAGAGCATGTACTAGACACAGTAAGTGAAGTCTTTCCTGCTCCGGGGCTGAAAAAGGCGGAGGATAGAATGCTTCGAGAAAAACTAGATGCATGGTTCAGAATGGAACCTTCGGGAGATAGTTTGGGTGAGGATGCAGAATAGCTTTGACTAGCCCAGAGGCAAAGTCTAGGCAGGATGGGGAGACCGACAAAGCCTGCAGATCTCCAATTCTCTTCAAAGAAGTAATGGTCATAAGAAAAACCATCTTAAGAGTCAGAAGCCTGACAGATGCCCCTGAGTGAAATCCCCTGGCTCTTAGCCACAACTGAAATGCTCTCATGTGCAGAAGGCCCAAAGGTATCACCGTGGACGCAGATGCCATGAGACCTAATGATCTCTGAATGTGATGAACAGTCACTTTATGGCCTAGCTTGATTCCCTTCAGGGTGTTGAGAATGGATTCAACATGAGCGGGAGACAGCTGTGCCCACATTCTGATCGAATTCCACGTGACACCCAAATATGTTGTCCTCTGAACAGGAAAGAGAACGCTTTTCATGGCGATGAGTCTCAATTCTAAAGAATGAAGATTTGCTAGGAGCATCTATATAATTCAAAATACAGATGCCCTGGAGTCAAAAAGGAACCAGAACTGCATCCATGCATTTTGTATATGTGCGGGATGACAGAGCTAGGCCAAATGGAAGGACCCGATACTCGTAAGCTTCGCCCCCAAAAACGAACCTCAAGAATTTCCTGTGTTGTGGCAATATTTCTATATGAAAACATGCGTCTTTCAGGTCGATGGTGACAAACCAATCTTCTGGTTGTATTTGAGAAACAATCATTTTGACAGTCAATACTTTGAATCTGAATTTCCTGAGATAGCGATTCAAGCCGCAAAGATCTAAAATTGGACGCAGCCCCCCGTCTATCTTGGGAACCAAGAAATACCGACTGTAGTAGCTTGACTCTCTGTCTCGGAGGGGAACATGTTCTATGGCCCCTTTGCCCAGCAAAGTCTGTAATTCCTGAACCAGCAGATATGCTCATTCCGATTTCACAGAAGTGGAGACCACGCTGTTGAAACGCGGAGGACGATGTGCAAACTGAATCCTGTAGCCTCTCTCTACAGTCCTTAGTACTCAAGGAGACACATCTGGCAGTAGTTTTCACGCTGCCAGCTTCTCTGAAAGGGGCATAAGTTTTGACACTTCGGCTGGATGGGGGAGTGTTAGGTGTTGGGTATCCTGAAGTGTGGCAGGAGATGACATTTTGTTGGGTGCTCCTGGGGGTGCCAGGGAGGAGACCTTATTCTGTGATCCCTCCCGCCCCTCCCAGGGGGAGGACACTCCCACGGCCGTGGGTGCATGAGCCTCAGGACTTTCTCTGTGCAGAGAGGGAGCTCCTCAAGTCTGATCTTTTTGAGGCAGATTGAGAAGAGCAGCGAGTTGCACCCCAGTCTTTACAAGGGGGTGCCCGGCTGGTCATGCTCTCCCTCTGCACCTCACGCCTTGTGAGGCACCAGACCTGGTTGGGACTGGGTGGCCGACAGTCCTGACTCTTGAGCACGGCGGGGAAGAAACTGAAGAAACATCCCAAAGGCCTGTTCATATAATTTTACCTCCTGAAACCTAGTGGCAACAGAATTAACAGCGTTGCCAAAAAGGCCGGAAGGCGAGACAGGGGCATCAAGAAGGACAGCACGATCTTTATTCTTAATGCCCATAAGGTTCAGCCACAGATGTCTCTCCGTGGACACCATGGTAGCCATAGAACGGCCAATAGCACAGGCCGTCTGCTTGGTTGCATGGAGAGACAGATCTGTGGCTCGGCGTAGCTCTGCGAACGCCCTTTCATCAATAAACCCGTCGGTGCTCAAGTCTTTCAGCAGGTCAGCGTAGTAGGCCTGCAAAACTGCCATGATGTGCACTGTAGCACCACCCTGACCCGCTGTCTGAAAAGCTTACCCCACCAGGTACGATGTCAGTCTACACGGCTTGGTGGGGAGTGTGGGCCTTTTCAGGAAGGATGATGTCCCAGGAGAGAGATAGCCCGCAAGCGTCTCTTCTATCTGGGGCATCATCATATAACCATGCGCTTTTGCCTCAACAATATTCGAATAAGTCGAAGTCAATGGCACGAAAACACGGAATGAATAAGGCTTACTTCATTAAAAAGTTAACTCATCATGGAGGTCACGTAAGAAGATGAGAGAGAGCCGTTGAGGCCCCTCCCTCCGGCCACCGACAGAAACCTATCGTCTAATTTTGAGTGCTTGGGGGAATCTCGCTTCTGCGGCCAGTCGATATGGAACCGCTCGACCACATGTGTTATTACTTCAAGTAATTCCTCATACGCTCTGTTATCCCTAGAGGAGCATTGTGAGGAGCCTACTTCCATGGAAGTGAGAGAGGAAGTCTCTTCCACCTCTTCACAAGAAGCGCCGGAGCGCGCTTGAGAATTGGACGCTAAAACTTCCTGATCCGGAGAGAGTGCGGGAGAAAGGGAGAATTCCGTCTCATGCGCATCTGCCAGATCGGCACGCGAATCCCAGGAATGCGCGAAGCACTTTGATAGGGAGGAGATCACAATACTCACAACTTCCCTGAAGCCTGAGGAGAGCGTGTTCTTCCCCCAAACACTCAAAACAAAATTCGTGGAGATCATCCTCCGAAAGAGATCTATCACACGGAGGTACGCATCTCTTAACAAACTCTGCCATATCGGTGAGTTAACACTTTTCTTTTCCTTTTCCTGTCGTAATTTACTGCACACACACACACACACACACACACACACACACACACACACACACACACACACACACACACACACAAAACTGTCCTGAAGACAAAAAGACCTGAGGATGTTTCTGGTTCACTCCTATTTATAACCTGCAGGTGCAGCTCATCAGATGATATCACCTGACAGAGGTTATATAAACCAAAATATTTGGCACGTTTCATACAGACATGCTTCACAACTGGCTGAACAAAAACATGTTCCCATAGCGTTTTCATGCAGCATCAAGTGTAGCTTTTGAAAAGGAACAGAAGCTTTTATTCTATTCAAAAATAAATAATAAAAAGTGTAACTGGATAAAATCATTTTTCCATTAGCAAGCCGAAATAACAGGAAGTTGTGTATGTAATCATATGAAATAATTTCTGTGTTTCTGTATGTGTAAAAACAGGTAGTCTCTTGTTACCGTGCTGCAGAGAAAGTAAAGATTTCAGAGTAGGACAATTTCTCTCACCATGTTGAGGGATTTTGATGAACTCCTCCTGGCAGAGTTCCTTGAGTGTCTTTTTCAGATCAGAGAGAGATTTCCTCACTCTATTAAATGAGAAACATTGATTGACAGTGATGCTGGGTGAGTCCTCACGTTCAGAAGAGACACTGAGAGATTGGAGCCTCTACAGAGAGAAAGAAAAACATCATGGAGAAGGAGAAAGGAGGAGAAATATACATGTGGTTATACAGACAGGTGTGTGTGTGTGTGTGTGTGTGTGTGTGTGTGTGTGTGTGTGTGTGTGTGTGTGTGTGTGTGTGTGTAAGTTACCTGAAGGAACTGGATGTGATCGTGTGTGTGTGAAAGCTGCTCCAGCTCAGTGAGTCTCCTCTGAAGATCAACAATCTCCTGCTCCAGTTGCTCCAGGAGTCGTTCAGCTCGACTCAGTTCAGCCTTCTCCTGAGCTCTGATCAGCACCGTCACCTCCGAGCGCTTTTTCTCCATGGAGCTGATCAGCTCAGTAAAGATCCTCTCAGTCTCCTTCACTGCTGTCTGTGCACTCAGCTGTTACACACACACACACACACACACACACACACACACACACACACACACACACACACACACACACACACACACAGGATGTAAAGCTCATCTATCATTCCCTCTCTTACTGCGACTCTAAATGTCTCCATGTTGTCCATGTTATGTGTGTTTCTAGGAGCAGCTCTGTCTCTGCTCTCTGCTCACCTTTATAGTGTTCACAGCCTGTTTCAGCTCCTGCACCTTCTTCTGCTTCTCCTGGATTCTCTGCTGGGATTTCATCTGCTCCTCCTTTAACTCACTCTGAGGACAAATAAAGCACATTTCACTCTTTATGCATTATGAGGTTATGAGTTCAGTGTTTTAATGTCATAAAATTTGTCATGCACACTCGTAACACGACCGGCACTAGGACCCGGAAGTAATACGGTCGCAAGAAGCATAAAAGGAAACAAGATGGCACTTCACATTGCTCAGTCATTGAGTTCGCCCATGCCTTGTCTGACGCTTCGCTGACTATTCTGTGAGTGCTTCTTTGATTGAGTGTGGGTTGCTAGAACGCGGATTTATTTGTGTAGATCCTAGCTCTTCGTGTAAGAGAGAATCGTGTAGTTATCCTGCCTACTCGCGTTGCTTCCGTGTTTGGGTTTACCATCCACGCTACACGGGCTAACTGCTAAGGCTTCTGTGCTTACCCTCCGATAGCTCGTGACAGAATGACTGAGCCAAAAGCAGTAAACCCAGCGGAGTTTGCTCGCCTCTGTGATGTGGTTGACCAGCATGCCGAGCTGATCAATAAGCTCCATGTAGAAGTCGCGTCTCTCCAAAAGGACCTCCAAGACGTCGCGGTTCTAGGGAGTCTGAGGCACCCAATGTCGACACCAACGTCACCTAACGAGACCTGGCTGAAGTATTCTGCAAGAGACGAGCCACACACCTTCCTCCTCATCGCCCCTATGACCTGACGATCGAACTTCAGCGAGGCTTGGTCCCCGCCCGCGCCCATCTTTACTCCCTCTCCACCTCTGAGATGCAGACAATGGAGAGATATGTTTCTGACGCCCTTCGCCACGGCACAATCCAGCCCTCCTGCTCGCCTGCCGTCGCGGGGTTCTTCTTTGTGAAGAAGAAAGGGGGCGACTTACGTCCCTGTGTCAATTATCGGGGGCTTAATAACATCACCATTAAGAACAGACACCCTTTGCCTCTTACCAACTCAGCCCTGGACGCCCTCTCTGGCGCCACCATTTTCACAAAGTTGGACCTCCGGAGCGCCTACAACTTGGTGCGCATCAGAGAGGGCGATGAGTGGAAGACGGCTTTCATCACCCCTACTGGACACTATGAGAGCTTGGTCATCCCATTCGGACTCTGCAACGCACCCGCCGCCTTCCAACAGTTCATCAACGATGTCCTTAGGGACATGCTAGGGCGGTGGGTGTTCGTTTACCTGGACGACATCCTTATTTATTCACGCACCGCCGAGGAACACACCCAACACGTCAGAGCGGTCCTTAAGAGATTACTCGCCCACCAACTGTACTGTAAGTTGGAAAAATGCGCCTTTCACGAGCACTCCACCACGTTCCTGGGTTTTGTCGTCTCGCCCCAGGGTGTGGCCATGGACCCGAAGAAACTGGAAGTTGTGCGTCATTGGCCCCTACCCAAGACCCTCAAGCAACTTCAACGGCTTCTCGGGTTTGCGAACTTCTATCGTCGCTTTATCCGGGACTACAGTACGGTTGCCACCCCTTTAACCGCTCTGACTCCACCCTCTTCTCATCACTTCAATTTGATTGATTCCATTTTGTAGATCTGAATGGAGAACAGTCTGGTGTAATGCCAGTGAAATATGGGGTGCCACAAGGGTCAGTTTTAGGACCTCTGCTGTTCTCAATATACATGCTTCCCTTGGGTAACATCATTAGAAGACATGGGATTAGTTTCCATTGTTATGCTGATGATACTCAGTTATACATTTCCACAAAACCAGATGAAATACCCAAATTGTCTAGACTAACAGTGTATTCAAGATATAAAAGATTGGATGACTGATAATTTTCTTTTACTAAATTCAGATAAGACAGAGGTATTACTTATTGGCCCAAAAACCAGTTCATACCAGCTCTCACAATTCAGCCTACGTTTAGAAGGATGTACTGTTACCACCAGCTCGACAGTGAAAGACCTGGGTGTAATATTAGACAGTAACTTATCCTTTGAAAATCATATCTCCAACATCACAAAAACATCCTTTTTCCACCTTAGAAATATTGCCAAGCTTAGGAACATTTCATCTGTATCTGATGCAGAAAAGCTGGTTCATGCATTCATGACTTCCAGACTGGACTACTGTAATGCATTACTGGGTGGCTGTCCTGCATCCTCAATTAACAAGCTACAGTTAGTCCAAAATGCAGCCGCCAGGGTTCTCACTAGATCCAGAAAATATGATCATATAACCCCAATATTATCATCCCTGCACTGGCTACCTGTTCAGTTTAGAATTAATTACAAAATAGCATTACTTACTTACAAGGCTCTAAACGATCTAGCTCCCACATACCTAACCAGTCTTCTGATACGTTACAATCCACCACGCTCCTTAAGATCAGAAAACTCCGGACTACTGGTAGTTCCCAGAATATCAAAATCTACAAAAGGAGGTAGGGCATTTTCATATTTAGCTCCAAAGCTTTGTAATAGCCTTCCTGACAGTGTTCGGGGCTCAGACACAGTTTCCCAATTTAAAAGTAGACTCAAGACGCATCTCTTTAATCTGGCATACACATAATTAATTTCTTTACCTCATACTCCAGTACATCTATCGTGAATGGCAACCACGCTAATTCTTTTCACCTGCTCTTTATTTTTCCACCCATCCCGAGGCATCTGGAGATTGTGCCAGCTTCAGTAGACCGAGGCCAACCCTGCGAGGTTCCTGAGGCATCCAGAGAAGGACCTGCTCCAGCTGAATTTTTCTTCATGTTGGTTTGGATCTACACATGCTGCTCCTGAGCTCCCAGTGATCCAGACCCTCATCTGCCCTCTGCACCTGCTGACTCATCCCTGAGCTGAACTGGACTTTGTGTTAATTTAAATAACTTCTGTTATATCGAACTTTCATCTGCATAACACACATGATGTTCTACAATTTCTGTTATCTGTCATCACCCAGATGAGGATGGGTTCCCTGTTGAGTCTGGTTCCTCTCAAGGTTTCTTCCTATTGCCATCTCAGGGAGTTTTTCCTTGCCATGTCGCCGTCACCCTTGGCTTGCTCATCAGGGACAATCTCATTATCTAGACACATTTTTCTTACACATATATACATTTCCATAAGTCTTCTTTTCATTTTCTTTTCATTTCTGTGAAGCTGCTTTGAGACAATGACCATTGTTAAAAGCGCTATAGAAATAAAATTGAATTGAATTGAATTGAACTTCAGCCTCAACCCCACCACCATCACCACCTTTCATGACCTACACACGTGGACAAAATTGTTGGTACCCTTCGGTCAATGAAAGAAAAACTCACAATGGTCACATAAATAACTTTAATCTGACAAAAGTAATAATTAAAAAAACTTCTATGAAAGTTAACCAATGAAAGTCAGACATTGCTTCTCAACCATGCTTCAAAAGAATTATTTAAAAAAATAAACTCATGGAAAAGGCCTGGACAAAAATGATGGTACCCCTAGAAAATACTGAAAATAATGTGACCAAAGGGACATGTTAATTCAAGGTGTGTCCACTAATTAGCATCACAGGTGTCTACAATCTTGTAATCAGTCAGTGGGCCTATATATAGGGCTCCAGGTAGTCACTGTGTTGTTTGGTGACATGGTATGTACCACACTCAACATGGACCAGAGGAAGCGAAGGAAAGAGTTGTCTCAGGAGATTCGAAAGAAAATTATAGACAAGCATGTTAAAGGTAAAGGCTATAAGACCATCTCCAAGCAGCTAGATGTTCCTGTGACTACAGTTGCACATATTATTCAGAAATTTAAGATCCATGGGACTGTAGCCAACCTCCCTGGACGTGGCCGCAGGAGGAAAATTGATGACAAATCAAAGAGACGGATAATCGGAATGGTAACAAAAGAGCCCAGAAAGACTTCTAAAGAGATCCAAGGTGAACTTCTTGCTCAAGGAACATCAGTGTCAGATCGCACCATCCGTCGTTGTTTGAGCCAAAGTGGACTACATGGGAGACGACCAAGGAGCCAGACTGGAATATGCCATGTTCCAACTACATGTTGACAAGCCACAAAGCTTCTGGGAGAATGTCCTATGGACAGATGAGACAAAAATGGAACTTTTTGCCAAGGCACATCAGCTCTATGTTCACAGAGGGAAAAATGAAGCATATCAAGAAAAGAACACTGTCCCTACTGTGAAAGGAGTAGAGGAGGCTCTGTTATGTTCTGGGGCTGCTTTGCTGCATCTGGCACAGGGTGTCTTGAATCTGTGCAGAGTACAATGAAATCTCTCAAGACTATCAAGGGATTCTAGAGAGAAATGTGCTTGCCAGTGTCAGAAAGCTGGGTCTCAGTCGCAGGTCATGGGTCTTGCAACAGGACAATGACCCAAAACACACAGCTAAAAACACCCAAGAATGGCTAAGAGGAAAACATTGGACTATTCTAAAGTGGCCTTCTATGAGCCCTGACCTCAATCCTATTGAGCATCTTTGGAAGGAGCTGAAACATGCTGTTTGGAAAAGGCACCCTTCAAACCGGAAACAACTGGAGCAGCTTGCTCATGAGGAGTGGGCCAAAATACCTGCAGAGAGGTGCAGAAGTCTCATTGACAGTTACAGGAATCGTTTGATTGCAGTGATTGCCTCAAAAGGTTGTGCAACAAACTATTAAGTTAGGGGTACCATCATTTTTGTCCAGGCCTGTTCCATGAGTTCATTTTTTTAATAATTCCATTGAAACATTGTTGAAAAGCAATGTCTGACTTTCATTGGTTAACATTCATAGAATTTTTATTTATTATTACTTTTGTCAGATTAAAGTTATTTCTGTGACCATGGTGAGTTTTTCTTTCATTGACCGAAGGGTACCAACAATTTTGTCCACATGTGTATGCCACCGGTTTACCAACGCCCCAATTCTACTGCACCCAGACGCAAGTAAACCATTCGTTGTGGATGGATCTTCGGATGTGGACGCCGGGGCTGTTCTCTCCCAACGAGGTCCAGACCAGAGGCTACATCCCTGTAGTTTCTTTTCCAAAAAATTTGACCCCACTCAGCAGCGATACGGGGTAGGGAACCGCGAGCTGCTGGCCATAAAGTGGGCTTTGGAAGAATGGCGACACTGGCTCCAGTGCGCCAGAGAGTTGTTCATCGTCTGGACCGACCATCAGAACCTGAACACCATCGGCAACTTAAAACAGCTCAACCTGAGACAGGCGCGGTGGGCACTATTTTTTGAACATTACAACTTCCACCTATCCTACCGCCTGTCATCACACCCGCCAAGATCATTGCACCACTTCACTGGGAACTGGAAACGAGGGTTCGCTGTGCGCAGGCGACGGAGACCACACCGGCAGGTGTGCCGCCTGGGCGAATCTACATGCCGAACACCGTAAGGACCGAGGTGTTGCGATGGGGTCATTCCTCACCATTATCTCGACATCCCGGCGCCAACCGCACCCTCCAATTTATCAGACGTGCCTTCTGGTGGCCATCTATGGCGAGTGACGTCAAGGTGCACGTCCAGGCGTGCCCAGTGTGCGCCTGGTCCAAGAATACCAACCAACCGACACCGGGGGAATTCCAACCACTCCCCGTTCCCCATCGGTGCTCGACGCACATTGCCGTCGACTTCATCACGGACCTGCCGGCCTCCAAAGAGAAAAACACCATCTTAACCATTGTCGACCGGTTTTCCAAAGCCGTGCACTTGGTGGCCCTCACCGGACTCCCGTCAGCCAAAAAAACAGCAGAGCTGATTTTAGAATATGTAGTCCGACTGCATGGGTTCCCAAAAGACATCATCTCAGACAGGGGGCCCCAGTTCACCGCCCGATTCTGGAAGGCCTTCTGCCGTCTGATCAATTCCACCTGTAGTCTATCCTCTGGTTATCATCCCCAGACTAACGGTCAGACGGAGCGGACCAACCAACAACTGGAGCGCTACCTGAGATGCTTTGTTGCCAATCACCAGCGCTCCTGGGCCCGCTACCTCCTATGGGCTGAGTTATCTCACAATCTCCATGTCTCTTCAGCCACCAATCTCAGTTCATTTGAGGTATGCCACGGTTTCCAAACTTCGATGTTCGATCATCAAGAACCGGAGGTTGAGGTGCCGTCAGCCCAACAGTTGGTTCGGCTGTGAAACCAAGCAAACCCCGCCATCCAACAGGCCAACAACCGCTACGCCACTCAACATCGCCGTCGACACCCGCCGGGACGATTGTACAATGTAGGTGACAAAGTATGGCTTTCAACCAGAAACCTTCAACTTCACACAGAATCCAAGAAGCTATCACCCAGGTTCATCGGTCCATACCGCATCACCCTCCGTATCAATCCTGTCATCTACCGGCTCCAGCTGCCTGCGGCGCTCCGGATCCATCCGGTATTTCACACCTCCCAGCTCAAACCCTTCATCACTTCACCAATGGTGAAAAAAAAATACTTGATTTAAACTAACAGGTATACAGAAAAGTTTAAATATACTTTGGCATATATGTAAGAAAAGTAATTTGGAGTGGAAAGGTTTAAACTAAGTAGCACATGGGTGGAACTAAATCAGATTTTTTGACACAGAAACAAAATATGGCTGATTTTAATTGACACGTGACTGACACGCCTTCCAAGGTGAGCGTGTATTGTAACAGACCTTTCCATACTGACTGATATTATGAGCGATTCCCACATAAAAGAGCAAAAATTTCAGTTAGACATAAAGTGGAGACATTTTACCCTGACGTTGAGTCGAATTTAAATAATGATAACAATAATACCCTAGTGAAACAAAATACACTTTAGTGTATTACAAATATATCCAAATAGTATATTGCAAATATACTGACAAAATTTTTTACAGTTTATATTGTATCCGTTTATATATAAAAAAGTATACTAACATCATGCTTTTACCAAATTTTGGAATTAAAACTTTAAACATACTTCAAAATAATTATTTTTTAGTACACTTTACAAAAATATGTTATAGGAAAATATACTTAAATTGAAAGATCAGTGTAATTTTCAAAGCATACTTATTAAAATTTTATTTTTGGCAATCTTTTTTTCAATATGCTCGAAATAATTGTTGTAACAATGTACAGAAAGTATACATTACAATACAAATTTTAATATAAGGTAGTCTCAGTATATTTTCAGTTAAATTTGCATATACTTATTCATATGTACTTATTCATGCTTATATTTAGTGCACTACTCTCTCACGTGCACGCTCTCTCAAACTACTTTTTGCGCACTGAATCTCACTTTTGCTCTTCTATGCGCTTAGTATCAAATTTGCTCGAACTGCAGCAGCGTTAGAATTCTGCAACTATTCCAGCCAACCAGATACAAGAACAGGGGCAATATCAGCCAATCAGAAACTGTTGGCGTACTGCCTGCCGGACTGCCTGCCTCTGATTGGCTCCCCAGTTCTCTGCTTCAAGTTTGAATTTATGGCTCTAAGATTCAGCCTTGCTTGCGTTGTTTAATGTCGTTTGTTAGGTAAGTACATTGTTTAAACTATAGAATGTATTGTCTAATGTGATGTTGCTAAATCTTATGTACTTCACTTCTTGTATAATGCTCCGTAGCTCTAGGCCTGTTTTCAGAGTCTCTGTGTAACAGCTAGAATCAGAACAGCAGGTAAACTAATACTGTATATTCTAATAATGATGCCTGTCTTTGTTCATGTTTATATTTTTGTTTGTGAAACATCCTGACGTTTTGTTGAACACAAATAAAGTATAGTACTGTTTTTTTTTAATATATTATTTATCTTTTGTAACCTTGTGCAAATTAAATCTGTTGAATTAATGAATAAAATCTGCCTCGTAATTACTGATATACAGTAAGGTGTTTCAAAAACTTGTTATAGAGTAGAGAATGCATTCAGTTTTTGGAAATGGTCCTAAACTCCTTTAGTGTACTGGTAACACATTTGCAATACAGTAGTACAGAAGACTGTGTGCACTATATATATAATAAAGTATATTTTTATAACCACAAAGTGTGTTGTTTTAGTATTTGGAATTGGCCAGATTGGCCAGCATGCTACTGCTGCAATAAGAATATATTTATTGTATCTTAATCGTGATTGTAACACAGTTAAAACTGCTGTAATGCACTTATATTCCATTAAATATATACTTTCATTTCATTAATTACTGGCAGGTATACACACACAGCTTTATACTTTAAAGTATACTTAATACACCTCAAATTGTGTTTTTGTACAGTTTAATTACCACCTTAAATGCACTTAGTACAAAATTAGTTGTTCCAAAGTAGCAAACTTTAAGTATATTAGTCATTAGTCTGGAGCAAGTACACATAAGTATACTATGGGATGTTAGGATTTAATATACTTAAGCATACTTTTTTTCACCAGGGTAATAATAATAATAATTATTATTATTATTAGTATTATTAAATAATAATAATACCAAGCCAGAACTCATAAAACTTTTAAATGATTATACAACTAGAATAAGGTGTGGCTCCTGCTCAGAGGAAAACATTCAAGCACATTAGATTAGACATATAAATTGTATAAAATGACTCTGAATGTATTAGACTTGTATTCCTCACCTGTTTTTCAGGTCTGTAAGCTTTAACTGAGACAGTGTCGTGGCTTTTGTGTTTATCGATCACACACAGGTAACAGATGAAGCGTCGGTCAGTACGACAGTAGATCTCCAGCACTTTATCATGCTCAGAGCAGATCTTCTCTTCTAGATTTCCAGAAGCTTCCACTAACTTGTGCTTTTTCAATCCAGGAATTTCATAGTGAGGTTTCAGATGAGTTTCACAAAAGGAGGTCAGACACACCAGACAGGACTTGATGGCTTTGTGTTTTCTCCCGGTGCAGAAATCACACTCCACATCTCCAGGTCCAGCGTAACAGTGAGCAGGAGAAGCAGCTTGGACTTCAGTCTTCTTTGTCTTATTTTTCTTTTTCTTCAGTTTCTCCACCGCTTCAGCCAGCATGTTGTTTCTGCGTAGAACAGACCTTGGAGTGAAAGTGTCTCTGCACTGAGGACAGCTGTAAACTCCACTCTTATCCTCCTGATCCCAGCAGGCATTAATACACACCTTACAGAAACTGTGACCACAGGGGAGAGTCACCGGATCCTTCAGGAGATCCAGACACGCTGGACAGATGAGCTGATCCATTGAAAGCTGATCTACTGAACTTCTGGCCTCAGACATTTTCCTGCAATTGTACACTGACAGAGAGACACAGAGAGAAAAAGGTTTCGTTTCTTTGAAAGGAGAAGTTCCTTCCAGTTTCGTTGTGTGTGTGTGGGTGAGTGAGAAAGGGAGGGGTTAAAAATCCTGGAAAGACAAGCGGGAGGAGCACATATATGTTTTCTTCTAGAGTTGTGTGGTTTTCGTTCATGAAGTGGGTTAAATTAATGGTGAAGAATTCCTGGTTTCATAAACACTTAGTGGAATCAAATATTTAATGTAAATCAAATAACAGCTTTATTGCTTCATATTGATGACAAGATGAGGATTGTGCTTGATCCCATCACATTAAAGACAAATTGACAGGTGAGTAATTGTTGAGTTAAAAAGAAACTCTAAATAAATATTCACAATCCAAATCCAGAGTTAGACAGCATATGGATAAGGTTTTAGAGAATTATTATTAGTAGTTGTTGAAAGCCTACAGTATACTATTGTAATTGTACATTTCAGTAGGGGCGTCTGAGGTTGAGCCAGGTCTCCCAAGTGCAATGACAGACTCTTAGCTTGTTCGTTTTTTGTTCAGAAAACAAAACATTTCTACTCTGTTACAAATTATTTCGATCAAAAATAATTAAGCCCTTCAAAATGCCTCTGAAACCACTACAAATATCACTCCATAGTCTATAATCTACTTGTGCCTCTCTCCCAGATGCATGCTCAAACTTGCACACAGCCTTAAAGCTGCTCATACCAGAACAGACAGCCAGGTCCCCTGCCTTGTTAACGTAAAACCCGATTGGTCAAACCGTTTGGGAGCAATCAAGTAGCCCCAAAACCAGGAGATCCAGAGAAGACCTGTATGGAGGCCTTGTCCAAAATCCCTTCTCAAAATCAATTGCAGTGCAAGACTGGTCAAGAACTATAGGAAACGTTGCACCTCTGTAATTGTCAACAAAAGTTTTGGTACCAAATATTAAGTTCTATTTTTCAGTTGTATCAAATACCTATTTCTTGGAATAAAATGGAAATCAGTTATTTAAAAATCATAAAATGTGATTTTCTGTGATTACCTACAATTACATTACAGATCTCTCCATTCTTTGTAAGTGTGGAAAACTTGAAAAATCGGCAGTTGTTAGGAACCTCCACTAGAGGTCACTGTCTGTTTGTGTGTGTTTTGTAGTTTTTTGTTGGTCGACTCAGTTTCCCAGAAGGCACCTCGGTCAGGTGATGAGGGCTCACCTGAACCGAGGCAGCTCATTAGGAACCTTATAAATAGCAGTTTGTTCTGGGAAACTGGGTCGAGCATTATCCTATATCCTTGTTTAGGTTGGTTTCTTTAAGTTTATATTTTGGTTTATGTTTTGTAACTTTGGTTTTTATTAGGGCTCTGTTTTTTTGGTTTACTTTATATTCTGTGTGGATGGATTCATGGAGCTGTCCTGTTTCTTGTTTAGTTAGGCAGTGTCTCCTCCTGTGTAAGTACTGTTCTGTGTTTCCCCAGTGTCAGCCTTCTTGTTTAGTTCTTTGTTTGAAGCTTCCCTTGTATGTGTAGCCACATGAGGGCTTAGCCGCTAGCAGGGTTAGCCGCTAGTAGGGTTAGCCCCTGGTAGGGTTAGCCTCCAGTAGGCTAGCCTCTAGTGGGATTGTGGGATTGACTGCTAGTGGTTCTGGTCGCTAGTAGGTTAGCCGCTAGTTTGGTATAGCCTCATTTGTGCCCTGCTTCTTGTGTTCCAGTTCCCCCCTATTAGGTCAGTACTAACCCGGTTAGCCCCTAACTCCTTTAGATACTAACCTGGTTAGGTCAGCATCCAGCGTCCCATATTCCATATAGCTACTAACCCAACTAACCACTAACCCAGCCAGTCTAGTCCTGTCTCGTCTCTAGTCTCTGTGCCTCGTCTCTCCAGTCCTGTCTTTAGTTAGCTCCAGCTCCATGGTTCCCTGTGTTGGCGCTCGGTTCCCTGTGTTGGCTCTGAGCCCTAATAGTTTTAGTTTGCATTTGTTTTGGTTCCTTTGTTTGTTGGTTTCAATGTTTGTGTTTTGTTTGTTAGTAAAAGACTCTGTTTCAAGAACCCCTCTGCGTGCATGCCTACCCTATATGCCCACTGCAACGACATCAGCAGGTCTGGCCTGTAGTCACAGCCAGGCCGTGACAGCAGTGTATCAAATACTTATTTGCCCCACTTTAAAAGCCACACCCCCTCAACTCTCACACAGTCCCTGGAATCACAGGCAGTATTTAGACTCATATCTTTGTAACTTTATAGGCTAGAAAATAACTATTTATTATTATTATTATTATTATCTAGAAATAAAAAAAGCTTGGGACACTAAAAAGCACAAGGTATAAGGTTTGTATGGAAAAATCAGTTTTTTAATGAACATCATATTTCAAAGTAACATTTTAAATTGATGAAGTGCTACATGTGTGACATTACATTCAGAAAAGTGGTGCATGTCTTTTTAAAACTATGACATTTGCCATATGTCATAGCCAATCACATTACTGTTATATAATAATAATAATAATAATAATAATAATAAATAATAATAGGCAATAATAGATGCCTATATAAAGTTCCAGTGTAAAAGTGTGGTACAGTCTCAAAGTAGTAGTAAAAATAGTAAAAGTACTTTTTTGATGGGTTTTTTAGGAGGAAAACATAAGTATGTTTCTTCTGTGTCTTTTGGTTGTTCCCTTTCAGGTGTCGGCACAGTAAATCATCTGCCTCCATTATCTAACCCTATCCTCTGCATCCTCTTCTCTCACCCCAACTAACTTCATGTCCTCGCTCACTGCATCCATAAATCTCTTCTTTGGTTTTCCTCTAGACCTCCTGCCTGGCAGTTCCAACCTCAGCATCCTTTACAGTTTCCTTACTCAAAACATCTACATTTACATTTAGGCATTTGGCATACGCTCTTATCCAGCCAGCTTACAAAATGTGCTTTTAACTTTTCCTCATCGGATAGATACTTAAACTGGAATACTAGGTTCCTAACAAAGTTCCATCAGACAAACAAAGTTGCAAAGGGGATTTTGTTAATTTAAATTTGTTTTGGAGGGGGGGGGGCAGATAAGTCCAAAAGAATAGAAGAGGACCAAGTACTGAACCCTGTGGGACATCAGCAGAAGAGAGTTAATGTTGGGCAGATGTGGATCGCCTCTATGTCACCTCATATAATCTATCTTCAAGGTAGGAAGCAAACCAATGCCACGCTGTTCCACTGAGGAAGGGCAGCAGAAAACCAGGTCAAGAGAATTTCCTCCCTCGTGTGTGGGAGGGCAGTCGTAAAGTGTTAATGAGTAGGAGTTAAGGAGGGGGAGATGGAAAGAGGATTTCTGCAGTTTGTCAGAGAGGGGTTTTAAATCTCTACGAACAGTGAAAGGAGTGTTATCATAAGGAAAAAGAATAAGAAGCATGTCCATTTCATCTAGAAAGTTTTTTTTACAGAGGACAAGATGGCAAAAGATAACAAAGATATGGAGGTTAATTGGAGAGGTTAAGGTCTATATTCTCTTGGCATGAAATTTAAATGATGAAAATTTCAGATGAGTCAAGGGAATAAGTGAGAAGGACCATCTCTTAGACAATAGCAGACCCGTGCCACCACTTCTGAGAGAATGCATAGCCCGAGAATAGGGCAGCTGGTGTAGTTTTGTTCTGAGGAGATATCCAGGTCGCAGTTAGTGCCCGAAAATCAAAAGAGTAATGGATAGCTATGGCTGGTATAAAATCTGCTTTCTTTACAGCAGATTGGCAATTCCAGAGCCTACCTACCACCAGTGCAGGACAATGAGACAGCACTGGAGGGTAGATGAGGTTTCTCTGAGATTTGCCTCTGCTGTGTGAGTGAAAGCATCTTGGTCTGTAAGAGTTGACCACAGAGATAGGTTGGACACACTTCTTTAACTTCTAGCCAGAATGAGGTCATTGTCTATAGAAACTTGTAACTCCTTGCTAAACAAGAATGTGTTGGTTCTACTTGCACTTCCTATCTAGATTTATGACCAACTTGTTGCAGAACCTCAACATAATAGCAAAATCTCTCTGGGTGATCAAATATCTCAATGTACATCCCTGGTCTGTTGTTAATTCTCAGACAGAATGAAGTGACTATTTAGTGTGTTGGGATCCAGAGTCAGATCACAGAAATCTAAACACAGGAAAAAACGTTAGATATTAATCACAGGATACATGTGTGTGAGAAGAATAAGGTGCTGCAAAAGACAGAAACAGTTTAAAGTCATACAGTTTGTAGACTTTCTCCCTTGTGTCTGATGTTTAAAACATGGTGTGAGATTTACATATGATTTTTTCCCCAATAAATGACAGACAATTAAGCTTCTTTAATTACATGAGCAGGAGCAGAGAGCTGCTTTGGTAACTGATGACTACAAAATAAATATTCTTCATATGACTTATGAACTCCCTCTGTCTCTTTGTAGGAATGTGTGAATAAATGTGCGTTTACTCTTTGCTTTATTAATGGTGGAAGAGCAGGGCAATTTCTCTCATCATGTCAAGGAATTTTAATAAACTCCTCCTGAATGAATTCCTCGAGTCTCTTTTTCAGATCAGAGAAAGGTTTCTTCACTCCATCAATTGAGAGATGTTAATTGACAGTGAGGCTGGGTAAGTCCTCACGTCCAGAAGAGACACTGAGAGACTGGAAACTACAGAGAGAAAGAAAAACATTTTGGAAACGATTGTTCCATTCCATTCCTGAGCATGATTGCCCGTCACCCTCCAACCAATCTCCCTATGGTTTGTGTGCACATGCTTTCTGATCCCGGGCACACTTGCATATTTACACAACCGGATACAGGACGCAGTGGTAGATATGAATGTACTTGGTTTGCCTGATGAAGAAAAAAAAGAAGCAACCACTCGAGTCATAAACTGTGCATCATTTGTTAATGCTTTTTGTGGATGTTTTTATTTTTGCTATTAAAACGAGGGTCCGCTCAAAAACATTCCTATATCCCATTCTCGGCCCATTCTGCACGGATACAATGATTTTTGAAGAGACAGAGGAATACTTTTACAACTCTACTCTGTAAGATGAGTAAGGTGCTGTCAAGATTCTCTTCTGATTTCCACAGTGAAATTGTAAAAGTGCTCTCATTAAACATTAATTTGTTTGGTCATAGCACATAGAACGTTTTTATTTATTTATTATTTATTTTATATTTACTTTTTTTATCACATTAAAATATTAGTGTTTATGTACACTGTGAATTAATCATACATACAGTATGTACACAATGAATAAATAAATGCAATTGATTAATACAAGAAATACAGTTAAGTAAAGTGGAATGCAAGAAATACTACATAAATATAACGCAAGTCCAGCAAATAGCATAGATACGTATTATAAATAATAAGTATCTAATGATGTATATATATATATATATAGTGCTTTTTGTTCTCCCTGAGGAGCATCTGGGTTCAAGAGAGGTCTGGTGTGTGGCCAGCCTAACTGTCCCGCCTTGGACAGTTAATTCATCCGCCTCTCCCTTGCCTCTAGCGGAGCTGTCCATGGTGCTGAGCGCATGTTGAACGCTCCCTTTTTAAATCGAATGAGGAGCTGTCAGAGGCACTGGCACTCTATGTCCGCTGTCACAATGTTAAATGTAAATGCAATGTAAAAGTGCATGTCAGACCCAACCTATAATGAATGTAGCAAACATGGGATTAAGTACTTCTTCATCATCATCTGTCTGCCATTTTTTCCTCTGCTTAAGAAAATCCTGAGCTTTTTAAGCCTCCTGGGTCTTGTCACTAGGAGCAACTCTTCGCACTAGGAGTTTTTATGAATAAGGCCCCTAGTCTGCAAAGAGAGATTAATGCTATATGATAGTGTTCTAATAAGACAGACGATTGAGCAACATTGCAACTGTCATGAATTGGGGTGCGAGGCATAAACGCAGAGGTCCAGGTGTTAAAGGAAACTATATTTTATTTAAACAAAAGGTCAGGGAAAAATCAACAAAACAAAGATACTTTAAATGAAAACGAAACTAAAACACGTATAGAGGAAACGGGAGACACAAACTAAACGTAGACATTTACGGGGTTAAATCAACAGATGCAAGACGCTAAACTGAACTAAAACAAACCATTTATAATAAAAATAATGAGCAACTCGGTTCAGGTGAGCGCCCACGTCACCTGACCGAGATGCAACATGGGAAATGAAGTTTAAACACAAAAGGAACTACAAACAAATCTCTGGGCGCTAGGCGCCCTCTAGGGGTTACCCCTGACAGCAACATGCAGAAATTTGTAATAAAACATTACAAATGCTATTGTGGATCAAATTAAGTCTCTGCGTCAGCCTCAGATTAAATTACACATTAACACTTATGCATACAGTAATAGCCCTATCCTACACATCATCTCACACAGGATTCATTAGAATAGAGTATTTTCCAATTTCATCATGTCCATCATTCAGCTGAATACTGCTACTGGAGCAACACCTTCATCCCCAAACTGCTCAAGTGCTGCTGGAATAAAGAGCTGAAACTCTTACACAATAAACTTGATGTTTTAAAATTGTATAAATAAATCTGAAAAATTAAGATGTTAGAATTATTTTATATATAAAGGACTCTCTTGCTCTGTTCCTCATAGATCTGATATTAACGTGTTAAATCTTTCCTGCTTGCTATCTTTCTGTCTCCTCTTGCATCTGTTCAAGGTGTGAACGCTCCCATGCTCACCTTCTCATTCTCTCTATATGCCTGTCTCTCTCTCTCTCTCTCTCTGTCCCTTTCCCCCTCACCAACATCTTGTAATTCGTATCTGGACGGACACCTCTCGGTCTTCCTCTCCTTGATTCTTTTTTTTTGTTGTTTTATTGTCTTTTAATTGGAGAAATAATTTAATAGTACAACAAAAAGAAAAGGTAATGTATGGTTTCAAGGATGGTAATAAATGTTTTTGGAGAAGAACTTGTTTATTCATTGTCTGTATACTATACACATTGTAGAAATGTTTTGACAAAAATTGTCAAGTTTACGATGTTTACATTGTTACACAATGTGTATTTGAGGATACTGTACATATTGTAAAAAAATGTTGTATTATGACAATAAATTGTCAAAAGTTTGATGCTTGAAGTAATTTATTTTGAATGATAATTACACATTATTAAAGTAAATAAATTCCTTAATATTACCTTAATATTTTAAATTGTATTTGGTTGGATATTTGGATATATGTAAAGTAAAATAATTAGGTTAATACAAAGAGAAAACATTACGACAAAGTATATTTTGTGTCACGAACTGGTATGACAGGCAGTTCGGGCGGGTGTTATTGCCGTGGGCAGAAAAGGCAAGCTTAAGCGCAGAGGGGTTGTTTTAAACATAAGTCTTTAAAAAAAAAGGAACCAACAAAACATACATGGACTCTGCACAGAACACACACATGCACCGTCTCATTTAGCCTTCCACATGAATCACAACATTTTCAGACCTTTGCAAGCATTTCAGACCATAAAGCATTTCAGAAGGCTTAGGACTGACGGGAAGACTAGAGACTGAACGGAAAGCACACTGGAAGCACCCCTGAAACTAGGGGAGCATACAGGAAACTAGGGAATAATCAAAGAACACAACACACAGTACACGCACCAATCCACAAAATAAACCAAAGAAACACACTTACACAATACCACAGAACAAAACAGAGCCCAAATAAAGTAACATAAGTAAAATAAAACAGAACCAAACCAGAACAGAACCAAACCAAACCAAAAGACATGCCCACTGACCGGATTAATGCTCGACCCAGTTTCCCAGAACATCCAGCTATTTATAACAATACTAATGAGCTACCTCGGTTCAGGTGAGCTCCAGCATCACCTGACCAAGGTGCCTTCTGGGAAACTGAGTCGGCTAACAAAAAACTACAAAACAAAGACAAACCTGTGTGCACAGTGACCTCTGGTGGTAGTCCCTTACATTTTGAGATTTCATTAAACTTAAAAACTTTATTTGATTCAAATAAGCTTTGGCTGAGTAATGGATAGTTCATTCTTATCAAAGTAAAAAAATTAAGTTGATAAAAAGCAAAGTAATTAGATGTAACAAGTTGACGCAAAATTTTTACTTTGATCCAATGAAACACTTTTTCCAGAGTATGTCGATGGCACACGCGTTTGGTTAAACGTATAAAAACCCCATCTTTTGCTGTTAATAAACAGAGAAAGTTAATCTAACAGACAACGTGTGTGTGTGTATTTGACTGAGTCTCTCTTGGCACCAGGAAAGCTTACCTAGGCACAGCGGACAGATCGAGCAACTCACTTCTTCTAAACCTAACACTCTGGGGGCTCATCCAATCTTTTCCCTCCAGGAAGGTTTGTTAATCATTATTCGTGCTATTGTACTTCCTTCCTTGGTCAGAAAGGTTACATAGTAAATTTGCGTATATTTGGGGTATATTTTGGAAAAAAAACTTTATGCGTGTTAATTAGTTTTTGTCTCGCATTGTGTTTGCCATTACTCACGTTGATTTATTGATTAAAATTACAGCTATTGTGGTTGGAAAAAAGCTTGCTTTTTTCCACATTTTATTTTATTTTTGTGCCAACGCCTGATTACCTACATACTGTTAATTTCATTTCTAATTCTGATTCTAGAAGTGATTTAATCCTGACCATCTTCTCTATAACTTTTCTATCTATTCTCTTTATCATCCTTCTTATCATCATCTTTGCTGACTTTACAAATTATGAATCTCTGCTTCTTCACGTTAATATCTCTTGCTATGTTAACTACAGTAATTGTGTGTGTGTGTGTGTGTGTGTGTGTGTGTGTGTGTGTGTGTGTGTGTGTGTGTGGCTTCAGAGACCATAAACAGCTAACAAACCTCTCTTTTTTGAAGACTAATAAACATAAACATAGCAGAAAAGAGAGAAGATAGTTGGTGTAGAAAAAATAATCATCTTCCGGCATAAACACACAAGAAACCCGTATAAAAGTCATTCAGAAAACACTTAACATTTTTTTTTTAATTATTTATTCATTTTTTTAAAATTTGGCAAAAATTATTTACCTTCATCTCAAAAAACTTAGTTTTTCTACACAAAACTCTATTTATTATTTACATTTATTTAATTAGCTTATTTTTTATTGGTTTGTTTGTTTTTGTTTTTTATTATTTGTTGATATTTTATTCACTTGTGTTCAATAAGTTAGGTATTTGTTAATTTTTTGTTAGATACAGTCGCTTGAGTTGCAAAATGAATATTGACTCTTAATGTGATCATTTGGGTGATTGTTTGATTTTAGTTTAGATAAATTTCATAGTTACTTAATTGCTGTTTAAATCACAATGACAATACTGTATATGTCAAAATAATCACAAATGTAAAAAAAAAAAAAAAAAAAAAAATTTCCTCCATCTATTTGTCACACATATTAAAAATTTTTAGAGTTCCAAACATAAAACCCATAAAACCCATTTTTATATGCCATTGGCATTACCTTCAAAGCTTATAATTTAATTTCCTTTATACGTTATCCTAAGCCAGTTCTAAATACAGTGTTTTATGCTTACTGGTTTCAACAATTTGAAGCTTTCTTGATCAATTGAGGAAAATGTGATCAATGCATGGAATTTTTAGCTTTAAATAATAGTTATGTTTATTGTTATCGCTCTTCTTGCTTATGATATTGTGAACCTGCTATGAAGTCTTTTGGAGGTTGTTAAATATTCTCTTCTTAATGAAATCCCCTTAACTGAACATACTGTATACAGGTCCTTCTAAAAAAAAATTTGCATATTCTGATAAAGTTCATTATTTTCTGTAATGTACTGATAAACATTAGACTTTCATATAGTGCCAAAAAAACTGGTAAATGGTTTACTGACCATGGTATTACTGTGCTCAATTGACCTGCCAACTCTCCTGACCTGAACCCCATAGAGAATCTGTGGGATATTGTGAAGAGAAAGTTGAGAGGCGCAAGACCCAACACTCTGGATGAGCTTAAGGCCGCTATCGAAGCATCCTGGGCCTCCATAACACCTCAGCAGTGCCACAGGCTGATTGCCTCCATCCCACGCCGCATTGAAGCAGTCATTTCTGCAAAAGCATTCCCGACCGAGTATTGAGTGCATAACTGAACATAATTATTTGAAGGTTGACTTTTTTTGTATTAAAAAACACTTTTCTTTTATTGGTCGGATGAAATATGCTAATTTTTTGAGATAGGAATTTTGGGTTTTCATGAGCTGTATGCCAAAATCATCAATATTAAAACAATAAAAGGCTTGGACTACTTCAGTTGTGTGTAATGAATCTAAAATATATGAAAGTCTATCAGTACATTCCAGAAAATAATGAACTTTATCAGAATATGCTAATTTTTGGAGAAGGACCTGTATACTGATTTAGTCTCAGCCACAACATTAACAAAACCAGGAGAATTGAATAACAATGATTATATATTATACACCAGTAAATTGATGACAGGGTGATGGACACCAACGACTCATCCATGACCTCTGGGATCAAAAGACTGTCTGGTCTGTCCAGGAGTACTGTTTGTAGAATTATGAGGGCAAAAAGGAAAAAAAACAGAACAAAGTATGGGGGAAAACTTGAATGGGTCTGAAAACCTTCCCTTATCACTGCATGTATATTGTATACACTGTATGTACTGTATATTGGGGAAGTATGATGAGAAGGCCTTTCAAGCTAATTTCTGCAGATGTTTAAATGTTTTTGTGCAGAATAATTGTCAACATTGGATATATATAGCCCTGTTTTTGTGTTTGCGTGTAAGCGAAGACATCTAAAATGTGAATTGTGAGTTGACTAAAAGTCATGACAGACGAAAGTTCTAATCTTAAGTGTAACAGCAAGAACGACAAGTCAATTATAATGAGTGAACTCTGTAATCTTGCTGATAATGCAACAGCTGTAATATGAGCTGAAGAAGGGTCATCTAAGAAATCCGGCATAGCACAGAAATTATGTGGAGGATGGAGAAAATAAAGAAAGCATATGATAAGACTAAAGGCACTAGTAACTAGCAGAAAAGAGGATCCATATTCATTCTGAAATGGGAAAAAGAAATTACTTCTTTTTTTTTTTTTTGGGATCTACCATAAATAGCATATCTATCATATCTGGCTATATAGATTCCACTTGCCTATAAGCCTATAAGTTAGGAAAAGTAATTTAGAGATGTATCTCTAGTCATATGAGGAGGGAAAGCGGGGGGGGGGGGGGGGGGGCGAAGAATAAATGTTTCTTATTTCAGTATAGCTCTTCTAGCTTTATGATATCAATCTGGACTAAAATGTTCATTGTTGCATGTAAATCATTAAATTATTAATGACATCCTTCTCACTAAAGTATACTGAAGATAAGAGTGGTCTCTGGGCTTAGGAAAGATGTTTTACGTAAAGGCAGTTATGTATGTAGAGAACTGACCAATGAAGAGATAAAACCTCGCGTCTGTACATGGGCTTCAATAAAAACGATTAATTTTCGACAAGCTTTGGTCTGCCTGCATATTTATTAAGAAGAAAATCAGAGTTCTAAATCAGAGGTAACTGCACTATGATCCTGCCCTATGAACTCTGAGATTAGTTTCAATGTTGTTGTGATGAAGACCGAGAGAAGAATATAGAACACTGCAAACTCCAGGGCTGATTGTTGTTTCCAAACTCACATTAATTACCCCATCGTTTCTTCTTTGCCTTTGGTCTGTTCTCTTTCCGGGAATCACCACAGCGAATCATCTGCCTCCATCTAACCCTATCCTCTTCCTATTAATCAACTAACTTCAAGTCCTCTCTCACTACATCCATAAATTTGGATGTAGTGAGACTCTTTGGTTCCTTTCAAAACCTACACTCGATGCTGCGTGAAACCGCGATGAGAACGTCCCTTGTTCGACCGGTTGTGAAGCATGCGTGTATCACAAACTCCAAACGTTTGCTTATATAACCTCGGTCAGATGAGGTCGTCTGATGAGGTCCCCCTGCGGGTTATAAATAGGAGTGAATCGGAAACATCCTCAGGTCTTTTTGTCTTCAAGGACCGCATTGTGTTTGCGCGTGTGTCCTGTAGCTCGTGATACATGAGCCCAGGTAATCCTTTTTCTATGTATGTGGGGAGGAACAAACTTTTTTTCCTGCCAGGCATAGTCTTGGAGTTAGTGAGGCTGGAGATTTTTCTATCTCTCTCTTCACTTCCCAAAGTATTGCCCCATGATTTGGTGCCTGGGATTTCTCCGTCTTGGGATTTGTCCCTCGTGTTTTGCTCCCTCCAGCCAGGGCCGCCATTCCTCGAGTGCCCGTTTTACTAATGCATTCTTCAAAAATCTGAAAAGTGGGGGGAAAAAAAGGCTAAATATAATTTAGAAGGCAATACAAATGAGGAACAAAGGAGGTTGTAGAGGTATTGGCCCGTACTGTATCTTCTGGATGTTCTCGTTTAACAGTGAACGCTGTATTGTGCAAATTGTGTTTGAGATCTCCGGCCTTCATTCAGTTCCAAAGCCCTAGCTGTATTCAGGCGATGCACGGGGTCACTGTGCCCTCTGCCTTACCTTAATTCAGCACTAGATCTTGGAAAACTGCCCTCAGCCTCATCGCTTTTCCTGGCCCCCTCTGTTTACACTGCCTTGGCCTTCAGGCTCATGCCTCTTATCCTGCATCCCGCCTGGAAGAAAATGTCAGCTATTCATAACTCACTTGATTGAATATTTCAGCTCCATTTTTGGGCGTGTTCCTTCTAAAATCATTACACAACATTTCATTTTAGACTTTTAAGCAATGGGAAAAAGTCATTTTTTATGATGATTCAAGATTTCCACATATTCCAGAGTGATGGGCATGTCAGGATAAGAATCATACACCAATCATGCATAGCGCCCACTGTACAAACCTCTGGAGGTAGGGTTATGATCCTGGGTTGCCTCAATTGGTCTAGTCTAAGCTCAGCAATATTAAGTGGCAATAACATGAAGTCAGCTGATGACCTGGATGTAAGGAATGACCAGGTTATGGCATCAAGGAAGGTTTTTTTTTTCCTTCTCCTTTTTGATGTCCCTGCCATATTCCAGGAGAGCAATGCCAAGAACTGCAGGTTTCTGACAGCATGAGGAATCATTTCAACACATGAAATGGCCATGACAGGGTCATGACTTTAAGATGATTGGAAGTCTTTTTAATGAGCTGAAGATATTTTTTTTGGGGGGGGTTGTCCAATTTTCATGTCACCATCATAAGATCTCTGCAACAGATGAATGCAACTCAGGAAGGAAATTAATATTGTGATCGTGTTTCATTTTGTCAAAACAATGCCAGGGTGAAGGTCCAGCAAAGTTTTGGAGCCCATGACCTTTTTGTCCAGGCAGTCTATTACTTGCAACCAGAAGTCTTAGACTACTATAGAGCATTAATATGTACAAATATTAATAAATACATGCATCCAAAGAAACTAGTGCAGCGTCTTATAATATGACTCTCTCTCACTGTCTCTCTCCCTTTTGCTGCATACGCCTGTACGTGGGTCACCTCACCCTGTGTACCTGTGTGTGTCGTGTATGCCACCTTACCATTTAACTGTGTGTGAGATGGGTCTAAAAATGTTGATTGACTGGTTGAGTCCACTCTAATGGAGAGATCATGATTTATCATTTGATCAATTACAGTAGCTCTAATGGTATCAGACACTACTGACCTTGGTCTCCCTGTCTGTGGTCTTACCCCACTCTTGCACCCACCTCCCCCTCTTTCTCTTCCTTAATATTTAAAAAAAAAAAAAAAAAAGTCAAAAAAGTGTCCATCCATCCATTTTTCCATATTTACAGCAACCCTCCAAATTTGTAGCACATTGGCTTGCAGGCTTCTAATCCTCTAATCTCAGTGGGTGTGTGTTGGTCCTGATGAGAGGTGTCTCTTTTCAGTTTTGGCACAAGTCATTTTGTGTCCGTCACGTTTCACAATTTCTTTACATCTTATGAACTCAGCCAGCAGCTCCTGAAGAGGCAGATCACAATGTTTGGCACAGATCGAAAGCAAATCTATCTTTTCTTCTATTTGTATTTTTAAGCACTTTGTGGATGGATCAATGGTTGGAAAATAGGGAGAAGACTAATATTTTGTTCCTCATTGTACAGTATACATGAATGTATTAATATACACTTTCTTGGTGAATAAAAATGATAGCTCTTGTGAACTAACTAACTAACTAACTAACTAATTAAATAAATACATGTTTACAGACATACAGTACATTTGCCAATAATTAGAAGAAGAAGAAAAAGAAACCTATACTTTAGTAAAGAAAACAATCACGAGAGGTTGATTGTAACAAAATGAGAGGTATTCACTGATTAAATCCATGCTTTCAGCCCCGTCGAAAGGAGAAACAGGGATATTCACAAAGATTGCGGTCGGAATATGAAGACAGCATGAGGGTGAAGGGTTTGGGAAACAGTACGTTAATTTGTGCAAAAAGTGCTGAAGGTACACGTGAGTGTAAGCAAGAACATACTTCATGGATTTCAATGCAAACCTGGTTGAGTTCATGTATATACAGTACAGTATACAGTACTATGCAAAAGTCTTCGGCACCATTATTGTCCTTGATAGAAATTTTGTTGTATATGATGATGATCATGCCTGCATTATTAATTGCAAAACCATTCAATATTTTCAAACATAACTTACAAATAAATAAATAAATAAATAAATAAATGAAAAATAAATAAACGAATGAATGAATATTGTTACAGAAAAACATTTGCATGCCTATAAAGAAGGCAACGTATTACGTGACAGACCAGGTTTCGGATTTTTATTTATTTATTTATTTATTTATTTATTTTTTATGCATGTATGAGTTTTGCATGAAAATGTGAAAAAGGTTATCAGAGGAACTCTGGCATATTCTTCATCATTTTTTTTTTGTTTGTTTGTTTTGTGGACAACATTTTGGCCAAGCGTGATAGCTGAGGAGCTGAACTGTTAACATGGTCTGCATGTTACATGAGCGGCACTGCTCGTCAGAAATCCTGAGATGGTGTGTTGGCCTGACAGCCAGTCTCCTATTGAACGGAGTTAACTTCAGTTGACATCTTTTTTTCCCCCCCCATTGCTGTTGCTTTGGGCGTAAAGCTGATTTGGATTTAGCGATTTTTATCCATATGTTTTAAACAGGATGCTGTTGACCTGTGATCTGAACACCCTGGACACTCCACTGGCCGCCAGAGGTAAAACAAAAATATTGGGTTATGACTTTTGACATGAGAAAAAGTCATTCCTTCTGTCTTATGGGGTGATGGAGGGAAAGACGGATTACTCAACGTCACAGTAGCTGCATCCAGGAGGGCTAGCTTAATTTAATGCTACAATCTCGTTCTGTTTTATCCAGTTTTCTTTTAAACGCAGTATATCAAGCTCCTGATCTGTTGTCTTAACAGAATTAACAGTAAGCCCTTTAGTTGTAAGAAAACTAATATTTAACAGTCTTAGCTTCAGATCAGCGGTGATGGCCATCTATTCAGTGTGCTCTGAAGTCGTGGTCTCTATACTTGTTAAATCACTTCAACAGAATTTCTTGGTCTTTCAAATTTTTTATTTAGCACGGGCCGTCTCAATAATTATAATAATAGTATTTCATATTTTCATTATTTAAGATTTCATAATAATCTTCATACTGCAATGTTTTTACTGTGAAACTCATCGGAGTAATTGAGAATTTTCAGATTTTCAAGTACACGTTGCTGTACAGTACATACCTTCTGGGTCAAGCCGTTTATCAATTACATGCGATTCTGACTTCGGACTAGTTTCTTGTGTGATATCGTTTGGTATAATCACAATGATATATGCAGAAATGAAAGAGGGCAGAGAAAAAGACAGCATTTTAATCCTTATGGTAATGAATAAATATATAAAGTTAAGAATTACCTGAAATTCAGCTGCAAGTGTAGCAGATGAGTGATCGAACAGATTAGCTTTTATTTCAAAAGAGAGGGTATTTATTGAACAAAAACACTGAAACACTGGTGTGATTCAGTAAATCGAAACGTATAGTTGAATATGCGAGTTGTGTTGAGTATGGGTGAGAACAATTTCAAAAACTTTGTTAAAAGGGTATAATTATATAGAAAGAGTACACATAAAACAATACTGTTTACAATACTAAATTGTTCTGAATGGAGTGCCGTTCTGTAACTATATTCAGTTATGAGCCGTGTTGGGGGACGTTACTTTTTAAAGTAATTACATAAAAAAAATTACTGCCTTCAAAAAGTAATCCGTTACATAAGTTTGGCCCAAAAACTGTTACCTACTAATACCCCCATTTCATCTACGCGGTTTCACGCGGTTTCGCGCGGTGGCCGTATGTACGGTTCATCATGATTCATCGCGAGTTTTGGCGCTGTGATTAGGTTTCCATCTTTCCGCGCGTCGGTCCTCACATAGTCAAATCACATAGGTGAGATAGGGGTGTAACAGCAGAAATAACAGAGGAGGGTGGGTTATTGGGGGGGCGGGGCTTGTAGGACGACTTCCTCTCTCACACACACACACACACACACACACACTAATGGATTGGGAATGACTGCTGTCTGGCTCACAGATTACATAAATTGTCTGAATATTACATTTTTTACAAAAAGGCCAGGGGACAGGACTGGAGAGACAGGGCGACAGAGACTGAGAGACAGGGCTGGCCAGGGGCGACAGAGACTGGAGAGACAGGGCTGGCCAGGGGCGACAGAGACTGGAGAGACTGGGCTGGCCAGGGGCGACAGAGACTAGAGAGACAGGGCTGGCCAGGGGCGACAGAGACTAGAGAGACAGGGCTGGCCAGGGGCGACAGAGACTAGAGAGACAGGGCTGGCCAGGGGCGACAGAGACTAGAGAGACAGGGCTGGCCAGGGGCGACAGAGACTAGAGAGACTGGGCTGGCCAGGGGCGACAGAGACTAGAGAGACAGGGCTGGCCAGGGGCGACAGAGACTAGAGAGACAGGGCTGGCCAGGGGCGACAGAGACTAGAGAGACTGGGCTGGCCAGGGGCGACAGAGACTAGAGAGACTGGGCTGGCCAGGGGCGACAGAGACTAGAGAGACTGGGCTGGCCAGGGGCGACAGAGACTAGAGAGACTGGGCTGGCCAGGGGCGACAGAGACTAGAGAGACTGGGCTGGCCAGGGGCGACAGAGACTAGAGAGACTGGGCTGGCCAGGGGCGACAGAGACTAGAGAGACTGGGCTGGCCAGGGGCGACAGAGACTAGAGAGACTGGGCTGGCCAGGGGCGACAGAGACTAGAGAGACTGGGCTGGCCAGGGGCGACAGAGACTAGAGAGACTGGGCTGGCCAGGGGCGACAGAGACTAGAGAGACAGGGCTGGCCAGGGGCGACAGAGACTAGAGAGACAGGGCTGGCCAGGGGCGACAGAGACTAGAGAGACAGGGCTGGCCAGGGGCGACAGAGACTAGAGAGACAGGGCTGGCCAGGGGCGACAGAGACTAGAGACCGGATGGGTTAGTGGTTGGATGCTGACCTAACCGGGTTAGTAGCTAATGGAGTTAGTGGCTAACCGGGTTAGTACTGATCTAGTAGGGGGAACTGAACACAAAAGGAAAGGCACACATGAGGCTATTCCAAACTAGGGGCTAACCCTACTAGCAGTCAAGGCCTACCAGCGGCTAACCCTGCTAGTGGCTAAGCCCTCATGTGGCTACACATAACTAAACAAACAAAGAAATACACCAGAAGGCCGACACTGGGGATACAAAGAACAGTACTTACACAGGAGGAGACACGGCCTAACTCAACACTGAACAAGGCAGCTCCATGAATCCCTCAGAACAAGGAACGTACAGAAAACCAAAACTAGAGCCCTCTGAAAACAAAGGTTACAAAACACAAACCAAATATTAACTTAAAGAAACAAATGACGGCATTCTCTCTCTCTCTCTCTCTCTCACTCTCTCTCTCTCTCTCACACACACACACACACACACACACACACACACACACACACACACACACACACACACACACACACACACACACACACACACACACACACACACACACACACACACATACATACATACATACATACATACATACATACAAAAAAAAACAATGCTCGACCCAGAACAACTCAGTTTCCCAGAACAAACTGCTATTTATAGAAACTTTAATGAGCCACCTCAGTTCAGGTGAGCGAGCACTCATCACCTGACTGAGGTGCCTTCTGGGAAACTGAGTCGACCAACAAAAACTACAAACAGACAAACAGAAACAGTGACCTCTAGTGGAGGTTCCTAACACACCTCCTGTTGCTGAAGAATAGTAAGTCGAACCATTAGGTGCCACAAAGTTTCTGATTAATGAGTTTTCTCTTCTTGATCTCTTGGTCTTTTCTTGAATTATCTTCTTGAACAAGAATGAACAAGACATCAAGGCCCATTACCCTGACCATAACCTTAAGCCTTTCCTGGAGCTGGTAGAGCAGCCACGGCAACGTGAGACTGGCCAGAGTCTCTAGGGCTTGCTGCCGCTTGCTGGCATAACCCAATCAGAATAAGGTGATTAGACGCTCGTTCCTGGAGCTGGCTGGCTATTATGGGATTTTCATACCTAAATTTTGAATCTTAGACCGAGCTTCTTAAAAAGTAGCCACCGGATCCGGTCTATTGGATGAAGCCATTGCAACGGGTTTTTAAAAAGATTCAAGCAGTTTTGCATTTTCACCTATGCAACTGTGTAAAGCACTATAGCCTTCATTCCCTGTGTCGAATTAAGAAACAGTTCTGCATGCGACATGTCCCTATTTTATACATCCTCTCAGACAAGACTTAGAATGCAACTTGTCCATCGTGTCCATTATTCAGCCAGGTCCTGCTGCTGTTTTGTCCTGGAACAAGACTTTCATCCCCAAAGTGCTCAAGTGTTGCTGGAATAAATAGCTAAATCTTGTACACATTGCTTTGCACATCATTGTTACCTTCACATAACTTTCTATCTATAGCTGCTGCTGTAACACGAAATCACCATAAGAGGGCGGCAAAGAGTTTCTCTTTCAGCTATACTTTATCTGCCTGTATGTGGCTGCTTTCTCTTACTGCATACCACAGGACGGACAAAGTGATGTTACATTGGGCGGCATTGTAATCCACAATAATTAATGAGCTAGACACTTTTAATTTGAAATACAGATTCTGTATGTGATTCATAAATTTTATTTTCATATTGTGAAGCTGCTTTGAGACAATGACCGTTGTTAAAAGCACTATATAAATAAAATTGAATTGAATTGATTGGAGGAAATTCTTCTTTTCTTTTTTTTTTCCATTCAATCACAGTGACACTAGACAATCATGTGGGAGGATCTAGATCTAGATAGATAGATATGCTGAAGGAAATTCCAAATAGCTAGTAGTAATGAGGACAGTAACACAAAGACGGGTTTGTAGATGTGATTGCACACTGCACAGTGTACATATAGTCAGTAGACACCGCCCAGAAATGTAGTTACACTGTACGCGTGCGATGCTAAACCACAAGCATATAAGTCACAAGTAATATAAAGGGAGGGAAAAAAAAAAAGCAAGGGAAATTAAGTAATAACAATAGTACAAAGATAAATGCAATGCAACCATTGACGTGCAATTGTAGTGAAGAGGAAGTGACAACAGGGCACATAGTAATAACTGTGCAAAAGAACAGCATTAAAAGTGAAAAGTCTTCATGTATTTGGCATAACCTCAGTGTAAGTGAGCGGACTCTGAAGACAGCGATGTAAATAGCAGAAGAGCCTTAAGCCTAGACCTCCGAATTCACATCTCCATACCCCTGTGGAGAGGTGGTGAAAAGATAACGTTTTCCTCCAGCTATGTTGTATGTTTCACTCTTCCTCATTGGAAGCTGTCGCAAGATTGGGTGGAACCAAACAGTATAGTAATAATTTTCTATACTGTTTGGTTCCACCCAATCTTGCGGCAGCTTCCAAGACCTCCTAAGACTTTCTTGCCAAATAGCACTACAGGGTGGGTGAAAAAGAACTATTCAATATTTGTATGATATGTGGGTGGGAGAACATTGGAGACCTTATTTTCATGCAGGATGGTGCACCACACCGTTTTGCTCTTACTCTTGCATGCGTGCGTGGTTAGACCTGCATTTTCCAGAACGTTGGCTGGGATGACGCTGACCTCAGGAATGGCCTCCATGAAGTCCAGATCCCACCACATGTGATATTTTTCCTGTGGGGCTACACAAAGGAGGAGGTGCACAGGACAAAGCCTCGCACACTGGAGAACTTCGGATTCTGGAGGTCCTCAGCAATATCCCGAATAACTTTAGACTGGTATTTCATTCCCAGCCGGTTGAGGAAACTGGTTAGAGCCACCGGTGCCTACGTTGAAATTGAACGATTTGCTTAATTTGATTTATATTAGAAATATGGAATTTATTTACCAAGTTTTAATGCCCAGTTACTTTTCACCCACCCTGTAGTTTTATGGTTAGACTAGCCTATACAGGTTTCTAGCAGATCATAGTAGATAGATCACAAATATGATCAGAATTTAAAAAAAAATGAATCTTATATAAAAATATGATATAATCACTGTTATCCATTGACATGAGTCACGATTTTGCTTACGTCACTTCGAATTAATGCCTGGGGATTGCTGAATGAACAGTTCTAAACAATTAATAAACGACTCTTTCAGAATAAGCAATTGAACCACTATGGCTATGAAGTGGATAGCAGCCCGGGGGGTTGCCGGGGAAGGGGTTGCCATGGAAACAGATGGATTTCTGGGTCCATTCCCAGTCTTGCTTCCTGATACTCAGCAACGTTTTCCCCCACCTTCATCTTTTCATTGTCCCTCTGGCCATTTTCTTGTTTCCTTCTTCTCTGTATTTTCCCCTTTGTGTTTCTTTCCTTTTTGCACATATGGTCTTCCGATAAAAAAAAATAAAAAATTAAAACACACAGAGAATCTGGATTGTCAAACGGTTGATGACAGCAATATACACAACACTGTATGTATACTGTATGTACTGTGTGTATACTATATATATATACTGTATACAATATATATATATCCAACTTCCAGCACAGTGAACAAATTATATTGTAAATACTACTTTTAAAAAAAATCAAGAAACTGAAATTTGCCCAGAACTTATAATAATAACTAAATCTTTTATTTCATCCTGACACATTTCCCAGGGTCCCATATTTGTTAGTTCTACCCACACAGGAGTTGTTGCGCCCTCTGCTGGCCAGAAGACAAACAACATTTGGAATATAATTTGACTCCACAAATATTCCTATCCACTTGAACCTTCAATGTGTCTGAGCTGGTTTTAAAGAAAAATTAAAACCTAAGACAGATGAGTAAACTGTCCATCTCAATATTTATTGCATATCAGATTTTTTTTTATATAGTGTCTATATCGTAATATTGTTACAGAGTTAGAAACAAACTGGACAAGTTTTAATCCATACTCGCCTAAATAATGTTGTCCAGCTTAAAGTGAGAGTGGCCTGTCTGACGAATTAGAGGAAAACACCACCAGCCCAGCATCTTTATCCCTTTATATCTATTACAGTCTCCATTTCCACTCTCGTTTTTCATTACACCCCCCCCCCCCCCCCCGCCCCCCTCACCCAATGCTGTCTAGCTCACTTTCTATACCCCATATATGTTTCTCTCTTATTTTCGCAGCCATTTCTTCAATTACTTTCTCTCCCGCACCATAACAGCTCAACCCACTCCCCTGAAACTGGTAACCAGATACAGGATAATACACATAATGCACACTGTAATGGATTCTCCTTGCTGTATAGCTGCCAGGTTTACAGATATCACGTCTCTTCAGTTAACTGTCTGACTTTGTCCATTTTTGTCATGCATACCTGAAGGCATGATCATCTGAAACCACAGTGATGCTGAGAGATGCATGGGAGAGAGTTTTGGTGGTGCAATTCTTTCCTCACGCACCATGTTCATGTTCATGCCAACTTGTCTTTGAATGATGTTGAGCTGTTGATGTTTTTAACAAGAATCCTGGTGGGACATGAAGACATTTCCAGGGCGGTTCTCTCAGTAAAATATTCCTGCAAAATGATATAAAAAAGGATATTTAGCATAAGGATTATAATGTGTACCTAGTGTCATACTTGGGCTAATATGTAAAGTGTGAATGGTTTCACAATTCAAGAGAGCACTTAAAGGCCAGGAAAAAAAAATTTTTTAGCTGTCTAAAATCTTGGGCCCTAAAAACAGAAGGATTCAAAGATATATGCCTCGTTGCTGTCAAGAAAATAGGAGCATACAAATATTGGGCAAAGGGAATTTTGTGGCCAAGCAACATAGGACTCTGAGAACATACAGTAGGGCTCTGGGAACACTGGGATCTTGTAACATAAGACCCTTATAGCACTAGAAACATTAATCTGCTTGGGGAAAGTGCTATGAGGTGATATAGGACTCTATGACCATAGAGATCTAGGAACATAGGGCTCTGAGAAGAAAAAATGCCTGGAAAGATAAGACACTATGCATATTTGCATGTATACTTACACTTACACAGCATACACAGCACCTAGAAGTAACATCAGTCAAACTCTGTGGGAGTGTGGTTAGCTCAAATACCTAAGACAGAGATAGTCCTTTAGATGTTGCTTAAAGATGATCACCTATAGGTGCCATAACAGAAAACAGTCTAGATGTGTGTCTTCCTCGATCTCAGAGGAATGGGAGAGATCATGGTGCAGTGCCGGGGTAGGAATATCGGACTCTGAATTGGGATAGGGGTACATAGAGCTCTAAGAACATATGGATACGGGAATATTGAGAAACAGAAACATTGGGCTCTGAGACAGGGTGCTGCTAAAGATCCTGGGCCCCTCGAAACCCTTCTTGAAACCCAGGATTCTAAAAACATGGACTCTGGGAACATAAGGCACGGAGATCATAAGACCCACCAGAATACAAACATTAATCCCTAAAGATTCTCAGTCATCCAGGTGAGGTTATCTGGAGTTTGAGTCATATCAACTGGACTGCTTTCTTTTTCTTTTACCCTACGTTGAGGGAAGTTTATCATATTTGTATCCTCCGAGGTCAAAGTATCCTCTCCTGTCTGACATGGCTTGTTACACGAGGGAGTACGGGGAGTCCTTAAGTGTGGCTTTAGGTCTTAGGTATAACCAAAGCTGTGATGGAATTTGGAGACGGATTGGTGGAGCTGAGAGGTCTTGTTCTTCCTGGGGATGGCTGAAAGGGCAGCCTGAAAAAGCAGGAGACAGGTACCTACTGTAAGACCTCCACCTCTGTTGAGAGAAGGACTTGGACATAGGTGGCTTATTTTACCCATCTCTTGAACAATCTTTCCTCCCCCTCCAAATGTTATACATTCTCATCCTCAAGCATTTCCTTCAGGTGATAAATCAAGTGATATTGATGATTCAGACCCTGAGGTGTTGCTCTTTCTGTGGTGATACATCCTGCCATATAGATGATGTTTGGTCTCACCAATGTAGAGCTCTGAATACTCATCATTGTGTTGGACCAATATTATATTGCTCTTTTTATGTTTTGGTGTCTGGTCTTTGCGGTGGATGAGTTTCAGACAGCGAACCTGTATGTGGTCTCACTCACTCATACCACTATACCACTTTATCCTTTATTCAGGGTCACGGGGGCCTGGAGCCTATCCCAGGAGACTTAGGGCATAAGGCAGGGTACACCCTGGACAGGGTGCCAATCCGTCACAGGGTACACACACATACACACACTCACTCATTGATTTACACACTACGGCCAATTTGGGAACGCCAATTAGCCTAACCGACATGTCTTTGGACTGCACCGCCATCACGCCATCACGCCATCGGGCCCCTGATCACTTTTCCTCAGTGAAAAGTGATCAGGGGCCCGATGACACTGCGTTCTTCTCAATGAGCCCCTTCAGTGAAAAGGAAATGACCCTTTGCCAGGGTTAAAGAGAACACGTCCTCCATGACCCTGCCAATTGTAACTGTAACGCAAGATACAGCATGTTGGTGTGTTTGTTCATTATTAACCACTCCATCCAGATACCTGATTCAGCTCCACATACAAAGAGCTCTTCTTACAGCAGGTCTCACAGAAAGTCACTGAGGCCTAGAGGAACCCGGAGGAAACCCACCAAGCACGGGGAGAACATGCAAACTCCATGCACACAGAGACGGGAATCGAACCTGGCCGTGAATCGAGCCTGAACCCTGGCGGTGCAAGGCAACAGTGCTGACCCCTGTATGTGGCGTCTTCCAAAAATCCTTTTTAGCTGCTCAGACATTCCAGTCACATATGGGATGATAAGATTTTTCCATTGGGTCTGGATCTCAGCTCTCTCTGTCGTCCTTACGTTGGACCTTGAAGCAATTTTTCGAAGGCATATCCGCCGGCCTTGATGGTTGTCTTTAGATGCTTGTATTCCTTTTATTCGGACCCAACACAATGTTCAGATTTTGCCGGAACGGAACCAGTTGCACACAAGCAGCTACCTGTCTCTTGATTCTTTAAAGAACAAAACCCGAAACATCCTGTCCATATCGTCACGGTAGCACAAGCTACTCCTTTATTGCCGAGTTAAGATCCTCAGTGAAAAGTGATCAGGGGCCCTGATGACACTGCGTTCTTCTCAATGAGCCCCTTCAGTGAAAAGGAAATGACCCTTTGCCAGGGTTAAAGAGAACACGTCCTCCATGACCCTGCCAATTGTAACTGTAACGCAAGATACAGCATGTTGGTGTGTTTGTTCATTATTAACCACTCCATCCAGATACCTGATTCAGCTCCACATACAAAGGGCTCTTCTTACAGCAGGTCTCACAGAAAGTCACTGAGGCCTAGACTGGTTTAAAAATGTAAGAGGACGTAAGATAAAAAGCACAGTTTACAAGATGTGAAAATGATTTCGTGCCCAACACGCTTTTTTTTTCCCCCAAAACGTTTTTAAACTGTAAGTAAATGTGGTCAAAGCAAGATGACGCTTTGAATGACGGACCATTATTTTTTGTTACTTACTTTAGAAAAAGAGTTTGTTTTCAGGCTGTTTTCCTTCAAGCTGTTTGATTTCTACATCATTAGAGAGCGGAAGCTGCTTTATCACATCCTCCATGTTCATCTGTACAGCCACAGGCTAAAACCATTTACACACACACTCTTGGGACCCAGTCCGGAAATAAACAATGACTCTGGATCTGTGAGAGCAGCAGAGATGCTGATGCAGAAATGTACTTAAACGTTCTCTTTTCTTGTTTCCGAATGGAGTTTTCCTCCACAGAGTACTATTTACAATTTTCCCCATTATGATAGAAATCAAAGGCTCGAACAAGTATATATGTATATAGTACTAGTATGGAATGCGAAATGTGCAGCTACAATCTGAATTTGAAATGTACAAAAATGCATTTTGCCTGTGTAATTGTAAATGGAGCTAGCGTTTGGTTATCAACCTCAAAGCGCAATTCATATTCCATTTCCATCGTTTCGGTCAATGAAGAGTGTTTCAAGATCGTTGTTTCAGATTTTGAATCTGATTTGCCGCTCTTTCACAAGTCCTGGAATATGGCACGTGCCATCAAGGAGGACAAACTCCATAGATGTGATGTACTGGTGATTCAGTACATTCAGGTGGTCAGCTGACTTTTTTGACACGCGAGTCTAGACCTGAGCAACCAGATCATAACCCCTCCTCCAGAGGCTTGTACAGTGGACACTATGCATTATGGGTGCAAAGCTCCATCCCTTCTCACCCTGATGCACCCATCACTCTGGAATAGGCTCAATATGGACTCGTCAGATCACATGACATTTCTCCATCACTCCAAAGTCCAATCTTGATTCTCCCAAGCAAACTGAAGCATTTTTTGAGTCTCAGTAACAAGGGTGTTTCTTATGGACACCGCTCATGTTAGCAGCTAGTCCCCCTCCTGTGAGTTCTTATCACACAGTGTGTTTATGGAAAATGCTCTTAAACATACTGTAGCTCTGTTTTTTTTTACTGTTGATTTTTTACCAAGTGATCTCCAGTTTGTTCCAACCTTCCAACCCAATCTTCGATGAAGTTGATGGTTCAGCACCATTTTGGTAACGTCTTGAAACATTCTTAACCCAGTTCCAGTAACTGCAAACCCCCAATTATTTACTTGATTCAGTTTTGAAATGGTGACTTTTTTGGCATGGGAGTGCATTTGTTAACCTTTTAATTGTAGTAGTTACAGAAAAGTGATTTAGCAACCATGCACACAAATGCAAGCCAAAGAATACTATTTAAATTACAAATTCACCAATTCAAATAAAAATTTGACTTATTTAAAATCCAGATTATAGTGGTACATGAGAACATATACGAATGAGAACATTTCATGTTTTTAATAGAGTGAGATTTTTTTTTTTTTAAACTGATTTTGACATAAATCTGTTCAAATTTCAGAATTTCCGTAAGTAAATTCCGTAAGCTAGCTAGCTACTTACCAAACCAGCTAGTCTGCACTTCAAGCTAATTAGCCAAGCAGTACAACGTTACACACAATACAGACAAAACTAAATCAGCAAGTAGTATTTCTCAGTTTTTATTTCGTGGTTTTATCATACAGTCACAATTTAAACACACGCAAATATTCACAGGCCGTATGCATCTATACAGTTAAGAGTCCGGTAGGTGGGTGGAGACGCTTTAGGTTAGGCGTGTCCAAGCAAATAGTCCATTGTAAGAACGAAGTACGTACTGTAGTGTGCGTGTATATGAGTATGTGTGTGTGGCAGTTGGTTTAAGTCTCTTGCGCTCATCTCCGTATATTACCGAACAATAATTTAAAGGTATTTGCAAACCTAAAAACAAGACAGAAATGGTAGACAGACACATTTTTCAGCACATGAGATCTTTAAACCATCATAATTCCACACAGTTTGTGTATTTGGAATCCAAATAACCCCAATAAATAATGCCTAATTGTTTTTTTTTTTAATTGCCTTTATGGTGATCATTCAAACACGACTCATGCAGTCTGACGTCTAACCACAAGCCTCAGGGTCAGTTTATGAGCTCTTTAAGGGTTCTTGGGAAAGGTTCCAATAAAGGGATAAAAAATAACATTTAACAAAAGAGAGTATGCAGTGACAAGTTAGACAAGTTAAACAAACAAAATATGAATTTATGATACCTGAAATTCTTTGTCTAATTGTAATTGTACTGACTGCACGTCTCCTCAATAGTGAGAACAGCCATAACATTAAAACCACTGATAGGTGAAGTGAATAACAGTGATTATCTCATTATAATGGCATAGATAAGGGTATGTATATGTGGAGGCGAGAAAAATGGGACACTGACTAGTGCGAAATTTGTGCTGGCTGGATGACAACTCTAAAAGCGCAGGGCCTTGTGGGGTGTTCCCAGTATGGACAGTAGTGTTAGTACCTACCGAAAAATGGTCTAAGGAAGGACAACTGGTGACCTAAAGTACCAGTCGGACCCAGTTTACTTTTGTTACTTTTTCCACATGTCTCAGGTAGGAGGTTGGGGTCAGAGTGCAGCGTCAGCCAGGATACAGTGCCTCCTGGAGCACATAGGGTCAAGGGCCTTTCTCAAGGGCTCAACAGTTGTAGCTTTGGTGGTGGTTTGGCTTGAACCCCCAACCTTTTAATCAGTTACCCACAGTTATAACCGTTTGAACCACTACCCCCCTGGTGTGGGCGGCTGCTTAGCCACAAACTTGCCAGCGTGTCCATGCCGACACGTGTCTTCCATTGAAAGTTCCTACATTGAGCCGGTGAGCATCAGAACTGGACCACAGAGCAATCAAAGAAGGTGGCCTGGATTGATGGCTCCCATTTTCTTTTACATCCTGTGGTTTGTGGGGTGTGCATGTCCATCATCCTGTATTTACTATGGGAAGAAGGCAAGCCAGCAGAGGCAGTGAGATGCTTTGGGAAAGGTTCTGCTGGGAAACCTTGGGTCCTGCTATTCATGTGGATGTTACTTGTAGTATTACACATAACATCCACATAAACACTGTTGCTGACCAATATACTCAGTTCCCTGATGTCAGTGGCCTCTTTCAGCAGGATAATGTTCCCTGGCACACATCTAACATTATTTATGGTTTCATGAACAGTTGAAGGCGTTGACTTCTGGACTTCTTGGTGCTGGACAAACAAGTCGTCAGCCGGTCAAAGCTTTACGGTTTGGTAACACACAGGATGACCTACACAATAACTGGCAAGTAATTTTAATGTTATGGCTAATTGGTGTATTTGCAGGGAATTACATCATTATGTAAAACCTGTATAAACATGAAAGGAAAGAGTGGGAAAGACCCTTATAGAAGCCTTACAAAACCTTATATAAAGCTTACATTAACTCTATCGAGTCTTAGGTAAACCTCATGTAGACCTTAATCATTTTCAGAAACACGCCTTATACAAAGCTGACGAAAAACCCGACAAAGTCCTCCCGTGAACCTCACATAAGCCATAATGTAGAAATTATTATGTATGATCCTTATGTAAATAGAGACAAAACTTAACTTCAAATGTATGCAAATTTTACATAACCTTAAGTAATAACATAAGTATGAACAGCCAAACTTTTTACATAACAGCCTTATGTAAATCTTCTGTTAACTTTACATAAGCCGCACACAATCCTTAAATAAACTAAAGTGCGATGTATACACAAATCTCGCTTAAACCGTACAGTATGTAAACCTTTCAGAAAACCTTTCCTAAAGTGTACATAATATGTCCATAAGCCGTATATGAACTTTATGTCAGCTTTAAATAAAACCTTATCTAATGGTTAGGATGAAGTCGTGAAGGTCATTTCTCTTTAGCATTATGCGCATTACTGGAAACTTAGTTCATGCAAGATATCTTATAGATTCTAATATGACTAGCGATCCAAAATGATTTATGCTAACGGGAATGTAAAAAAGAAAATCGATGCTCGCTAGGAGACCTTGGACACACAACCGTTTTTGTTTTTTGGTACCAGCCAAAACGAGCACACGACAGCGTCGATTCTAGCGTTTCTAATTCTGCGCGTATAGACCACCCCCACGTTATTAGCCGTCTGTAATCCGGCCAACGGAATCCAGACCCCGTTCGGTAAACCCTGATCAGAATCACAAACATGGATACACACACACACAAACACACACATACACACAGTACAACATGCATGCGAGCCTGGAGAACGAGAGAAAGACATCTGCACTCGTCTTCATCCGTCTGTCTGTCTTTTCCAGCTCTTTTCTACACAGTAGTCCGCTCAGCAAGAGCCGTTCCTCTAGTTTCCTCTTCAGGAGATGACCAGGGTGACTTAAAAATGATTTTCCGGGTTATTTTTCTTCTAGCCGACGCCCATTTATAGTTTTTTTTTTTTTTTTCAGTAGCAAACATAATGAAATTTGTTCAAGCCAACAAAAAGCTATGTTCTAACGGATTTTGTGCTGGAACTATCCATCCATCAATTTATCCATCCAGTTTCTATTCAATGGATGTGGATGCAAAACTGAATCTATATAAACCAGAAGCCAGCGCGCCATGGCTGAGACTGCGAGATCGGACTTGAAGAAACGATGAAAATAAAGGAAGGATGTACGAACGTGATATAATTTCGTCTTCTTTGCAGCATGTCTCTCTTTATGTAAAGGATCCTGGACAAGGCCACCGTTTCAATGCTGCACCAATGTTGGTGGGACGCATAATTCATCCCTCATTGGTGTATCAAAGAAGGGATAGCGGTGTGCTCCTTGGCGTCTTATTGGTGAGCGGTTGCCATGGCCGCGCTGGCGGGGTGTGCCAGGCCGTTGGACCCTGAGGATGACAGGGAGAGCGCCGAACTCGAGGAAGACATGGTCCGTCCGTTCTGGCACCTGGGCGGATAAAGCAGGAAGTGATGTCATTAATATAGGTTCAAAAACAGCATATTAAGAGATGACAGGTGGCTAATGAGGTACTTAATGAGGATCGGTCACCAGTCGGGTAACGATGACTAGCGGTGCTAATCCTCCAAATCACAGATTACTGCTTTAAAGTCAGACAACAATAATCTGGTTAATCCAACTGTACAAACTGTTAAAAGGCCAAGTTGCCCTCTAGAATTTGGTACTAAAGAAATTTTTAAGTTTGTTGAATCTTCAATTAAACCCCGTCCTTTAACCAACGACGCAATCTGAACAGAGGTCCTATGGAGCAAGTGGCAATTCTCTCCGGATGGGAGGGGAATACTCTACTCTATCTGCCCCTGTCGATCACAATGACACTAGCCAATTGTGGACATCTGTGTGTATGCAAAAGAAAACAACTCGCAAATGGTAGCTGAATGACTGTCACACTGACCAGGACTGGGATTTTCTGACCCGACTCGCTGCTACTTTCTCTCTGTACGGCGCGTTGTCCAGCTGCACGTCTCGGCTTGGCTCCGTCTCAGACCCCGCCCTCGAGAAGTCCATTTGAAACAAAGTGGGCGGAGACCTGTCTAGCGCCAGGAGCATGATGTTTTCAGCCTGGAGTTAAAAAAAAACAACAAAAAAAACAGGTCTATTACCACTAATTTAACACATTTTTTTTTTGTTTTTTTATTTTTATTTTCTCCTCTTGTGTGGTTATAAACGTACCCTGTATCTGGAATTGGTGCCCATCTTTATGGAGGCCCTGGCATATTGGCTGATGGGTCGCTTGTAGCCGACGGCGGAGGTGGGTCTCCTCTTCATCTGGGTAAATTTACTGAGAGAGAGAGAGAGAGAGAGAGAGAGAGAGAAATCACTGCCTGGACCAAAGCAACACACAACTTCTACTCTGTGTGTGTGTGTGTGTGTTTGTGTGTGTATGAATGAGCAAATGCGTTCCTCTTTCTCCTGAATGCCCTTTTGTTCTCTCAGCTGTTTGTGAGAAGAACACTGGGACCTTGTGAGATCGTTCAGGGAAACTGTGTCACTTTCGCTACAATGTTTAACACCATTGTTTTATCAAAGCTCAATTAGAAGTAGGCTACATACAAAAGTAAGCTTAGACTACACACACACACACACACACACACACACACACACACAGACCCAGACAAACTATGATCATGTTTCCATACGCACATCACTCAGATCTGTGTGCACAGGCATCCACCATGAAATTGAGGTCGTTCCAAGGTCAAGGTCGCACCAAGGTCAAAGATCAAAGGGAACCTACTTCTCGGCAGGGACGAGAGGTTGGAATTTCCACTGGTCCTCGTCGACGTCGAACACCAGCCGGTTCATGATCTTATTCTTCTCCTCCGGCGGGATGAAGTTCTCGATTATGAGGTACCTGCACACGTGAACGCACACACACCAATAAATAAAGGTCAGAGACACCGTGGGCTTGTGGGCCAGTACATACTGTGTGTGTGTGTGTGTGTGTGTGTGTGTGTGTGTGTGTGTGTGTGTGTGTGTGTGTGCATTCACTTGAACTTAAGCTCTCTTGTGAGCTCATTCTGCGTCTGCTCCAGTTCCTGTCTGGTTCTGACGTGCTCGTCGTTCACGTCCTGAATCTCAGATTTCACCGACTGCAGTTTAGCATACAGCTTTAGAAAGAGAAAGACAGAGACACAGAGAGAGAGAGAGAGAGAGAGAGAGAGAGAGAGAGAGACGTATAGACGACAGTGAGATGACAGAAGATCCTGACGTCCAATCTGCTGCCCAAACTAACAAGACTGGAACGTTCAATTATGCAAAAGTAGGCCAATCACAGATGGTCTCCCAGGCAACCACATCCTATAATCTACCCCCTGCCAAGCCCTTACATTCTAATACCCTCGGCTTCCCTTCATCATTCATCATGCATTCGTCTACTCTTCGTCCCATCTATCCATTTGTTTATCCATCTATACAACCCTTTAAATACGTGTTAACGCATTCCTTTACCCATCCGATTTTTTCACATCCATCTTTCCATCCATCCAACAATCTATCGTTCCCGACATCTATCTAGAGTTACTTACCTGTCTAAAAACACAGTATCTATCTATTGTCCCATCATTCCATTTATCATAAAACCTATCGAAACCTCGAAATAATATCCATCTCATCGACCCTATTGGTATTATATCCTTCCCGCCTTCCATACTTCAATCTAGCCATCTATCTATCTGTCCGTAAATACAAACAAACATTTAATGTACAATTTAAATGAACCTCAACCCTCCTTTTAACCCATCCATCCATCAACCTATTCATTCAATTATTCTTCCATCCATCCATCCATCCATCCATCCATCCATCCATCCATCATTCTCTGCATCTACAGTATCTATCCATCATAATATCCAAATCTTATCTAAACAATACCATTATTATCCATTATTCAACAATCACTATCTAGTCCATCACTTTCTTAATCCACCCCTTATCCATTCATCCATCCATCCTGTAATCTATTTTCGATCCATCCTGCACCATCATTCTGTTCATCATAGTGCCTATCTAAACCTATTCATGCATTTATTCATCCATCCATCCATCATCCCTCAATCCATTAACTCATCCACCCCGACATCCATCCATCCAGCATTTCGTGCATCCATCTATCCATCATGCGTTCTAAATCTAATTTAAGAATACAGCATCTATTCCACCATTAGTCCATCACATCCCTAATCCGTCACTTACCCCATCAGTCCATCCATCCTTTAATCAATCCGTCAATCCATCCCTTTCCATAATTCCATTCATCATACTACCTATCTAAACCCAGAAATAAAATTCATTCATCCCATTAACTCTGTATTAACTCTATAATATGATGTCTATTGTATCCTTCCCTCTACTGTGTCATCCTTCCAGCCTTCCATACCTCAATCTACCCATCTATGCATCCGTCCATAGACATCCATCCATGTACAATTTAAATAAGCTCCAACCCTCTCTTTAACTCATTCATCCATCAACCTATTCATGCATTCATTCATCCATCCATCCATCCATCTATTCTTCCTTGAACCATCAATTTATCCATCCATCCATCCATCCATCCATCCAACCATCATTCCCTGTATCCATAAATCCATTAAACCCTCCTTCTCCATCATTCCATTCATCACACTCCCTATATGAACCTAGAAAGTAAAATACAACCCATCAGCTCTATCTGTATTCTATCCTTCCATATACTGTTTCATGCTTCTAGCCTTCCCTCACTTCACCCTATCCATCCATGCACACATACAACCGTTTAATGTGCAATTTAAACAAGCCGTATCCCTTTCACCATATCTATATTTCATCTACCCTTCTGGTAACACAATACATCTATCTACACACACGTGGACGAAATTGTTGGTACCCTTCGGTCAATGAAAGAAAAACTCACAATGGTCACAATTATAATAGAATTATACATAATAATTCTATTAATGTTAAACAGTGAAAGTCAGACATTGCTTTTCAACCACGCTTCAACAGAATTATAAAAAAAAAATAAACTCATGGGACAGGCCTGGACAAAAATTATTTTTTATTATTACTTTTGTCAGATTAAAGTTATTTCTGTGACCATTATGAGTTTTTCTTTCATTGACCGAAGGGTACCAACAATTTTGTCCACGTGTGTATTCATTCATTCATTCATTCATTCATTCATTCATTATTCTATCCATCCATGAGCCCATCACTTTATCCAGCTATGCATCTTTCTATACATATCCTCCCATCCATCATACTGCTGTATCTGCCCATTCAACATCCATCCATCCATCCATCCATCCAGCCTCTCCATATCCCAGCTCCATGCAGTGAGTGACAGATCTGCTGTCAGCGGAGAGGAGGTCATCTCCTGAGCTGCAGCCAATCAGAGCGCAGTATTCACGCTGCAGGGGTTAAGAGGTCAGAAGTGAGAAGTCGTCACGGTGCCTGGTGATGGGGGTTAGAGGGCAAAGGTCAGGCAGGTAGTGCAGGGCTTGGTGGTAGAAGGAGAGGGTGGAGTTTAGAGAGGCGGTTAATGGTGCATTTTGATACGGTGTGCACGGCAGACATTTTGTCAAAAAAAACGCCCCAGATGCCTGTTGTTCGTTTTCCATAACAGATTGCGATGTGCACCAGGAGGACCGCGTACTGTGAATTAGCAGATTAGCACTGCATGCTAGCTTTACTGTCCATTTATCAGGAATGTGTAGAGAAAAGGTTAGCGTTAGGAGGTTAGCATTGGTGTTAAAGCTAGCATTAGCGTCAGCGTCGACGGTGGAGTCTCAGACTGAGGAAGTTTAAAAACGGACAAACCTTCTTGTACTGATTAAAGGGAAGAAAACGTGTCCTCATGGGTCAAGGGTGTGGTCCGAGGGTCAAAGGTCAGGGGATTTAAGAGGAAGAAAGACAAGTTAGGGAACACAAAGTAAAAGTGTCTGTGTGTGTGTGTGTGTGTGTGTGTGTGTGTGTGTGTGTGTGTGGCATAGGGACGGGAACGTATTGACTTAGGGCACTTGATATAGCATATTTGGCATAGGGCACTTGTTATAGGACACTTGTGTTAGGGCACTAGTTATAGGGAGAGTTTCAAAGAGCAGTGGTTATAAAGCACTTGTGATAGGGCACTTCTACTAGGACATATGTGACGTAGGGCACTACTTCTAAGACACTTCTGATAAAGCACTTCTTATAGTGCACTTGTAAAAGAGCGCAGATCCTTGGACACTTGTAATAGGGCACTTTTACTTCCCATAGGGGACATGTGATAAGACACTTCTCATGAGGCGATTTTGGTATGACCCTCTGATAAGGCACTGGAGATAGGGCACTTACTGTAAGACAGGGCTTTTGGATAGGGCACTTCTTATAATGCACTCCTCACAGGACACTTGGGAAACGTTATTTGTCCTAGAGCATGTGTCAGTAGAAGGACACCTCTAACATGGAACATGTAATAAGGCACTTATGCTAGGATACTTAGAGCACTTTGTATTAGGGCATTTGTGAAACATTATTGTCCATGGTCATTTGTACGTAATAGTGTACTTCTCAAAGGAATACATTTAATGCAACACTTCGCATAAGGCATGAGAGGGAGCTAGGGCACTTAACATAAGTGTTAAGTTCTTGTAATAGGAGACTTTGTATAGTGCACTCCTCATGAGACACTTGCACTGCCATAGGCCACTGGAGACATGTCATTTGTCATAGAGCACTTCTCCATGGACAGCTGTGAGACGGCACATGTGATAGGGCACTTCTCATAGGATAGTGGGAAACTTCCCATAGTGCACTGGTGAAACATCATTCGTCATAAAGCACTTCTCATGGCAGCTCTCATAGGGCATGTGAGCTAGGGCACTTTTCATAGAGAACTTTTAAAAGGGCACTTTCCATAGGGGACATGTGATAAGGCACTTCTCATAAAGCCCTTGCGATATGACATATGTTACATTGCATTGAAGATAGGGCACTTTTTATGGTGCACTCCTCATAGTACACTTGATAGTGCACTCCATTCATCATAGAGCACGTCTCCACTCCAAGTACCTCTCAGAGGGCACATGTTATAGGGCACTTCTTCTAGAATAATTGTGATAGGGCACTTCCAATAGGGCACTTTTGAAATGCCGTTTGTCACAGAACACTTATTCTTGGACACTTACTCTATAATAGGGCACTTGTGATATGACTCTTTTGAGGATGTTAGTCTCACCTTCTTGAGTTTTTTGGTTTTCGCCTCCACTTCCTGCTGCAGAGACGTGAAGGTATCTCTCAGCTCCAGCGTCTCCTCGTCCTGAATTAACATCTGCTGCTGCATCTCTCGCTCTTTACGTGTCTACACACACACACACACACACACACACACACACACACACGCACACACACATAAAAGGAAAAAAGAAACACACCACAGTGATGTAGGTCATTAATGTGTGGGATTTTCCTCCCTTTATTGGAGTAACGTGGGTGGCTCTTCTCCCACGCATTATATCTTTAAGACATTATGTTTAGTTAGTGTGTGTGTATGTGTGTATGTGTGTGTGTGTGTGTGTGTATGTGTGTGTGTTATACCTGGTCTGCAATCTCTTGTCGTTTCTGCTCCAGCATCTTCTGCTGTTCGTTGGTGTGATCAATGATGTTCTTTCCTCCAACCAGAAGCTTACTCTCCATCGCCTAGCAACCAAAGAGGCGGAGCAACATCAGGGGGGCAGGGCAGATGAGTGTTGATCAATTTTACACACACACACACACACACACACACACACACACACACACTTGAGGACTATTTTGTTTGTTGGTACCAATCAAGAATGCCTAATACTGAACTCTGTATATTACACACACACACACACACACACACACACACACACACACACACACACACAATGCGAGGTGAAAGAAATAACTGTTCTGCTTACTCATTTTTCCCAGCAACAATAACGCAATTATTCATCTTTTTAGCTCTTACAAACACACACACACACAAACACACACACACACACACACACACACACACACACACACACACACACACACACACACCACTTACACGGAATGACAGCTCTCATACAGAATAAGCCTCTGTTATATATTTCTGTAGCCAGCGGGAAAAAAATAGAAATTACAGCATCATTCAGTGTGTGTGTGTGTGTGTGTGTGTGTGTGTGTATGTGTGTAAGTGTGTGAGACTGGTTTAAAATCACAAAAAATCAGAGAGAGAAGAGAAAATGTCCCAGGTTTGGTGTGAAGGACAGACACCACACACACACACACACACACACACACACACACACACACACACACACACACACACACACTGTGCGTCAGCTGTAATTACATCAGTATGATGACAGAGATGTGAGCAAGGACAGACACACAGGCAAACATCCTGCTCACCTCGTCCAGCTGCCGAGGTTATTACAGGTCACGTGATGTGGGGACTGAGGCACTCGGGGTCATGCGGTCAGAGGACAATAATCAGGCGACGCTCCTGTTACCACCCTCATGTTGGGGATTTTATATATACGTTTTTTATTTCTATTACATCATTCACAGTTTTTCAGCAATTGTATTCTTGTATTTAATAAAGAACGACACTTTTATATGAAAGGTGTTCGAGTCAAAACTGGGACTTTTGATAACAGTGTGGAGTAATACAACACAGATCTGAGGGTTAAAACTCACACATTTATTTCTCTATATAATCCCCTGATACACCTGAGCCCGGGTTCTCCCTTTTTCTTCGCCGCGATCGGACGGTCTGCCTAAATCACGTCTGAAACTCCGGCCTCATGGGAACTCCTTCAGTAGCTTTTCCAAGAATGTGGACATGTCATGGCGTGAGGTCAGGACTGTACGGGGGACGTGGCGATAAGTCGAGAACTCCCAGCCGAGTTCCTGTAACGTGCGAGTGGTGATTGTGTGCACAGTTCCCGCGAGTCGGCGTGGAGTTATCTGTCGATTGTTAAGAATGAGTTGACGAACCTCGTCCTGGATCGCCGTTCTCAGTCGGACGTCCTTCTTTAAGACGTTTGCACCGTTCATATGTTTTACCGCGGCTAAGAGTCTCATCACCGTACTGTGCTTGAAGTCTTCTATAAATGTCAATCTGTTTTTTTTTTTGTTTTGTTTTTTTACCTTCAAGTCCCGGTTTGACTTGAACACCATTCGTATTACTTTTTTGCTATCCCGTCCCAAATGCAGAAAAATCAGTGGAAAACAGTTACATGTTTGATGAGTTTCAATTTGGAAGTGAAACAATATGGTGTTCATACGATTCCCCAGTTAAGAATATAAGTGAAGGGTGCTTTGAAGTTGAAGCAACATTGTGTCAGGGTCATTCATTCAACATCATCCTAACGTCACTTAGTCAACATTATTTTGATGCCTTTGTTATCAAACTACCAGCGATGGTCCAACTCCATCATACTCATATGTTCATCTGATTTGATTTAACAGTAAGCCCTGACTGAGCAATCTGATTGGACGAGAGGCGTTATACCATGAGTGCTGATATTAGACAGTAACAGCGCTGTGACGTGTAACTATATGTATGACTGGGCGTGTTCCAGGTGTTGAACAGAGGTTAATGACACTAACTGTGTGTCTCAGCGTGGGTCTGTACGGTCCGCAGTACTGAGGAGAGAGCAGCTGCCTGACCACGCCCACATTCACACCCAGTCACAGAAGCACTTTCAGCAGGAACACACATCTGATAACGTGATGTCGTCTTAAACGACACGCCGTCTCTGCAGTGATCGCTTCTGAGTCGTTCCGAATCGCATCTGAACCGTCCGTGTCCTTCTGTTCACACGGCTAACGCTTAGCTACAAAGCTAACTCGCTTCTACCACAAGGCTGAATCCCAAATCCCTCTCTAACCCCTGATCAAGGGCACTACTCGCTGTGTGGAACAAGGGAGTGTACACCCTACATAGTGCACTAGCTTTCCACTGAACTCTATTTGGGATTCGACCCCAAAGGTAAGAGAAGTTGATATTCTAAAATGTAATAATTGGAAATATGAAGTAACAGGACTGCATGGTTTATTCTCATCGCTGTTTGGCTACACAGTAGCGGAACGAGATGAAAATCTGATGATAATAACATGGTATATGGAAGCCGTCAGCATCACAGATGCGCTATATCCAGCAGTACAGCACTCACCCTCGCGTGACGTGCTGACGTGCTACCTAGCAACCGCCACATTTAGCATCTCTATCCGCAGCTGTACCTCGAAGGCTTCTTTAAATTCAATAAATGTACTGCACTGTGTAGGAAATGAATCAACACCTTCTGACCAATCAGAATGCAGAACCCATGGGTGGTGTGGTGTACAGTAGATATACAATGTGTGTTGGGTTTATATCCAGTTTATTAGTCACGATGCTAAACTGGAGGCTAGCAACATTAGCGTCATAGATCTAATATGTGTCTCATGTGCTGTTACATTTCAGATGTCTTAGCTCTATATTGTTGTGATGGAGAGAGAGAGAGAGAGAGAAGAAAAGGCCCGGCTTTAAAATAGAAACGCACCCTCGAGGGGTTTAACAGCTGAGATGCTCTCGCTCTGTCTCTCCCTCTCTCTCTCTCGCTCTTTTTCCACACACACATACAAATGTGTGACTGTGCACCGAGGCATAATTCAGTAGGACCTTTAAATCCGGCCCCCCTTCGTGCACGTCGCCATGGCAACTGCGGCTGGGAATGAGAGGAGCTCATTATGTATGCGTACCAACCGGCAGCTCATTGGACGGTTATCGCAGACGCTGATTCATCAATATTTCAGGAGTGCAGCGATGCATGCTGGGAGAGTGGAGAGATGATGAAGACAAAGACTCACACACACACACACACACACACACACACACACACACACACACACACACACAGATGATTGGGAAATCTAATTAAAGAAAGCAGAGACTGGAACAGAGTTAACGATGTGTGTGTGTGTGTGTGTGTGTGTGTGTGTGTGTGTGTGTGTGTGTGTGTGTGTGTGTGTGCGTGTGTTTGAACGTATCATGGCTTTTCGGACCAGTCTCCTTTTCCTCACTAGTGTCCCCCTGATGAGTTTCCTGTTTTGCGTTCTGCTCCGTGCCGTGATTGGTCGAGGTCGCTGCTGTCAGGATGAGGCTGCAGTGAGTCATCACCTGTCAGGAAACGAGTGCCAGGCGTCCAGCGCGCCGGATATTTATAGCGTCTCATAGCGATAGAATCTCTGCCTCTCGCCGCTCCCTTCTTTCGCTCCCTTCCCCTTCCTCCCCTCACCCGAAATATTCCTCACTCCAGCCTCACGCTTGTGAACCGGCTGACTGCTTCGTCCTCTGTCCACCTAAAACTCTCCCCCTGTAGCTACGCCGCTGGAGCGTCAAACCTAGCATTAGCAAGGAAAGCAAGGACATCTCGCCTATATGCACCTTCTGTTCTAGTCTTAATAAAAAGTGATTCACACACTACTGATTATCATCACTGAGCAATCGACCACATCATGTCCCGACCACACACACGAACCTGCTCCAGCCTGTTACAGAGCAAAACGCTGAAAAAGCACAAAGTCAGGACACGCGGCGCTAATGGCCTCACTACAATTTCACAAAGAACTGTATTACTGATAATCGTTTTCTGTCCTGGTCTGAAGACACTGCGATCGCTTCTGCCCGGGTCTGTCTGGGTATGAGGACGTCCATATTTTTGTGTCTGGGTTTAAAAACATGCCTATCTTTTCCATCTGGGTATAAGGATGTCCATTTTTCTATCTGGGTTTAAAGACACGCCCGTCTTTTCTGTCCAGGTTTAAAGACACACCCCTTTATTTTGTTTAGGTCGAAAGACATGCTCAATTTTTTCTGCTCAGGTTTAAAGACAGGCCCATGATTTCTTTCTGGGTTTTGGGACCTGTCCATCTTTTCCATCTGGGTTTAAGGACACGTCCATCTTTTCTGCTCAGGTTTAAAAAACACGCCTATTTTTTTCTGTCCTGGTTTAAAGCCACGCCCATGATTTCTGTTCAGGCTTAAAGGCGCGCTTATCTTTTCTGTCTTGCCCTTCTCTGTCCACTTTAAAGTCATGTCCATCTGTCCTACTCAAAGACACTCCTGTCTCCATGTTCAACTGAATTTGTCACGTTCAGTGACACACCCATCTATTCTCTTCCAATCAAAGACACGCCTATCTGTCTGTGCCTTACTGTTCTGTCAGGTTTTGTGTCTGGGCTACAGACACACACGCACACACACACGCACACACACACAATATTTCTGTATGTCTGCTTTTAAACCCTATGTTACACATGATTACGTCAGACTGTAAAGCTTTTAGCACTGATCAATACCTTTATGACCTTTCAGTGACCCACGCTTATTCTTCCCGGTCGCAGCACTCTGATTGGCTGACTGCAGACACTTAAACAATATGAGTTGGAGGACCAGCCCTGACATCAGCCAATCAGAACCGTACATACATGAACGTGTGGAAGAGTGTGCTTGGACCATAGCTATATTACTTTGATAGGAGTAATTTGATAGGAGCAAATTACACAGCATGGACAAACAAACAAACAAACAGAGTCACCGCCTGGAATTAACTAAGCATCCACTGGATAATTACTGCAGTGAGTGATACGGTTCAGCTGGAAACAAGTTACTTAAACCTAACTGATGCAATGAGAAGATTCTTATTTCTAAAAACCACCATGACAGAAGACACATCCTGTGGCCGTGGTGTATTTGCTAGGTTTGTTTAGAATTGTAACAAAATCAGCATAAATTCGCAATATTACACATACATTAAACTATATTATTTGTGATACTTGCAAAATTGCAATACAAATCCAACTGACACCTAGGTATCATGATAATAATGATAATTTGCCGTCATTAAAACTAATGCTTTACACCTGCGCTGCCGTTAGAACTGAATCGAAACCTTGCGACCAATCAGAATTCACACATCGACATACCATTACAGTGAGTCCTGTTTAAAATTCCTTTGAAAATCCTTCTCTAGGATTGATAGAGGTTTAAGATGATTCAGAGAGAGCTAGCTATATCACTAACCATACAGCATATTTGTGCTAGCTTATGCTTGTTGTCCATATTTGCTAGTTGCTTAGCAACAGTGTTGAGCGTCTTCCATTTAAACACACCTGAACATGGACACCAAACAACTTCTCAATGAAACACACACATCAACACACACCTTGAATTTGGCGGTGAGGAGTGCAGTGGCCTCCTGTTCCTTCCTCAGATCTCCCATCATCCTCTCCTTCTCATCCAGGAGCTTCTGTTTCTCCTCGGCCACCAGCGACCGGTCGTCCTTGATGGCCTCTTTTTCCTGCTCCAGCTTCTCCTGCTGTTCCTTCATGAACTCCTCTGCCTCCTTCTCGAACTTCTCCCCATCGTCATAGTCTGCACCTTCCTTCTCCTCATCTTCATCCTCTTTATCGTCATCTTCATCGTCGTCGTCTTCATCATCATCCTCGTTCGATTCGTGGTCTGTGCTCTTCTTGAGCCGCCTCTTTTTCTTGGAGCTCAGCATGCCGCGTCGGAGGAGCTGCGCCTTGAGGCGGGCGATCTCCTGCTGGAATTCGCGAAGCAGGGCGTCCTTGGGGTCCTCGTTGACACGTGGGACGTTCTTGATGTTCTTGGCACGGTTGGCGTAGCGCAGCGTGGTCAGAGTCTCGTCGTAGTTGAAGGAGGCCGGGCCGAGGGTCGCCACCATTACGGTCTTGGCGTTTCCGCCGAGGGAGTCCCGGAGCAGGCGCGTGAGCTTCGAGTCGCGGTAGGGCACGTGAGCACCGCGGCCATCAGCCAGCGCCGATACGACGTTGCCCAGTGCCGAGAGGGACAGGTTGATTTTAGTGGCCTCCTTGAGCCGCTCACCACGCGCGCCTGTCTTGCTCTGGCGCTCGCTCCCGGCCAGGTCCACGAGGTTCAGCTTGCCCACGCAGATGTGGTTGCGTCCGTCCGGACCGGGCCGACTGCACTCCACGGTGACGCTGAAGATGGCGTGAGACCGGGAGCTCCTCTCGTTCATGTCCGTCGCACCTACGGACCGCGTACGGTTACCGGCGTTCAGGACGTGCTCCATTTCTTTCACGTTCTTCGCGACGAACGACGAAAGGTCTCGGACGTACACGCCCGACTCGGGGCTCTCCTTCAGCTCCAGGCGCTTGCTGTGGTCGGCGGTCAGGAGATCCCGGATCTCCTCCTGGTAGATCTCCAGGTACGACGCTCTCACCAGGTACTGCTGGTTCTGCGAGCGCGAGATGTGCGTGAAGATGTGCTCGAAGGAGCCGGGCATGATGCCGCGCCGCTCGGCCTCGGCCCACTCCCCCTGCATGGTGTACGTCTTCCCGGTGCCGGTCTGTCCGTACGCCAGGACGGTCCCGTTGAAGCCGCACAGCACCGAGTCCACGAGCGGCCGCACGCTCTCGTCGTACAGCTCGCTCTGCTTGGACGCGGCGTCGTAGACGGCGTCGAAGGTGAAGGTCTTGTCGGGTTCTCCCGGAGGGGCGCGGGGGTTCCGCAGCGCCACCTGGCCCAGCTTCACGTCCAGGTCCAGGATGCTGTCATGACCGGACGCCTCTTCTTTACGGCTGAGAGGCCGGCAGCGGACCACCACCTTCACCGACTCGCACTGCTTGGATTTCACAGACATTTTTTTTTTGTTGTTGTTGCTTTTCCCCCGGAGGAGTAAACAGGCGCCGACACAGCGCTAGAGAGGATGCGGCAGGGTGGAGACTCCCGCGGCGCGGCGCATCGCGGCTCCTCCGAGCGACAGCAGAACACCGGCGGCGCGCGCAGCGCTTCAGATCGCACGGAGCGCGGGAACACAGAGCGCGCGAGAGTCACCGAGCCGAGCCGAGCCGAGCCGCCGTCTTCTTCACATACACCATCAGTCTGTGTGTGTGTGTATGTGTGTGAGTGTGTGTGTGTGTGTGTCTCTCTCTCTCTCTCTCTGTCTCTGTCCCAGCCCCTTCACTGCGGTGCGGTCACGTGCTCCAATCACATCCAGCACGCGCGCGCGCTCTCGCTCGCTCGCTCTCTCTCAGTGTAACGGCTCTAATATTAACGACATCAAAGCGAGTCGCTCTGTTCGATTTACTGACACCAAGGAATAGTACAAGTTACATTGTTGCCATATCAATATGTATTAATTAACAAGTCCATGATCTCTATTTCTAGATCAGGATTAGTGGTGTGAAGATCTTTATATACAATTGTATACGATTCTGTGTGTGTGTGTGTGTGTGTGTGTGTGTCTACAGTTTTCTTACACATATACAGGCATGCATACAGGAATATACAACAATAAATCATATATATTAACTCCTTTACTTTTTTTTTAAATATATAACAATAATATAAAAAAGAACAAAATTCAAACTTCTAATTTTATTTGTCAGATACATGAACATGCACACTATGATATGCAGTAAAATGCTCATACGACTTTCTAAAAAACAAACAAAAATGTCACAACACTGAGTACACCCCCCACACCTCACGTCTCACATTTATTGTCCCCTCAGAATAACTAAAAATACAGACAATAATAGCTGAACCCCCGGCACTAAGTGAGAATTAGTCATTTTCCTTCCTCTTTGTCACGTCACTCATTCGGTATAAAAGCTCTTCCACTCTCTCAACCTGGCCACTGAAAGTTCAACATGGCACCTCATGGCAAACCCTCTCTCAGAAGACCAGAAAGAAATAGCCGTTGCTTTACATAAAGATGGCCGAGGCTATAAGAAGATCGCCGACACTCTGCAACTGTGCTGCAGCGCAGTGGCCAAGACCATCCAGCGCTTTAAGAGGACAGGTTCTTCTCAGAACAGGCCTCGCCATGGTCGGCCAAAGAAGCGGAGGGCACGTTCTCAGCGTCAGATCCAAAGATCGGCTTTGGAAAACAGACGGGATGAGTTTTAGCGTCCAGCATTGCTGCAGAGACTGAAGGGATGGGAGGTCAGTCTGTCTGTCAGTGCTCAGACCGTCCGCCGCACACTGCATCAAATTGCTCTGCATGGTTGTCGTCCTAAAAGGAAGCCTCTTCTAAAGATGATGCACAAGAAAGCTCGCAGACTAAGGACCAGGATTACTGGAACCATGTCCTGTGGTCTGATGAGACCAAGATAAACCTATTTGGTTCAGATGGTGTCAAGCGTGTGTGGCGGCAACCAGGTGAGGAGTACAAAGACAAGTGTGTCTTGCCTACCGTCAAACATGGTGGTGGGAGTGTCATGATCTGGGGCTGCATGAGTGCTGCTGGCATTGGGGAGATACAGTTCATCGAGGGAAACATGAATTCTAACATGTGTACTGTGACATACTGAAGCCGAGCATGATCCCCCCCCCCCTCCGGAAACTGGGATGATAGCATGATAATGACCCCAAACACACCGCCAAGATGACCACTGGCTTGCTAAAGAGGCTGAGGGTAAAGGTGATGGTCTGGCCAAGCATGTCTCCAGACCTAAACCTCATAGAACACGTCTGGGGCATCCTGAAAAGGAAGGTGGAGGAGCACAAGGTGTCAAATGTCCACCACCTCCGTGATGTTGTGATGGAGGAGTGGAAGAGGATTCCAGTGGCAACCTGTGAAGCTCTGGTGAACTCCATGGCCAAGAGAATTCAAGCCGTGCTGGAAAACAATGGTGGCCACACAAAATATTGACATTTCACATTTCATTATCTGTATACAGAATAAAGCTGTATGTTATACCACTGCATGTAATAATGTGTATGTTTGTGTAGATGATAAATTAAATTAGAAGCTTGAATTTTGTATTTTTCTCTTGTAAATTTTGTATTTTTTTTTCTTGTAGATTTTCTTGTATATTGTATATATTTTAACTTGTATATATATTATTGTATTATTGTGTTTATAACATTTTATTTATGAATACAATATTATAAACACAATAACACAATTAATATATACAAGTTAAAAGTTTGGATACACCTTCTAATTCTAAGATATATATAGCATATTTTTGGATGCGTATCAGGAATTAGAGTCCTTAGAATTAAAAGGTGTGTCCAAACCTGTGACTGGTAGTTTTAAAAAGCCTGTCTGCTATAATTCCACTTTTCTCTGTAATCTCTTTTATAGAGAAAAACTTCCAAATAACATCAGATATTACATGAAAATGATATAGCTCCTTAATGCAACTTGGCTAATACAGTGTTGTTTGTTTTAAATCCCATATTATCCCAAAAAAAATTTTTTAATTGGGATGATTACACAGGATGAAGACAAAATCATAATAATAGTGCAAAAGTAATAATAATTTTGCATTTAAGAACCTCAAACAGAAATACAATTCCAAACTTTCACAATCAGGGGGAGCTCCAGGACAGAGTTGGTGCTTTGTAAGAAACTCTAAATGGAGAAACCTTTATACATCAAGTGTATAAAGAGTATTTTCTTAGAAAAAAATCCTTGAAAAGCCTTTAAAGAGTATAATTTAACCATACTTTATTTAATGTAGAACACCCAAAACTGTTGACATGGTGGTGAAGATAAGATATTTACATGAAAGTATTTATTTATGTATGTTGTATGTAAATATTTAGAACCATTTCACATTGTTTATTTTTTAACTGTGATAAATTATGCCTGTAATTGTGTATATTTTTTAAGTTGTGCTGCCATCTAGTGGGAACACACGGAAATGTAGGATGTCGTTAAACCTGATTCCTCATTCAGTCAGCAGAGGGCGCTGTACGCCGATATTTCATCGTTCTCAATAAACCTCAGTTTGCAGTATTAAAGCTAATATTAAAGCTAAAATACAAACTGTACACCAGAAATATTTAATCAGCAAGGACAAAGTTGGTCGTGATAATGTTGTGAATTAATTCCTGAAGCAAAGTTTTGCTTTAGCCCTGTGGAATGTTATGTTAAATCAGTGCTCACACAGGAAAACAAATCCTTGCAAATGAAAAGCAAATACGACAAAGTTCACGCCAGCTATCTCAAATAAACTCTCCACTCATTTACCACACACTTTTTTTCACATACATATTTTTAAACTTTGACTTAACGTTTATAGTGTCAGTCCTTAACAGGTCGTTTCATACCAGGTAGCTGTTAAACACGCTAGCTAGCTAAAGCTGAGAAATCTCCAGTACCCTATGCTAGCTGACCGTAATGCGCTAGCTAAATATAACTACAGATTATAGAAATGAAACTCTATAAACTGGTGTTCCAGATGAAATCAGTGACTAGCTAAACTTTAATCACTACAGCTAGCTTGGTATTGTGGTATGAGCTAGGCCAAGTGTTTATCTCTTAGTAAAAATGGTCAATGAAAGTCTTTGCTAATTATACATTCCAGTCAATCACATTCCACATTAATTTATACATAGATTTAGGTGAACAAATGTTTTTCTTTTTATTTTATTTTTTAAACCAGAATGCTATATTTCTACATTTTATAAAAATCGAGGTGTCTTGATATGGCAATTTAGATGAAATCAGTGACTAGCTAAACTTTAATCACTGTAGCTAACTTGGTATTTTGGTATGCGCTAGGTCAAGTGCCTTTGCTAATTACACATCCGAGTCAAACATATTTCACATTAATTTATACATAAATTTAGGCAAAATAAATATTTTTTTCAAACTAACCACCATTTGTTTACATTCCTTGTGTACATGACCATGTGAATGACTTGTGAATAAATTCAGTCTTTTCCGAGGTATTTAATTAGCCTGAGGTAACTGAGTAAGCTGGTGGTTAGAAATGAGCAACTTCAGCTAGATAAGTAGCTGTTAACTTGGATGTGGTACTCAGGGGTCGTTAGAGATTGCTCTGCTGCAATTGTACAGTTATACTGTAACGATGGTTTCCCGCAATGATAAACACAGTAAATATTATTATTATTATTTAGAAGATATTTTCCATCTAATAACGTGGTCGTTTCTGAGGACCGTTCTCCTTGCTGGAGGCCTCTCTCTCGCTCCTTACACACTACAGGCAGCTGTCAAGTCTGTGCTTGGCTTTCAGCATGATCCAGCTAATACTGCACATTCCTGGGCGAAACATTTCTGCAGTCCTGGTGATAAGTGTGTGTCAGGATGACAAATGCGCTGTCGGGATCTTCTGCTGCTGAGCTTTACCGACTGTTTACTGAGGACTGACAGAGGCCTGCTTCTTCTCCTTCTGATGTCAGTCTGTAATGTGTGTACATGGGAATAAATTCATTGCAATAAAAAAGAAATAATCTCTCATTCATGTACAGTAAACATAAACTTTAATAAAGGAGGCGTGGCATATGTATGTTAATGCTAATAAAAGAGGCGTGGCCTGTCAGTACTCAGAAGAGGCGTGGCCTGTCTGTGTGTGTATATCAGTGCTAATAAAAGTGACTCTCTTATAAAAATCGGATTATTGATCACATTGAAATGAAGCCGACTGTTTTGATGCTTTGCTTTACATCGGATTTTCTTTAGCCAGTTGCCGTGGCGACCGAACCTCTGGATGACATCTGGTGGGTTAAACAGGACCAGATGTGCTGCTTCAGTGAATCATTCAGCAGGGGATAACGTACCATGCCTCTAACCACACCCCTGATTAGGTCATCACATTTCTTAATCAGTCATGTTCTTTCTACAGAGTGGAGTAGGGTTGAAGACAGTGTGTGTGTGTGTTGAAGTTCTTTATCAGGCATGCTCTGAGATTCTTGTGCTCTGACTCTTTAATACAGAGATGAGTTGCTCAGGAAAGCCACATCCTGGTCTGATTCACTCCACTGCTGCTCTGACTCACACTGGCACCGTGGGGCAAAGTGGTAACTAAACTAACACAGCAGACACTTACTCTAAGGGCGTTCCTACATTGGGCACGGTTGATTTGCACCGTGCCCAGGAACGATTGCTCCGATTCTCATGATTAAGTGAAGCTCATGATGGCTATTTCCGTTCACAGGTACGATGGCTTCCATATCTGATTCGATCCGTGTGTCGTATTGCCCTCGGGACCACCACCTCAAGGGCACGGTTCCCGAGTGCGGAACGATTGTGTTCACACTGATCAGAATGAACCAGACTTTGGGGTCAAGTGTTTCGGGGCCCGAATGTGAAAACGCCCCTAAATCATTCATCAAGATGAAGTTGTTGGCATTTAATATAGCTACTCTAAGCACTAGTCTGGTAGAGGGTTTGAGTCTTTGAGGAGACAGTACTAATCACTATGCTATAATAATAATTTAATTATTCACATTTATTTACAAACTTAATGCAAAGAGGTTAATTTTGTTAATACAATACATTAATAATAATGCATTTCGATGATGATAATAGAATATTTAGATTAATTTTTAGATAAGAAAAATGTATATAATAGATTGTTTTTTTTTACATGCACACAAAATAATCTTTCTAAAAGGTGTATTATAGCAAAATGTACGAAATATATATATTTTACACATTTTAAAAAAATCTAATTAATATGATAGATTTTATATAATATATTATTTTCCAATATTTCCATGCAGCCCCAGTGGTCAGTAGTTAGTGAATTTCCGCATGTCCTGCTTTCGACGGTTGGATCGCCTGTCCAATCAGCTGCTCGAGAAAGGGTTCGAAATGCCGCCGCGTCATCCAATCAGGGCCCGGGGACGCGTGTTGGGGTGGGCGGGGCGAAGTGGGCGGTGACTGTAGGGTTAGGGTGTCGCCGGTCGCGCTGGCTCCATTCGAAGGCGACGGCGGTCGTCTGGCTCTGTCTCTTCGGCCCGCGCGCGCATGCACACCCATATATACACACACACACACGACAGACAACGAAAACAACAACGGATAATAAATCTAAACAGAGCGAGATCTCGAGTCCACAGGAGGGAGGGTGAGATGACGGCGCGGTGGTGCTGATGGTGATAGGAACCCGGCTGGAGGAGACATTTCTTTTTTTTTTTTTACTTTTTGGGAGCCATTTTGTCCTGAAGTGTGTGTGTGAGGAATAAACAGGAAAAGACGAAAAGCGGCAGCGAGAAGGCTGAGGTGGTGGTGGTGGTGGTTTTAGTCGTGTGTGTGTGTGTGAGCGAATTAATATAATAATAGAAACAATAAAGCGGACGGCTTAACCGTTTTCGCTCGCGCTACGGGAAACTAGCCAGGCTAGCGTTAGCTTAGCACGAGCGCCCAGGCTAAGCTAATCAGGGAGAGAGAGAGGAATTCTCTGCGTATCAGCGACTGTGTGTGTGTGTGTGTGTGTGTTATAGCTCATCTCCTGTGGATACTATTATCGCGTGTGTGTGTGCGTGGTTATTGCTAAATCGTTGTACAAAACGTGACAAATAGAATTATATAATAAAAGAAAGAAAGGACGCGTCATGGCGAAGAAGACGTACGACCTGCTGTTCAAGCTGCTCCTGATCGGAGACTCCGGCGTGGGGAAGACCTGCGTGCTGTTCCGCTTCTCAGACGACGCCTTTAACACCACCTTCATCTCCACCATAGGTGAGGGCGCCTGCTCAAAACACACACACACACAGCTTTCACATCACGTTTGGGAAGCGGATTGCTTTCCTCCAGAAAAAAAATAATAAATTGATAAAAATCAGTGTACTTGTTCAGACCTGCTGTAATGTTCTGTAGTTTATTACGACATGGGGGAGGATTCAAAGGGGCGGGGCTTTCAGATGATGGGCGTATCTACTACTAATGGTGTAAGTGACTCAGAGTATTAAGGCTCGGAAGGTGGATGGTTCGAGCTCCAGCTTCCGCCAGATTGACACTGTTGGGCCCGTGAGCAAGGCCCCTAACTCTGTCTGCTCCAGGGGGCGCTGTATCCCGGCTGACCCTGCGCGGTACGATCTGATTGTTGACTAAAACCACATCGCAAAAAAAGTGCAGTTTGTTGGCTCAAATGTTTAAGGCTGTAGGTTACTTTGTTTCTGATCAGAAGGGATTTGCTCCAGGGGGCGCAGTATCCAAGCTGACGATTCTAAGGGGCGGGGCTTTCAGATCACGGGACTACTAATATTCTTACTATTAAGGGTGTTACGATCTGATATCAGTGATGGCCACAGCGCTAAACGTTGATCTGTGTATAGCCATACCTCGCATTACGAATTAAATCTGTAAAACAGCTGGCGTTCGGCTTGGTTCATTCGCTCATATTCCAAGTGTTCATGCTCGTATCTACGTTCTCTTTGAGTCCCACATTAAGGTCAGTAGTGGCTCAAACGGTTAAGGCTGTAGGTGGTTTCCTGATCGGAAGGTCAGGGGTTTGAGTCCCAGCACCACCAGGTTGATTCCCGTGAGCCTTTGGACAAGGACCTTATCTGCTCTAGGAGGCGCCGTCTCTGTAAATTGCCCTGGGTTAGGGCGTCTGCCAAATGCCTAAATGTGAAGTAATTGTCCTCGCTCTGGCTGTAGAATCAATTTTAGTTAACCACTGCCATTTTTTGATCATCGTCTTGTTGCATTATGATACACTTTCTGTCTGTCGTCAACCTTTCATATTCCCTCATAACGCACTGACTCCGAAATTGATTAAAAAACAACGAAACAATCTTTACATTCGTAATCGAGATGAAGCAGGTGATCGTCCAGTGAGTAGAATCGTCTGGTTTTCAGTGTGATGGGTCGTGACCGGTGATCAGCTGATCAGCCTCAGATATAAATGATTCTGTACAGAGCGCAGGAGCTTCAGAGTGGAGCAACAGAAACGTGTTTTTATGGCGTAGAGATTCTCGTACACGGAAGGCCTCGAATCTGCCTGTTTTTTTTTTTTTTCTTCTTTTCAAATCAGCTGCAAACCCACTCATTACACATGCGTACACCAGTCTCAAAACCGAGCAAGGGCGAACTAATTGATATTTAACTGATAAAACTAATATCATAAGGAACGGTCTACATTTAATTACAGATTAAACTGTTATTAAAGGTTTAAAATTGTAACGAAATTGAGGGAAAATGTAATATTGAAATGAGATGTTTATAAAAATCATGATTCTTCTAGAATCACTATTTTAATTGAATCGACACTGCGTTGATATCGTACAGGGAGGCAACTGATGCCCACCTCGAATCAGGCGGACGCTTTAACACTTAGACTCTGTGTTTGCACTTAAGTGTTTGCAGAGTGTCGACAGTGTGTGCGGGCGTGCATCGTGACACGAGATCACGGCGTCTCGGATACCGGTCCTCTGCGTTTAGTCCGGGGTTTGGACTTCAGCTCTTCAATAAGCATCTCACTGTAACGCGCGCTGTCGATTGTTTTCACTGATAGTGTTCCAATACTTTTGGCCCTTGAGAATCGGAGGAAATTGTAAACGTTGATGAATTTTTCAGCTGACGGTCGACTTTTGAGCTTCTTCTCTGTCAGTGATTGAGGATATTTCCGTTCCGTTTACTCTCAGGCTCGTAGTGATGAATCCGTGTCTCGTCACCAGTAATGTTTGTCTTTACGCGAAAGTCGTTTCGGCACCAGGCACACCGTCAGACCACACGAAACACTGCACGCTGCTCATCTTTCATGCCAATCGCAAACAGTTTTACTCGCACCGCAGCTACAAATGAACCGATGTAACATGTTCTCACACACACACACACCTGCACAGCAGTGACTGGGGAGACAGGAGCCTCAAACGGAAAAGCTCTGATAAGTGAAGAAGCTCTACACATCTGGATTTTTTTTTAATCACTCCATTTAGGGGAAACTTCAAACTCCTCATTCGCACGCCAGCCTTCATCCTGTCAGCCAATGGAATGTGAGTGGGCGGGGCTGCCGGTTAAAAGATCATTATTAACGTATTAAGTGACATCGCACTTTCCTTAGGATGTCTTTCGCCACGCCAGGATAGCAAAAAAAAAGTTTCAGAGCGATGCTTCTGGCTCGCCACATGTGACTCTGTGGTTTATGGTGTTCGGTGGAAAGTGGACAGAAAATCCATAAACTGTAGGTTTGTGATGAGCGAAGCTCGGCAGGCATGGAACACTCGCCGTCCTGCCAACACCACGCGTGTGTGGCGCGCTGGGGGGTGGGGCGCTATTATTTCACTGACCTGCTGACTGTAATGTCCGGTGGAAACTGAATTTTTGGTTCTCCTGAGAACATCTGACTTGAAGGAAGGCTTAATGGCGTTCCCACACACACACATGCACACACACGGGTCTTTAAAGCTGTGCAATGACGTCTGTTTGTTTTCGAAACATTTACTCTTATAATTAAATGTTAAGTGGAAAAGATTATATAAGGATTACAGATTCCTGGCCCTGGATATGCGCACGCACACACACATCGCTCTCGATGGTATTCCACATCGCACAGCGCTCTGTTGTGACCACGGCCCCTTCGCATATAATTGCAGTCGGTTCAGGAAGGATTCAGGATCTCTGAGATAAAAGCGCAGTCCTTGGGAACACACACACACACACTGTACCAGTCAAACGTTTGGACACGCCTTTTCTTATTCACTTGCTCGTAGCGTTAATAGGCTTATTGACTCTGTGCCCTTTCACAAAGTGACTGGAAGCCCAGAAATGAAAAAACCCAGAAAACCATCCCATGTGACCACCTCGTGAATTTAGTGTAGCTACTAAATGATCAAACATGTTCACACGTTTTTATATTTACTACCTGATTCCACGTTTAGACCTCTTCAGTGTCAAAGATCGACACAGACCATACATGCTTCTCAAAAAAATTTTTGACGTGTAAGAATGTAGGTTAAAATGAAGAAAAAGAAAAAAAAATAGTCACTACAGGTCGTCTCCGACTTACGAACGTGTTCTGTTCTAGAAGCACATTCGTAAGTCCGATTTGTTCTTAAGTCAGACAAAGTGAGCCTTATACGCCTTTGACTTGGATAAACAATGTAAAACGCACGAGTCCACTCAACTAGATCACTGTTGTCATCTCCAGCAGACACTACTAATGATTATTAACGAGTATGCAAATGTAGGAGTTACGTGACGATGTGTCGGAAACCTGAACCTGAAGTGAAGATTTTTCAACTGATTCGGTAAAAAGCTTGCATTTGTTTTTTTTTGGGGGGGGGGGGGAGGGGGTTGTACTCAAAACTCTCTCACATTTAGCCACGCCCACAAGGCTAAAAAGCGCCTTGTACTTGGTGTAGTTTGTTTTTTGGTGCCGCCGTTAAAAACAAATAAAATACGTTGTGAATTCACGCTAGCTGTGTACCTCAATGGAGCACCGAGCACGCACCGGTCGATTTTATTTGACTTTTACGAAGTCTCGGTGTTCTGCGTTGGCCTGGAAATCTAACCTTGAAATCGCAGGAAATGGGCGGCGCTTGTTCAGGAAGAAAGAGAGAGTTTAAAATGCTGTCGCAGATCATTCCAGAGTTGATGAGGTAGATTAAAAAAAAAAATTCATTTATTTATTTTTTTAAAGGATGTAAATAAGCGCTAGCTATGTTTGGCGTTAACTTACAGCGCTTTCACGACGACGAAACGTGATGGAAGTGAACTTTAGCGGATATCGCAGCAGCGTAGTGTTCATATCACGCGAGATTGTTAGTCCCTCTGTTTCCTGTCTCTAGGCTCTCTGGTGGAGTGGCTGATACAGCTGCGATGGCTCAGCATCCTAAAATACCCACCGGAAACTCCCTCCATCCCTCGGATCAGCTTACATGCACATACACACACACGCACACACATGCACATACACACACACGCGCGATTTATACCAAAATGTACGCTCATATTCAGCACTTTGTTTGGTCGTTGTGGTACTAGAGATGTTTTCTGCTTAGGGACTGAAATGAGCAAATGTTCTATAGTGTGTGTGTGTGTGTGTGTGTTGCACTCTGCTCCACTGGCCTTTTCGTAACATCTCCGGTTTCATCCTCAGCACATTCTGTTGCTCTGGTTGCGGTTATAGGACGAATAAGTATGCCCCGCACACACACACACACACACACACACAGACGTTCACTGGTGCCCTTTTACCCATCAGCCCCTATTTTGTCATTGTGATTTGCTCTCATATGATCGGGAGTTTGATAGACTGAGCTCTGTGGTATGAAGAAGAGTTTTTGTGTGTGTGTGTGTGTGTGTGTGTGTGTGTGTGTGTGTGTGTGTAAAAGTTTAAGGAAGGAGACTCCAGTGTCAAAAAAAAAAAAACTCTATCATGTTAGGTTTGTGAAAGTTAAACAGTCAGCTTCAGGGTGCAGCAGTGTGACTGTTCCATCAAACGGCGCTACTGTCGATTGTTCCCCCCTCACTGCACAACGCGGTGTTTACGTCGCTGTGTAAAAGACACTGATTTGCTGATTTATTATAAGCAGTGTTCTGGCTTTGTTCAACAATTTCTGTAAGGTCTGTGTGTGAGGGAAGAAAGAGAGACAGAGGGAGAGTGAGCGCGCACGCACTGGCGCCGTGTAACAGGAAGCGAGCAGACTGACAGCTCCTGCTGTAACTGAGGTGATAGTAGAGTTTATTTTACACGCCGAGAGAAAGTGAGAAGCCGACTGAAAGCCGTGACCTTTCACTGCTAACAAAGGGTAAACTAGGGAGAGGTGTGAGTGTGAGTGAGAGAGAGAGTAATTGGGTTCAGATGAACAATCAAAGTATGAAGTAGTGTTTAATGATCTACACCAAAAGGTGTAGATCTGACCATGGACATTTTGTATGCAGTAGATCAGATTCACAGACATGTTGTATAGTCGGGACCACAGACCGCTGATGCTGAGCGGATTGGACCACGGATATCGTATACATGGATCGGTCCAAAGACGTCTTGTATAGAGTAAACTGGACCACGGACATTTTATATAGAATAGATCAGACCACGGACGTCTTGAATAGGGTAAATTTGACCACAGATATCTGAGGTGGAGGTGGAGTAGATCGGATCACGGATATCTTATATAGAGTGGCTCAGAACTTTATAGAGACGATCAGACCGCAGATATCTTTGTATATCGTAGACCAGATCCACAGATTTCTTGCATAGAGCAGATCCGATCCACTGATATCTTGGTGTGGAGTAGATCAGACTGCAGATATCTTGTTTAGAACCACGGATATCTGAGGTTGAGTAGATCGGATCTCTGTATGGAGTCGAGCACATCCAGTGGTACCTTGTGTAGATCAGACCTGTAGATATTTTGCACAGACCTTTTTTCAGACACGCGACTACCATGATGTCGTTCACAACAGCGGACGCGGGAGAATCTGATTAGTCGACAACATCAATTAATCATTGCACCCCGGTTCTGGAGTTGAATCCCAAATAGCGTAAAATGGAAAGCTAAAGGCCTAATTAGAGTTCACAATTACTTGTTTTACACCCCAAGTAGTGCCCTTGACCAGGGGGTTAGAGAAGGTTTTGGGATTCAGCCCTGTTAGAAGCTCGTTTGAGCTGTTGAGTAATCAGACCACAGATGTGTTGTATAGAGTAGATCGGACCACAGATATCTTGTGTAGAGTAGGTCAGACCACAGTATACATTGTACAGAGTGAATCGGATTAATCAAAATCTTATTTCAGAGGGACTTTGAGCCATTCTTCTTGCAGAATAGTGGTTTCCTGACTCGCTCCTCCAAAACACTCCAAAGTGGCTCAATAATATTTAGATCTGGTGACCGTGCAGGCCATGAGAGATGTTTAACTTCACTTTCATGTTCATCAAACCACTCTGTCACCAGTCTTGCTGTGTGTATTGGTGCATCATCATCCTGATACACGGCTCCACCTTCAGGATACAATGTTTGAACCATTGGGTGCACACGGTCCTCCAGAATGGTTCAGTAGTCCTTGGCAGTGACGTGTCCATCTAGCACAAGTTTTGGGCCGTAGTAGGGAATGATATCGTAGCCCAAACCATCACTGATCCACCCCCATGCTTCACTCTGGGCATGCAACAGTCTGGGTGGTACTGTACGCTTCTTTGGGGCTTCTCCACACTGTAACTCTCCCGGATGTGGGAAAAACAGTGAAGGTGGACTCATCAGAGAACAATACATGTCTCACATTGTCCACAGCCCAGGATTTTCACTGCTGGCACCATTGAAACGTTTGGTGCATTGGCACGAGTGACCAAGGGTTTGTCTATAGCAGCCCGGCCGTGTACATCGACCCTGTGGAGCTCCAGATGAATAGTTTTGGTGGAAACAGAGAGTTGTGGTGTACATTGTTTTTTGGATATGATTGGTGTTCGCACCCGGACATCCCTTTCAGACAGCTTCCTCTTGCGTCCACAGTCCTCCTGTTGGATGGGGTTCATCCAATATTTAAAAATTTCATATATAGTATATAGGGTAGATGTACATGTCGGGTGGATTACAATATAGAGTAGATCAGAGCACACATCTTGTTTTGAGTGGATCAGACCACAAATATTTATATTTGTATTAAGACTGACACGGGGCTGTGACGGCTTTGCAGCGTGGCTTCACAGAAGATACAGGTCGTGTCCCATCAGACTACAGTGATATGAAAGGCATTGTCTGATCATATGAGGTGGTATCAAAAGGTTTCGAGATTATCTCCGTTTTCCAAGCCCTTTTTTTCGCCGTACGTCCTCCCTCAAACGCCTTAAAACCTGAGGACAGATTCTCGATGCACAACACCGCGAATGTGAAAAAAGACGCTGAGGGCGCACTCGGTCGAGTTGCGAACCCTCCTCGCCTTTTCCGGTCGTGGAGATGACGGGGTCTTACACCATGAAGACTGTCGCTACGTCTCAGGGGTCGTACCCAAAAACCCACGTTTAATCACTGGGTAATAATCCTCGACATGAGGGTCGGGCCGGCTCGTCGAAGGTCTTCCTGATCTCTCGTCGTCTCCCGGTGATGTCCTTCCGCTCTTGAAGCACGTGTGACGCTCAAAACACCTCGTCAAACGTCCCTGAAGCAGTAGATTTGGCCAGTTTGACACAGAATTTCAGTCACATTCGCTCTTTTTCCAACTTCCCATCCTTGATGAAACGGCAGACGTGTTCACGTGGTCAGATCATCACCAGTCGCACAGCTTCCGCTGTCTTTTGTCTTTTGGCACACTGACTTATGGAGGTCGTCGCTCCCTGTGACTGTATCCAGCCTCGAGTTACAGAACTATTCCCAAAACTTTATGATGCAGTGTTTAATCTCCAAATATAGCGATATACCTGGAAACCCTAATATCTGAGGGTCATGTTATCGTCTGTATACAGTGATTTGTATGAATGTACCCTCTCACACTCTCTCGCTCTCTCTCTCTCTCTCTCTCTCTCTCTTGTTCGCACTGTAAGTGAAAATATCTTGAATTTTGGTTAACTAAAATCTATCGTTTTATAAAACAGAATCAGAATAAAACAAGTATAAGATTATTAGAGTCGTTTCTAGGAAATTTTTTGAAGTAAAACTTTCTCTTGAATAAATTTTAATTATGTCAATAGATCAAGACACTTTTGGTTATTTGATTTATTTTATGTAGTAAATAGATTTGAATAGAAGCGAGCCTGACTGTCTGGATTGTTCTGTTCGGTTTGTTTCGTTATTTTGAGAAAGCGCTGGTCAGTTTGACTGGATTTAAGATTATTCCTCTTTTTTGCACTGCAGATTCTGTTTCTCTTACAAGAACTTGGTTTTATGTCTCTTGATTGTGTGTGTGTGTGAGATTTTTATTGTGTAAGAGTGACTCACTCTTTGGCTGAATGAGCTGCATATCGTGTATTAAAGCCTGTCCCACCCAACATGCAGCTGTGTGTGTGTGAGAGGGTGTGTGTGATGGTTTTTTGGATTGAGTAAGAGTACATGACTGTAAGGCAGGATCTTTCGTCCTGAGGTTCTCCAGCTTAAGAAGTTATACCGAGTTTACTTTTCACCTGTGAACACCAGACACACACTCTCTCTCTCTCTCACTCACGCACGCACACACACACACACACACACTCACGTGCTAATTAGCTATATCCTTCTCAGGTGTGTCCTTTTCCCAATTATCTCACTCCCTCCACATTTTCTTTTCGCCATAGTTGACCCCGCCCCCTCACCACTTGACCACGCCCCTTCACTATGGACTTAATCTCAATTTTCTTAACGTTTCATCTTAACTCCCATAATTACTCTCTGCCATCTTTTTTCTTTAGTTAATAATTTAATTTAAAATTGTTACTGTTATATATTCATTTTATTATTATTATTACTAAATTATTTAATATTTGTATTTAGATTTGGTTTAAACACTCCCTACATTCCCACTAACATGTATTTACACTTACATTTACTCACTTACACATATGATAAGGATTGTGTTGCACTTTAGGGTACGGACAGTCACACCGCTACTGAAACACACACACACACTTAATTTCATACATTAATTTATACTTTTATACTTCACAGTTAACACGTTCATTGTGTAAATTCTGTTCCTTTTATATTTTTTATTTGTGTTTTAATTCTAATTTATTTTGTAACTTAGTGTGTGTGTGTGTGTGTGTGTGTGTGTGTGAGAATCGCAAATAACATTAGAATCTGAAGTTTTGATCTTTATTATCATGTTTAAGTTACCACACAGACACAACAACCTCAGGCTCAGTTTGAGCGCCGATGTATCAGAGATCTGAGAGATAAAGAAGAGCTGCTGAGTGACATCACTGTTTATAATCTATTAATCATTTCAGTAATCATCAGATTCATCGATTATCTAAATAGTCGTTAGTTGCAGCACTAAACACCATCTCCTGCTCTTCAGTACAGGTCTTCACCTCTCTCTCTCTCTCTCTCTCTCTCTCTCAAAAGTTAAAGACAAAGACAAAATGATTCAAATATTATTATTATTACTCTCTCACTCCGTCACATGCACTTCCTCTGGCCTCTGTTTCTAAATCTTTCAGTTATTCTTGGTTCTCTCTCTTTCTGTTTCTTTCTCTTTCCAGGTTCGTCTCGTCCTGGTTCGTCCTCTTCATTTCTCCCTCTCTAGTTATTTCTTTTTATTTCTCTCTCCACACAGACGTTATTAAAGCGACACCCAGTGTGTGTGATTGGGTTTTTTTTTTTTTACTCCAGTCGTGTGTGTGTGTGTTTGTTTGTGTGTGTTTGTGTGTCTGTGTTTGTCTGTGTGTGTGTGTGTGTGTGTGTGTGAGCGCTGTGACGATCAGATAGACGACTCGGTATCGGGAATACCGTGTGTGAGAACACTGAATGTGTTTATAATCTCACACACACACACTCAGATTTGATGTAGATACACACGCAATGGCTGTGTAACATGCTGAGATCAGAATAAAGCAGTGACAGCTGTGTGAGACTTATTGTTATTGTTTTTTCACTTTTTGTTTAATTGACTCTTCTTTGTCTTCTCTCTCTGTCTTCACTTTTTCCCACCAGTCTGTGACTTCTGTTTGATTGTAAGTCTGTCTGTCTCTCGGTCTGTCTGTCTGTCTGTCTGTCTGTGGTGGTATACGGTGTTATCTGTTCCCCTTTAAGAGACACCACACATGACCTGTGCGTGTGTGTGTGTGTGTTTCCATTTCTGTGGCTGTATATAGGTGTGTTAGGCGAGAGCTGTGACTCATAGATCTCTAACACATGGCATGGGTGGAGATTTAATGAGAGTGGTTGCCATTGACCCCGCCCACATTTGTACCCTTGTATACAAAACCCCGCCCACAAAACCTGTAGCGTGCACTGGGACAGCTAATTCGATAAAGACGCGAGTGCTGAGGTTGTGGTGGCGTGGCTTTAAAATGACTGGTGTGTGTGTGTGTGTGTGCGCGCACTTGGACGGACGTGCGCGTGTGTGTGTGTGTGTGTGCGCCATTGTGGTCAGCAGCGTATTGTTTCAGTTCAGCTCTCAGTAGTTCATACAGACCCTAATGTTCCTCTAATGATGAGAATAAACAGCCCAGTCTGAGTGTGTCCTCCTCAGTGGGAGTGGCCCGGCCCGGCCCAATCGGCATGAGAGCGGCGCTTCAGATCTTTAATAATCTGCTCAGTCACTTGAGACTGTGGAGGGATTTATTAGAAAAGATGGGACGTTTAGGCGTGACGTCTGAGACACAGCGGGCAGGGGGACACCGCACGTGTCCGAGACGTTCCGGTCTGATTAAAAGCCTTCAGTGTGTGAACGCGTCCCCCCGTATGGGTGTGTGAACGCTTCATCTGAGCTCTCTTATCGAATCGTGTTCAGTGAGATCAAAGAAACCTGAAGTAACGAATCAACAGACGGAAAAACATCTGTTCAGATCTACTGTGTACTCGCACTCTTCACCCTGTCTGTCTGTCTGTCTGTCTGTCTGCCTGCCCATTATTATCATCATCATTATTATTTGCTCCACCTCTCAGTCACAGTGAAACTATAAGTTTGTGCACCCTGACCCATGTGTCCCTGCTGAACGTCCCATTTCAGATGTTATCTGTGTTTGTTCCTGCTTCCTGTACTATGGGATTCGGTGACACACACACACAAACACTGAGGTCGGGACGTCCAGCGGGCTGCAGATCCGAACTGAAGGTGCGCGAGAGAATTCATCTGCAGCTGCGCGTGTGCGTGTGTCCGTTTCCTGTCTAGCTGCTGCTATTGTTTTTCTGCTTTCTGTCCTTACATTTACTGTCCATTTCTCTCTCTCACACACACACACACACACACACACACACACACACACACAAACCTTTCAGTCTGTTTCTCCATCTCTGTCTAACTTTGTGTCTCACTCTGTTTCTATTTCCGTCTTCCAGCCGTGTGTGTGTGTGTGTGTGTGTGTGTGTATGCACACGAGCCTTTGAACTCCCAGCAGAAGGACAGATTGAGATGGTTCTGCCGGAGCCGATGCCAGCGAGTGCCAGGCTGTGCCACACACAGTTTCCATACTGCCCCGTCAGCGGGATTTCACACACACACACACACACACACACACACACTGATTCACTAGACTTTGAATGCTAATGTGATGATATGTAGAACATCAGTGTTTCTGCGCGCGCGTGTGTGTGTGTCGGTTCTCACTGAGTGTTCGTGTTCCTCTAATGTTTCCTGGAGATCTGTGCAGTAGGACAATCTGCGTCTTCATTAGAGACGGGAATCACCAGGGGCGACCCGATACGATATCATCACAATACACGAGAGTCGATTTACCTGAGAAGCATCACGACGTTTCATTACAATTCTAAACAAACTTCACAAAAGAGAAAGAAAGAAAGAGAAAAGCTCTGCTCCTGACAGAAAGGACGCGGTCAGTGTGTGTGATAGTTTAGAGCACCACCTGCAGGATCACAGAGGAACTGCACCATCAAATTTGTTCTTTCATTCACCTTCTATACCGCTTGAAAAACAAGCACTTGTGTGAATGCAGTGATGCGAGTCGGCGCACATAAAATAATCACCAGGTGTATCTGAAAAACACTCAGCTGACTTCGCCTCAAACACCAAATCTCAGATCAACACCTTGCATAGAGCTGAAAAGCTTCCTCAATTCTGTAACACACTCAGGATTTTATAGCTGTCCTCATCACTGATGGAGAACTGACCTGTTCCTCTCTCTCTCTCTCTCTCTCTCTCTCTCTCCAGGAATCGACTTTAAGATCAAAACAGTCGAGCTGCATGGAAAGAAGATAAAGCTACAGATCTGGTGAGTGATCACGCCGAGCGCGAGCGGCTCCGTCTCAGACGTCCGAGCACAGAGAAGCTCGAGCGGGAGAAATCTGGACACTAACCGTCTCCTGGCGCCGTGATGGTTCCCCGGTTGCCATGGTTACACCGTGCGGAATATCACACTAGCCGGAAGCTACGAAAAGGACGTAGTTGTTAAACACGCGTGATGCAGTCAATGCTTGAATGCAGTGACGCTGTTTGTTAAAAATAATAATGTATACTGTTATAGAAACATAATCAACGATTATTATTATTTTGTCCTGAAACAGCTCGTCACCTGAGTGTTTTATTTATAGTTTTTATACAATCATGTCTGATTATTAGTAATTGTGTGGATAACAGTGTGTGTGTGTGTGTGTGTGTGATTAGGGACACGGCGGGTCAGGAGCGGTTCCACACCATCACCACCTCCTACTACAGAGGAGCCATGGGCATCATGCTCGTCTACGACATCAGCAACGCCAAGAGCTTCGAGAACATCAGCAAGTGGCTGAGGAACATCGACGAGGTGCGTCTCCAACACGCTGCACACACACACACGCACTCGCTCTCTCACACACACACGCACTCGCTCTCTCACACACACACACGCACTCGCTCACTCACACGCACTCGCTCACACACACACGCACTCGCTCACACACACGCACTCGCTCACACACACGCACTCGCTCACACACACGCACTCGCTCACACACACGCACTCGCTCACACACACGCACTCGCTCACACACACGCACTCGCTCACACACACGCACTCGCTCGCTCACACACACGAACTCGCTCGCTCACACACACGAACTCGCTCGCTCACACACACACGCACTCGCTCTCTCACACGCACTCGCTCTCTCACACGCACTCGCACGCACACGCACTCGCACACACACGCACTCGCTCTCTCACACACGCACTCGCTCTCTCACACGCACTCGCTCACACACACGCACTCGCTCACACACACGCACTCGCTCACACACACGCACTCGCTCACACACACGCACTCGCTCACACTCGCACTCGCTCTCACGCTCGCACTCGCTCGCACACACACACGCTCTCGCACACACACGCACTCGCTCTCGCTCTCACACACTCCCTCACTCTCTCACACACACACACTCACAGCAGACATTTTCATCCAGAGCGTCTCTCAGGACACGTCCAGTCTATTTATAGCCGTGTGGAACTCCAGTGCAGACAGGCGGCTGTAAGGAGATACCACACGCACAGCAACAGCAGGAACACACACACACACACGCGCGTGTGCGGTTTATATTCATCGTCATGGTAACTGGTTCCAGTGACATTTCATACAGGAACCACGGTCCTGGTGCTCCACTGTCTGTCTGTCTGGTACGGCGACATTTTTGGGCAGGAAACACACACCTGACCGGTTCAACTGGTTCCTGATTGGTCAAGGAGTCAGAAACCACACGCCCTCTGATTGGCCGTCATGACGCTTCCCTTAAAAGCTACACTCTGATTGGCTGACGTGTGCAGATTTATTCCTGATTTCCCAAATGAGGCCAAGCTTTCAGCGTTGTTTATTTACACCATCTCTCTCTCACACACACACACACACAGTGTGTCTCTAATGGTGTTATTCCATTACAAACTGACGCAGCGTCCTCATAGTGAGAGCATCTTTACTTCTTTTGTTTCCCCCATATAAATTCTGTGTGTGTGTGTGTGTGTGTTTCAGCACGCCAACGAGGACGTGGAGAGAATGCTGCTAGGCAACAAGTGCGACATGGAGGACAAGCGGGTCGTACCGAAGGCCAAAGGAGAACAGGTGAGGCGTCTGAGGGGACGTGACGTCAACCTGCTGTGTGGAGGACGTCTATCTCCTTCAGTCTTTATAGCTGCAACTCTCCACACACACACACACACACACACATACACAAATATATTATACGTTTTATAATATTATAAATTTTTATTAATATTATTTATTTATGACCCTCACACCCGTGTGTGTGTGTGTGTGTGTGTGTGTGTGTGTGTGTGTTTTCAGATTGCCAGGGAACACGGAATCCGTTTCTTTGAGACGAGCGCGAAAGCCAACATCAACATCGAGAAGGCCTTCATCACGTTAGCAGAAGACATCCTCAAAAAGGTGTGTGTGTGTGTTTCCCTTTTAAATAATACAATCTGCACAAGTCAGTCTAAGTGTATTTTGTTTATTTACGTGTGTGTGTGTGTGTGTGTGTGTGGTGTGTGTGTGTGTTCGTGTTCCAGACGCCTGTAAAAGAGCCCAACAGTGAAAACGTCGACATCAGCTCCGGAGGCGGAGTCACAGGATGGAAGACCAAGTGTTGCAGTTGAACAGACCATCACACACACACACGCATGCACGCACACACACGAGTGCGCGTTCACGAGCACGTGTCCACACACACACACACACACACACACACACACACACTCAGACGCACCTATACACGCCTACACAAGCAGTTTCTTCTCTTCTGTCTTTTGATCTCACTGACACACACACACACACTCCTTTCCTCCTCCTCCTTTGTATGTAACTCCTCCTCCTCCTGTCGCAATCTCTCACCATCTCTCTCTCTCTCTCTCTCTCTCTCTCTCTCTCTCTCCCCCTCCCGCCCCTCCTCCTCCTCCTCCTCCTCCTCCTCATCTGCTTTGCTGACAGTTTTTAATTTCTGCAAACGACAAAAAAAAAAACAAGAGTTGTATAGATAAAAAGAGAAACCAGTCACGTTTCCTGTCGTTTATTTGAAAGGATTGAAACGAAAGGAGAAACGCACCCGAACGCTTCACCACTACATTTTATTTTACTTGTTTTTTTTTTTTCATTAAAATCACGACAGATCCTGACACGAGGACTCGAGGCGGCTCCTCGCCATCACATGAACCTTTCCTTTTTATTCTCAGTAATCAAGTGTATTTAAAAAGAAGAGACCTAAGCACACATGGTGGTGTACAGTTTCTGTGTGTGTGTGTGTGTGTGTGTACACAGGTGTGTTCGTGTCTCATGGTTTTTCTTTCTTTTCTTTTTTTTTTTGTTCTCATTGTCTGGTGCCTTAACATGGAGCCATCCCTAAGCAACTCACACACACACACACACAGAGTGATGCTCCCAAAACTTGCCAGAATTACACGCCGACGTGTTCGAACCGAAGAGAATGTGGCGTTTTACGTTCTCTGACTTCACATTGTTTTGTTTTTAGTTTAAATGTTTTGATATAGTTTGTTTGTTTTTGTCTCCTTTTTCTCCTGCATGCCATATTTTTCTTTGGATGTAAGGACTTTATGTGCAGCAAGAAATAAGGAATAAAAAATAAGTGCGCACACAGTTTGTGCACCGAGGGGAGGGGAGGGGGCGGGGTTATGGGAAGGGTGTAGTCCTTTTTGGAAATTGACCTTTTTTTTTTTTTCTTTTTTTTTGCAGATACATTAAAATAAGCTTGTTTAAGTTACATATTTGTCTGTTTTTTTCTTTTTAAACAGTCACGTAACAAATAAAACATTGATTTAGTTTTTAAAGGGTAAACGTCAGCGTTAGTTCTGTGTGAGACTGTGAGACCCCTGGAGTTCATTTCATTATTTTCCCAATAACAAGCACGCACCTGAGTGTGGATGGAAAACCCCACGTGTTTAAGGTGTTGTATGGCTGGTCAGGAGGTCTTGGGTTCAAATCCCATCACTCTCAGAGTCGCCGCTTGATCGGGGACCTTAAACCCTCGAGCGAAGTCGATAAGGGCGTCCGACGAACGCCGTAAACCCACCGGCGTGTTTTTATTCCGCTGTGATAAAGTATTTGCCCCCAATCATTCGTCACAGTTAAATGATCATGATCATCAAACATATTTTAGCATTACACAATGATAACCCGAATAAATACAAAATATTGTTGTTTTTTTCTCCCTAAGGTAATTTCATTAGTTAAAGGGGAAAAAAGCTGTTAAAATCTGTTCCCTATTTGAAAAAAATACTCCACCCCTTCACCCCACTGTGATTTTTGGAAAGCAGAGTTGAAATGTCACTCGCCGCACCCAGACCTGATTACTGCCATACATGTCCAATCAAGGAATCACAGTTCATTTATGCTTTAGAAAAAGGGAGCAATTACTTTCTCACAGAGGGCCAGGCAGGTTTGGGCAGCTTTTTTCCCCCCCTCCTTTATTAAATGAAATCATTTAAGAACTGCATTTTCTACATACGGTACTCTGGTTATTTTTAGTCTAATATTAAAATGACTTTGATGATCTGAATCACTTAACATGTGACAAATGTGCAAAGGAAGGGGGCCAAATACTTTACTACTTTTATACTTTATATACTTTAATACGCTCCTTATTTAAACACAATCAGCTTTTCATCTGACGGAGAAACTGTGAAAAATCTCGGTTCTTGAATTCAGTAGCGTTTGAGCTGCAAGTTTAAGTTGTATATCTATTCATATAGTAGTTAAACACTCCTACATCAAACTTTACTAAATAAAAGAATTCAGGATGCACAGTTAAAAAAGGGGGGGGGGGGAGGATTTTGCAGTGGAAAAATACATTTGCTGCCATCTAGTGGCAGAGAAACAGAACTCTCCAAGAGTGATTGGAGAATACATGAAGGGTGGGGAAAAAAAGAAAATCTTCTAAAACTCTTTATTTAGTGAAAATTGTATCTTTAACATTTTTTGTTAGTATTTTACACACCTTCATAATGATTCATTCTTGTGGAAGGTTTATGATGTATTATGTACCATACCGCATATTTCCTTAAATGTTCTGGAAACAATTTAGCGTGTAATCATTTCACTGACTGAATGTTCAAACAGTGATTCAGCGGTTTATATAGCATGACACATCCCATAATAAGTCTTTTATAATAAAACTTGAACTAAAGAATAAAACCTCCTCATGATATCTGACGATGAAAAAGGCACAAGCAGGCAGATTCTGCAAAGTAGAGATGCACAATTATACCAAATGTGTATGTGAGCGGTTTGACGGCTGGTGAAAAATGACATGATTTTATTCACTTCACATAAATTTGCATCAATTAATCTATTTGCAGTACCGAGGGCTTCATGCAGATGCCTCAATTCGCGCACATATCGAAAGAAAAATGTCATGTTTATTTCATACCTTTACATTCAACGTTTGTCTTATTTCATTCATACATAGAAACATCGAATAGTTTTACCTCAAGTGTAAAACCCTGAAACTATTCATGGTCCTCTCTGGTAAGTTCAAGTTTATGTTAAAGAAAATACAACAAAGGAATTAAAATCCATATAAAGTCAAATTGTTTATTAAGACAGAAAAGATCAGATCCAGTCTGGGATCAGGATAAATGAGTAACGTTACACCAGAGTGATAGTCACGACGCGGCCCAGCGCCAGTGTCTGCGACGGACTCCAGAACCTTCTGGAAGGAAGAACATTACAGTGAGACGACACCTAAACACGCTTGTGTCAGATTTCCTGATGAATGAATCCCTTTTGTGATCTTTACTACTTTATAAACTCCTACTTTAACATCCCTCTGCCCCAAGATTGTGGAATCCATAGAACTCTGGTTGTGTGTGTGTGTGAAAATTTAAATAACTTAACCTTTTTTTTTTTGCTCATAGATTGTTTTTGTTGTGGTTTGACAGGATATCTGAGGTAAATGTTGATATCTTTTGTAGTTTTATGTGACTTTCACTATGATTTGTGCTTTAAAACTTGGCTTTTTGAATTATTCAGGGTTTAGCTTTCTAGCTAAACCCCTCGAGCGTCAGGTATGATATCCGTCAGAAAGCTAGCATGTACCAGAGCTGACTTTTCCAACAGGGAAAAATACGATAAATTGATAAACATGATTAAAAATATTCTTTAGAATTATTTCTTAAAAGTCAGTAAACAAGCGAACAATTAACACAATCAGCGCAGTAACGTATTTACATTCCGTATTCCTTTTCCGCTAACAAAACATTAGCTAATAAATCCCACTTGTCAGTTTTTGCAAACTTTTTATCTATTTTCCTAATTAAAACTTAGGAATTTCACCCATGCTATGATTTTTTTTTTTTTAATAAAATCTCAACAATTTGTTTTTATTATTATTAATTTGTTTGTTTAGTGTTTTTATTAAGGATTCACGGAGCACAGGTTCAACTTTGTGTGTGAGAAAAATTGTGATTATGAATGGATTATTATATTAGACAGAGATGAAAGCTTCAAATGTACGGTAAACAGTAACTGGTTAGAGCAAAAGATTAATAACTCAATCAGAGGCAGAGTAGGGTGGGACGTGACACTGCTTAGCCAAACAAAAATGAACTTTCAGAGCACAACCTCATGATGCTCCATCAGCGCTGATAGCAGGCAGCAGCTCACGTAACCACGTCCCAACACCCACACCCGCTTAAATCACCCTGTAGCCTATGAGACATATTACTCCACACTGTGGTCTATAATAAATTCATAATGATCCTCACTCCCTGAATTCAAGAAGCAGAAGCACTGTTTATAAGTGTATTATTATTATTATTATTATTTAGTAGTTACAACTGATTAGTCACAACAATTCTATGACCTCATAAACAAACTCCCCCCCCCAAAAAAATCTGGTCATATTTTTCTACCCTGCATATTTTTCAGACTGTGAGAGGAACCCAGAGCACCGAACACAGGGACAACATGCACACTTTACACACAGACGGAATGGAAACCTCGACCCTGAAGGGGTTTTAAATGAATGCTTCAGCACACCAAGACATCTTGGGATGAACTAGAGCTAAATCTTTGCAGCCATGCAAGGATTTTGTTCTATCTTTTCATAGGACAACACTGCATCAATGACTCTTTGACACAATCAAAAGTAGTCAGTGTAAAGTTTGTACAGCAGCGTAAATTTATTGTCCCCTCAAAATAACTAAAAATACAGCCAATAATAGCTGAACCCCTGGCAACAAAAGTGAGTACACCCCTAAGTGAAAACGTGAGATGTCAATATTTCGTGTGGCCACCATCACAACATCACGGAGGTGGTGGACATTTGACACCTTGTGCTCCTCCACCTTCCTTTTCAGGATGCCCCAGAGGTGTTCTATGAGGTTTAGGTCTGGAGACATGCTTGGCCAGTCCATCACCTTTACCCTCAGCCTCTTTAGCAAGCCAGTGGTCATCTTGGAGGTGTGTTTGGGGTCGTTATCATGCTGGAACGCTGCTCCGCGGCCCAGGGGATCATGCTCTGCTTCAGTATGTCAGAGTACATGTCACTCCCACCACCATGTTTGACGGTAGGCAAGACACACTTGTCTTTGTACTCCTCACCTGGTTGCCGCCACACACGCTCGACACCATCTGAACCAAATAGGTTTATCTTGGTCTCATCAGACCACAGGACATGGTTCCAGTAATCCTGGTCCTTAGTCTGTGAGCTTTCTTGTGCATCATCTTTAGAAAAGGCTTCCTTTTAGGACGACAACCATGCAGAGCAATTTGACGCAGTGTGCGGCGGACGGTCTGAGCACTGACAGACAGACTGACCTCCCATCCCTTCAGTCTCTGCAGCAATGCTGGACGCTAAAACTCACCCGTCTGTTTTCCAAAGCCGATCTTTGGATCTGACGCTGAGAACGTGCCCTCCGCTTCTTTGGCCGACCATGGCGAGGCCTGTTCTGTCCTCTTAAAGTGCTGGATGGTCTTGGCCACTGCGCTGCAGCACAGTTGCAGAGTGTCGGCGATCTTCTTATAGCCTCGGCCATCTTTATGTAAAACAAATGAGGTGCCATGTTGAACTTTCAGTGGCCAGGTTGAGAGAGTGGAAGAGCTTTCATACCAGATTTAACTCACCTGCTATCTGGTGACACCCGAGACAGTGTAACACTAATGAGTCACATGACAAAGGGGAAGGTGACTGATTGTGCTCAATTTCACTTAGGGGTGTACTCACTTTTGTTGCCAGAGGTTCAGCTATTATTGGCTGTATTTTTAGTTATTTTGAGGGGACAATAAATTTCACAGTGTGTGTGTGTGTGTGTGTGTGTGTGTGGTCTGTGATGGATTGGCACCCCCTACAAGTCTGCTGGATATATACACAGTGAGTGAGTGAGTGAGAACTCTCTACGTCAGTAACTTATATCCTGCTTGTGCGCGCGCACATGGAGACGCAACCCGGGCGGCTGTGCGCGCTCTCGCGGGCAGGAGGAGTGAATGGGCGATGGGCGGAGCTACAGCCTGGAGCGCGGGTGGTGAGGGGGGGGGGGGGCGGGGGGATCACGACTCTCTCTCTCTCTCTCTCTCTCTCTCTTTCTCTCGCTTCATTCACACTGGTCTGGTCCTGCGCGCGCGGTGAGACCCGCCGCCGCTTCTTCTGTCTGCAGGACGCGCAGGAGGAGGACAGCGCGCGCGCGCCCCCGCCACCGGAACCCTCGTTCCGCGCGCGCGCCCCCGGCGAGAGGATGCCCGAGAGATGGAGAAACTGTCCGCGAGCATCTCGGAGCTCTCGTGGAGCGCAGTGTCGCTGCCCCTGGACGCCGTGGTGGGCAAGTTCCGCCTGCCCACTCTGGTGAAGCTCAGCGCCGGTAGGCTCAGAAATAAGTACACCCTGCTTATAGCGCGCGCGCGCGTGTGTGTGTGTGTGTCAGTGCTGTGTTCATGCGCAAACTTCTTCACCGGGTCTGTGCGTATGTGTGTGTGTGTGTGTGTGTGTGTGCTGAAATGTATTTAAGATGCGCTTTCGGAATAGTTTCAGCTCAGCGTCTCCAGTCATTCTGACTGTAGCACAACACCGTCTCCTAAAACTAAAGCACAAAACTAAATCTTTTTTTTTTTTTTCAAACTTTAATGACGACACAAAAGTAGCTGCTTGTGAAACTTGAGGTTAATAAGTGTATTCGGCCAAAACACAGTACTGGTGCTGATTTAATTTATTATTATTATTATTTTTTTGTATGTTATTCATATAATACAGAAAATGTGTGTGCACCAAAGAAGCTACTTCTGAAGTTTATACAACAATTCAAGTTGTTAACTTCAGCCGTTTTGGAGAGATGATTTTATTTGAGTCCCAAAAAATGGCCATTTTGTCTCACTTTAAACAACAATCATTTAAAATGCAAATTATTTATATTTCCTTGAGTACCGAGACTAAAACTGGTGTAACCTTCTAGAAGCATATGTAAAAAATCGTAACAATTTTGCTTAAATTGTTTTTTGGTAAAAAAAATCTTAAAAAGAAAAAAAAAAAAATCTGTAGTGTCTGTAACCATGTCAAATTCATGTTGTAATAGCTTAATGTTGTAGCATTTTAGAATAATACACTGTTTCAGATTCAATCTAAAATGTCCAAGTTTCATCTGAATGACAGTTAAGATCGTTGAAAGATTCGAATTTAAAAAAGGTTCCGGACACTAAAACATAAAAGGAGATAAAACTGTATTTAGAAAAATGTGTTTCTTTTGATCTGATAAAAACATAAATGTGTATGAATATTTACAAACAATGAAGCATAGACGAGGAGATAAGAAGCGTTAAGTGTTATGCAAAATGGTGTTATATGATCAGATCTGAAAATTCACCTTTTTTCACCCATAGCGGAGACACTTTTTTTTAGCACCAATACCATGTTTTGGCCAGTCTGAGTTCGATCCCCCTCCCTACTCAGGCTCTGTGTGTGTGTGTGTGTGTGTGTGTGTGTGTGTGCCTGGAGTTTGCATGTGCTTGGTGGGTTTCCTCCCGGCACTCCGGTTTCCTCCCACAGTCCAAAGACATTCAGATTATAACTGGCGCTAATTGGCATTCTCAGACTGCCTGTAAGAACGAGCGTGTGTGTGAATGTTGACCGGAGGTTCTACCACATCGTAAAAATTAGGAATAAATGCAGTGATCTTTGTTGGCCTCCACAATCCCTAGTTGGGCTACAGAGGTTCCTGGATGTATGGATGGATGTATGGATATTTTAAGTGTAATTGTAATTAAGTTATTAAAGTGAATATATTAAACTGAATTACACTTATTAACCTCATTCACAAGCAGCCACTTTTGTGTGTTCTCATTATGTTTCATGAAAAAAGTTTTATTTTAATTTTATTTATTTATTTATTTTATCACCGCAATAGTGTGACATCACAACATTTAGGCTTTTAGAATATCCAGTCTATCTGAAGCTTGTTTGTTTCTCTCGAAAAACTAGAATTCAAAACCTTTTTTTTTTTGGTACAACTTCTGTGCTGCAATATTTCTCAATAAAAGTACGGATAAAAAAAAATGTTTTTTTAATGGAAAGTGTCACTGATTCATGTTGGAATATTAATATTTGTAATAAGCACATCACTCAGGAGCATACGTTTATACAGTTTAGTGGTTTATATATATCTAAACTAAATTATACTAAACTGAATAAAAAATGTTCTGTAATATTTTTGGGTGGCTGGAACAGATTATCTGCATTTACATTATTTCCAAGGGGGAAATGCGTTTCACAGTACGAATTCTTTGCCTTAAGTGTTCGCCTTCATAATGAATTACATTTGTATGCTGAGGTTCCACTGCACTGTATATACTATTCTGAAAGTTATGTAGTTGAAAACGTTCACATGGATAAAAGTCTGTCGCAATCTTATATTTCTAGAAATGTACAAAATTGTTAATGTAGTGAAAAAAAAGTAAAATGACTATCTAGCCCATATTCATACATTTTTAATATATATGCATATATATACATATGAAGTTTTTTGTTTTGTAATACGGAAATCAAGGTAACTAATTAAACTTGCATTGCAACTTTAACATAGATTTGTCTTTTACCCGGAAAAAAAAAAAAAAAGTTTAATGTTCAAAGAAATAGCTTAAAGACCGCTATTCTCAAAATGCTTATATAATGGTGACATGCTTTCCCAGGTCAATCATACAAGTCTTTATTTTTTGTCCTATATTTTTGAAGACATTAAAGCCTTATAGTGTGACGATTCAGTTTTTCAAACAGATTTATCGCAGTGATCAGAATCTCCAAGCGATTTCCAGCTCAATAAAATTTATTTGGAATAAAAAGTTCATGAAAAAAAGTAGCTTGAAATTATGATTTTCCGGACGGAGAAAAATATATTTTAAAGAGTCAAAGAGAGAGAGAGAGAGACCACATGGCACGATGTTGGGTAATTTACAGACTGAATTTCTGTAAGAAAAAGAAAGGCAGTGAAAGTCGTCTTATGGGCGATGAAATGAGCTTCCCTGTTCAGACCCTGCTGAGAACCCGAGTGTAACTTTAAAGCTGAGGTGTAACGCGTTTCCGAGCGAAGCTCATGGCGTAAATAGTTGCTCTGGCTCTTGGCGAAGGTGACAAAGTGGCTGTTGTGTCCCACTAGTGATGCAGAGCCTTTCATATGGAAATGTGCTGAACCGTGTCCGAGTGCTCTGCATACTAACGAGGGCAGGGACGACGGCGAGATCCGAGTTTTTCGGCAACGTGAGTTCAAAAGGAGGAATGAACAGGAAATTCTGACCGTCACCAGTTTTGCAGTTTACAGCTAATGCAGCTGGCCAGAAGAGGGTTCTCACCAACAATAACAAAATATCAGCTCCTATAAGTAGTTTTTTTTTTCTCAATGTAAAAAAAAAAAGAGACTAGATTCTGTATCATGACATCATATCAGGAGTGACCTACAGTTTTTTTGATGTCACAGTACAGCTGCATTACATTATTTTCAGAATAGGTTTCTGGTTTATGTGACCTCTAACCTTTAACCTGGTACAGATACTCCATAATCCCATCTTTTCCTCAAACTCTTTAATATATCTGTAGTGTTCTGTACATCTCACACAGACTGTCTGTGCTTTTACTCCCCCTTTGTTCACTATTTGTTCTTTGTAAGGATGAATTAACTTCAATTTGATTATTTGCTTTAAACCATAATCTTGATGCTTTTCCAGCCAAGATGCAGCCTTGCAACACTGACCACGCATGGAGGGCTGAGCCGCGTCTGTGTCTAATGTCTCTTTAACCCTGATTGCTGTAGTATAGTAACATCTCATTAATAATAATAAATAATAAAGTATCCAGAGACAGCATTATGAATTCACTAAGCTATTAATATGAGTGCAGTTGGTGTTACTGAGCGCGTGCGGTATACAAATTATATTTGTATAAAATACATATCATCCAATCAATCATTCATCCACTCATTCCAACATTCACTCACACACTCACTCACTCATTCCATCACTCACTCATCACTCACTCAGGCATTCCATCACTCACTCATTCCATCATTCACTCACTTACTCATCACATCACTCACTCACTCACTCACTCACTCACTCATCTCTCACTCAGGCATTCCATCACTCACTCACTCACTCACACACACACTCACTCATCACATCACACACTCACTCACTCATTCCATCACTCACTCATCACTCACTCAGGCATTCCATCACTCACTCACTCACACACACACTCATTCATCATGTCACTCACTCATCACATCACTCACTCACACACTCACTCATTCCATCTTTCACTCACTTACTCATCGCATCACTCACTCACTTACTCATCACATCACTCAATCACTCACACACTCACTCACTCATTCCATCACTCACTCACTTACTCATCACATCACTCACTCACTTACTCATCACATCACTCACTCACTCACCCGCACACTCACTTACTCACTCAATCATTCCATCACTCACTCACTTACTCACTCACTCAT
>CM059204.1:5300450-5402950 GCA_030347435.1 Clarias fuscus | reverse complement strand
AGGAAGAAAGTTGGTAGAAAGCCAGTGAGGTTGTTGGGAGACATTGGAAAAGGAGTGGAGACAGTATTTCTCCTATGGGGGGGGTTATGTTGGGATTAGGGGTCGGGTCGGGGCAAGAATAGGGTTGGAATGGAATGATGTCGGGGCAAAAATAGGGATGGAGTAGGATAGAAGGAGTCGGGGCACATGGGAGGGGGTGGGTATGCTATGGTATTAGGGCAAAAGGGAAAGAATTGGGGATGAAGAGTTGGAGTGAAGAATAAGATGGTGGTCGTGCACATGGAGATATGGTAGTGGATGAAGATAAGAATGGTGAGGGAGGGTGGATGTGGATTGGGTTGAGATGAGATAGGGCAGATTACCGGGATGATGATGATGATGATGATGATGATGATGATGATGATGAATTTGCATTTAGAAGGATGGATGGGGAAGGGTAATGCGGCACATGAGATTGGAGTGAGGCTATTGGGATGTATAGACATGGGGTGGGAATGTTGTAGTGGTTTGAAGATGTTGAGTACAAGGACATGGTATGACCTGATGTGAAATTATTCCATATTCTGCATAGTTGTTCTTCACATCACGGGACATGGTGGTGCAGTGGTTAGTATGGTTGCCTCTCAACCTCCAGGTTTGGGGGTTCTAAATCTCATGGATGTTGCATGTTCTCCTTGTGCTCCTTGTTACACAGTCCAAAACATTCTATTGAGGTTTCCAAATTGCCTGTAATTTACTGTAAGATTGGGTGTGTGAATGCTTCCTGTGGCCAGCAATGGGTTGACACCCCATCCAGAGTGTCCCCTTCCTTCCACCCTGAGCTCTCTGGGAAAAGCTCTAGGCTACCCAGGAGCCTACACAGAATGAGTGGTATGGTGAATAAATTAATGTTCTTTATGTCTTTGCTTCTCTTCAGGTGAGAATGTTGAAGGGTTGTCCGAGGAAGATGTCGTCTTGTTACACTCATGCCGGCAGTGGACAACAGTCACCGCCCACTCTCTTGAGGAGGGGCATTACGTCATTGGACCCAAGATTGACATCCCGCTGCCATATCAGGGTAAGATACGAACATGGTGAGTGGTCCCAGAAGGCACTTTAGAAGAAGTTCACTTAACCATCAGCATGGAAGTTTCTAGAATAAAGTGGCAATTTATTCCTAAGTGGAAGCTTAATTATTTAAATTTTTTATATTAAAGTCTACTTATTACATATGAAAACAACTAAAAATTATATTAGCATTGGTGAATAAAATATACTCCAAGGAGACTTGATGATATTTCCATTACAAACACATAAACCAAGAACTGCAACGGTCCTAGAATGGAGCCTTGAGGGACCCCACAGTGGCAGTTCTTACACATGTGCAGGTTTACTCAAAACGATGATGGCACCATGTGGTGTGAAATACAGTTTTAACCTTGAACGTGGATTTATAAATAGTATGAATGAGACGACAAACATGGAGGAAAGTGGGAGAGTGTGGGAAATGGCCTTGATGCGGTGATGCCCGCTAACAGTGTATCGATTGTTCTATTAGAGCACTTAACATCACACATGTTTGCTACACTCTGTGATTTGTGCCTTGTGTGTGTGTCTGTGTGTGTCTCTCTCTGGTGCTGGTGGATTGCCTCACTGGTCCTGAATGGTTATATAACCATTATAAAATATTGCCCTGCTGATGTTTCTGAAACACACACACGCACACACACACATTCAAAGAAAGAGGACATGCGGTGAGAAGGAAAGAGAAGAAGGAGGAAGATCGAATCATCATCACCATCACCATGCCATTAATACAAAATCCTACGGAAGCCATTTGAGTGTGTATCTAAGAGAGTGTGTGTGTGTGGGTGTGTGTAATGTGTCTGCGTTTGTTAGTGGGGTTTCCGGCGGCGTCGGTTATCTCATTCACAAAGACGACTTGGGCATGACTTCATCCTGACATCATTCCCACTCTGCTTAAATTCCGCTCCGAAATACCGAACTCTAAACACTCTGAAGTTCCTCTCATGGGAGCGCCGTTACCCAATATACCCGTCTCCGGCACCATGAGGTCATGTGACCAATGAGATCACCTACAAGGGTTTCCGGCGTCAATGAGACGCCAGGATGAAGTGAGAGCGCACGAGCGAGAGAGGGAGAGAGAGAGAGAGAGGGGAGGGATGAGATCATCAGTGTCCTTCAGTCTGCCATGCTGTAGACAGATGATGATGATGATGATGATGATGAAGGTGATGCTGATGAAAGCGGCTAGAAGGTGTTGTGGTCTAACTGATAGTCTGAGATTTGATGCTGATCATGAAAAGATGATGAAGATGACAAGGAAGCTGATAGCAGTGATGTCTTACGCTACGCTAATTAGTCAACGATTACAGTTACAGCGCTGACACTGGAGACTCCTTCCATATAATATCAACAATAACATAGACACCTATTAGTGCAGAATTTCAGCGGGTGCTATTGTCAAATCTGCTGTTATAGGAAACAAATGAACACCTTCTGACCAATCAGAATGCAGTATTTAGCAGGACTGGTTAGACGATGAAGATGAGGAGGAGGAGGACGAGGAGGATGATTACAGCAAGAGTGAACAGGAAGGAGAGAGAAGGACAAGATGAGAGTAACCTAATCCACTCTTCCCTGGAGATGAGTGGAGGTTCCTGCTGCGTCTGCACACACACACACACACACACACACACACACACACACACACACACACACACACACACACAGACAGTCCATCTGTTGTAGTCAACTAGCTAAACACTTTCACATTATTCTCCATCTGCTCCCAGATAACGCACTGACCTTCGGTCAGACTCGAACCCTGTGTGTGTGTGTGTGTGTGTGTGTGTGTGTGTATGTGTGTGTGTGTAAGAGAGAGAGAGATAATAAGCTCCCCATAGAGACTGGTTCTTAAATATAGACACTGAGACATTGAGACTACAAAAAGAGATTACAAACTGTCTCCTGAACATTGTTTCTGTTGCCACACACACACATTTCTTTATTCCAATCACATGTGTAATCTTAGCTTGCAGTGAATTTTTATGATGAAATGGCTGTTTGCTGGGCAGTAAACAGATAGATAGATAGATAGATAGATAGATAGATAGGTCGATATATATTTTGTCTATTTAAATAAAATGCAGACACTGGGATTCTGTCCCTATCACGTACAGTATCACAGTTAGCTGGTTAGCTCGCAGCAAAAAAAAATTAATTAATTAATTAATTAATGAGGGAGGCATGTTTTTTTGGGGGGATGGAGAGGGGTAGACTTTGTACTTCACAGTCATGGAGATTATAATGAATGTTACGACGTTCCCCGAGCACGGCTGACGTGGGTAATGACATAAACAGATGATCGAATGCACAGTCATCGTCAAATAACCATATGGTTTCCAGTTAGCTTTTTTTCGTAATCCTAAAGACCGTGGGTTTCTGGACCAGTTCTCCTCACATTCTATTTCTCCTGAAGTGTTTGTGTGTTCGTTCAGATGTGCAGATTCTAATATTGCTTATTGTCAAATGAATTTTTGGGAGGTGAAGAGACCTCTCTAAAACCTTCCTCCTGTCCGTGTGGATTTTACACTGCCGTCTTGTACAAACTTTCTGAAGCCGTGTGTGTAGAGAACGTCGGATTGTTTAAACTTTGAGAAAGGTTCAGCAGGACTGAGTGACTGCAGGAATCTCCACCAGCAGAGCCAGCCCACTGTGTGTGTGTGTGTGTGTGTGTGTGTGTGTGTGTGTGTGTGTCTGTGTGTGTGTGTGTGTGTGTGCACGCAAATGTGTTGGCTGGGACAAAGAAGTGTTGCTAGGAGACATACACCCGGGCCTCCTTGGTTTAAGAGAAGCTGTGTGTGTGTGTGTGTGTGTGCGTGTGTAAGAGAGAGAAAGTGAGAGAAAAAGTGAATATGAGACGTTTCTATAGAGCTCAAGAAGAATGACGGTATCTCACCCTCTCCGTCTCTCACTTTCTCAGCCAGTTTTGTGTTTAGACGACACCGTTAACAGATCTCATTTTTAGTCTGTGTGTCTGTCCTGCCACAACAAAACTGACTGGACAGAATTCAAATAAACTTTGCATGGCTATACCTGTCACTCATCAGAGCAAATCAACTCAATAGTTTACTGTGTATAGACAGAGAATGCGGAAAAGACCAACGGTAATGCACCTACAAGCCGCCCAAATCCTCAAGAAACAGAGACAAAAGGGTGAAACAACAGCATCGCTTACGCCAAAAAGAAAAGTAGATTATAAAAACCGGGCCATCAAAAATGGATGGACAGATCATTATATGCTTCTTCTTCTTGCGGGAAGTTTAAAACCAGTTCTGAAACCAGTTAATAAAACACCACTATGAAATAAAACACTGGTCGTTAGAGCAAACATATCCGCAGTAGTCCAAGTTGAGGGCGGGAAAATACCTGAACTGAGAGCCCAGTGTTATGCGTTAACACCCACGCCCCCCCCCCCCCCCCCCCCCCCCAAATTACTATTACAATTTCTTTGTAATAATAAGTTAGACAGAGAATTCGGCTCTCTGTCAATCCATCCCATGTGTAGTATGCGATACTTTGTACCAAGTCGTGGATTAAGTAATGGACTGCAAATTATTTTAAAAAAATATTCACTGATTGATTGTGTAATAAAGGCGGACTGACACAGAAGGGTAAGTTTCCAAAGATGAGAAACGTTTATTGAAAGCAGACGAGAGCAAGTCAGATGTACGCTGATGCAGGGAAATACTGATTGAATATTAAACTATACTGTCGCGGGGGCAGCGGCGCCGACAGCGTTCTTTCCGGTGTTGCCTGGGGATTAAAATGGAGGAGAAGAGAGTTGAGTCTGGAGTCACTGGAGAATCGGCGAGGGAAGGCACACACCCACACACGCAGCCACGGAGATGCCGATAATGAAGCTTCACGGGAATCACTTCTATGAAGCACAATGAAATTAGGTAAGTAGCAATAGACATATAATTCTTGTCTTACTTGGAGTAGCTTTTCGGTCCACTTTCGTGCATACGAGCCCGGACGTTGACTGCTGTGTGGTGTGTGCTTTTGTGGATTAATCCTGATTGCTATCAGGTGGTTCTAGTCAGTATTCTGGAGATGGGGGGCGTGGTGTCTGCCTTGATTCGGAGCCTGGCCCGATTGTGACATTACCCCCCCCTCCACGACCCGCTCCTGAGGGTCGACCCTTCCGCCGACGTGGTGGTCTACCTCTCCCTCTTGGTGCTGGGCAATCTGGATGGGTGCGGTGGAACTCTTCTAGCAGTGTAGGATCAAGGATATCATTTCGAGGCACCCATGCCCTCTCCTCCGGGCCATAGCCCTCCCAGTCCACCAGATATTCCAGGTACCCACCACGGCGGCGGGAATTCAGGATATCCCGAACTTGGTAGGTGGTTCCTTCATCTACCATGATCGGAGGAGGAGGTGTTTCTTCTTCGGGGCCAGGCTCTGTGGGTGAGAAGACAGGGTTATGGTATTTCTTCAGCAGGGAGACATGGAAAGTGGGGTGAATACGATATTGTGGAGGTAGTTGTAACTTGTATGTGACCGGGTTTACCTGCTCCAGAACAGTGAAGGGACCGACATACCTAGGGCCGAGTTTCCTACAAGGTTGGCGCAGACGCATGTCTCGGGTGGAGAGCCATACCTTGTCTCCCGGTTGGAATGTTGGTGCGACAGATCGACGCCTATCTGCATTGGCTTGGTATCTGCGTACCGCACGTTGCAAATGATGGTGAGCGTCTTCCCATACTCTCTCACTCTCTCTGAACCAGCTGTCGACCGCTGGGAGATTGGAAGGTTCCCCATTCCAGGGGAATAGCGGGGGTTGATAACCTAGCATACACTGAAATGGGGTGAGACCGGTAGTCGGTTGTCGGAGGGAATTTTGCGCGTATTCGGCCCAACCGAGGAACTGGTTCCAGGTGTCCTGGTGGCCATGACAGAAGGTTCTAAGAAATCTTCCGACTTCCTGGATCTTGCGCTCCGTCTGTCCGTTTGTTTGAGGGTGATATCCAGATGATAGACTCACAGTCACACCTAGGAGTCGAAAGAATCCATGCCATACCCGTGAAATAAATTGTGGGCCTCGGTCTGAGACAATGTCTTCAGGGATGCCGAAGTAACGAAAGACGTTATTAAAGAGGAGTTCCGCTGTTGTCATTGAGGAGGGGAGACCTCTGAGAGGAATCAGTCGACAACCCTTTGAAAATCTGTCCACTATGACAAGGATGCAGGTATGACCATCAGATTTGGGTAGATCTGTGATGAAATCTACTCCTATGTGTGACCAGGGGCGGTGCGGCAGTGGCAGAGGCATTAGTTTCCCCGCAGGTAAATGTCGAGGATTTTTTGACATGGCGCACTCAGCACATCCAGAGACATACCTCCTCACATCCCTCTCCATATTGGGCCACCAGAAGCGTTCTTGTAGCAATGAGAGAGTATGGTTGACTCCGGGGTGTCCTGTGCCCAGTGAGGAGTGGACGGAGTGAATTAGTGCATTCCGATCCTGTTCCTGGATGAACTGGTGATTTGGTGGACAATTGGGGGCAGTGACTGGAGCAGGTTCGGATACTGACCGAGGAAGTTCCCAGTGTATGGGGTTGACAAAGAGTTTTTCCGGGAGTATTGTAACAGGTCCATCGTTGGAGATATTACTGGCATGTAATCGTGAAAGAGCGTCCGCTTTTGTGTTCTTCGACCCTGGACGATAGGAGATCTTGAAGTTGAATCGGCAGAAGAACATTGCCCACCGTGCCTGTCTGGGGTTCAATCTTTTTGCTTCCCTCAGATATTGCAGATTTTTATGATCGGTTAGGACAAGGAACTGATGGGTAGCCCCCTCCAACCAATGTCTCCATTCGTCCAAGGCCATCTTGATAGCCAGCAATTCACGATCTCCAATGTCATAATTCTTTTCAGTCGGACTGAATTTCTTAGAAAAGAAGGCACATGGATGGAGTGTTGCGGGTTCCCCTTGCTGTTGGGAGAGAATGGCCCCCACGCCGTTTGTTGAGGCATCCACTTCCACCACGAATGGGAGTTCCGGATTGGGGTGTGTGAGAATGGGGGCCGAAATGAACGTCTGTTTTAATCGTTGGAATGCAACGGTAGACTCCGTGGTCCATTTCAGGGTTCTGGGCTTACCTCGGAGCAAGGACGTTAACGGACTGGCGATGACGCTGTAATTTTCAATAAATCTGCGGTAAAAGTTTGCGAAGCCCAGGAAGCGTTGTAACTCTTTGATCGTCGTGGGTTGTGGCCAGTTGGTAATGGCTGTTACCTTCTCTTCATCCATCCTCACCCCGTTTTGATCTATGACATATCCTAGAAAATGGACAGAAGACTGGTGAAATGTGCATTTTTCAGCTTTAAGAAATAGATGGAACTTACGGAGACGTTGGAGTACCCGCGTGACATGCAGGTGATGTTCCGCTGGGGATTTGGAAAATATGAGGATGTCATCAATGTAAACAATAATGAACTGGTAGAGGAAGTCTCTGAGGATTTCGTGCATGAAGTTTTGGAAAACGGCTGGGGCGTTGACAAGGCCATAGGGCATCACCCGATATTCATAATGCCCTGTAGGGGTGATAAAGGCCGTCTTCCATTCGTCTCCCCTTCGAATACGGATAAGGTTATAGGCACTGCGAAGATCTAGTTTTGTGAAAATTTTCGCTTCTCTGAGACATTCTAAAGCTGCAGGGACCAGAGGCAACGGGTAACGAAATTTGACGGTGGCCGTGTTGAGGGTACGGAAGTCGATACATGGCCTGAGACCACCATCTTTTTTTGCCACAAAGAAAAAACTGGATGCTGCAGGAGAAGTTGAAGGACGGATGAAGCCTTGTTGGAGAGCCTCCGAGATGTACTCCTCCATGGCCTTTCTTTCTGGGATGGACAGAGGATAGATTCGCCCCCGTGGTAGGGGTTCGCCAGGAAGCAGATCTATTGCGCAATCCCATCGCCGATGTGGTGGCAGTTGTGTAGCCCTCTTGGGGCAGAACACGTCCCGGAAGGCAGAGTATTGCGGGGGCACTTCCACGGACAGGTTTTCCACAGGACTTTCAATTGATGTGGCGTGCAATGGTAATGCTTGGGTTTTTAATGGAAGTGAGGGGAAACAGTTGGATGAACACGTCCTTCCCCACTTGAGTACCTCTCCTGTGGACCAAGAAAGGATAGGTTCGTGCTTCATTAACCAGGGGCGTCCCAAGATAACATCCGCCATGGATTCCTCGAGGACTAAGAATGAAATTTCTTCCTGATGGAGTAGGCCCACCTGTAGAGTAACGGGGCCAGCAGAGGACCGTACAGACCTTCTGGACAGGGGTTTTCCGGTTATTGACTGGACCTGGAAGAGTCGTTCCGTCGGGGTGGTCTTGATCCTGAGGTGCCTGCATAGGTTGCCGGAGATGAAGTTCCCCGCTGACCCTGAGTCCAGGAGTGCGGCCACTGAAATAGTAACATGGGACGCAGTAAGGCTTACAGGTGTGGTGAGCGGTTGTATTTTTGTTATATTAGATGACCAAACACTCACCACTGGACGAGGAGGTCGGATGGGGCACTCACTCCTGCGGTGCCCCGCGTTACCACAATACAGGCATCGATTCTGGGCTAATCTTCTCTCTCGCTCGGTCGATGTGAGTCGTCCCCTGTCCACCTGCATGGGTTCCAGTGGGGGTTCCGGATTACTAGATACCGACGGTGGATTGTGGAGGAGGTCTGCTGAACCCGGGGTGCCGGCGTGACAGGAAGTAAGACGTGCTGAACTGCGGATGGAGAGTTGAATAAATTGTTCTAGTCCCAGAGAGTCATCGTGGGTAGCGAGCATAATTCGGAGATTGGGGTCGAGTCCTTGACGATAGGTTGTGATGAGAGCTTGCTCATTCCATCCACTGGAGGCAGCTAGCGTACAAAACCGGAGAGCATAATCTTGTATAGGTTGGTTATTTTGCTTCAGATGGTAGAGCTGTTCTCCTGCAGACCCTTCACTGTCCGCCCGTTCAAATACCTCCCTGAAATGGGAGACAAAAAGGTTATATGAGGTGGTGAGTGGTCCTCCCTGTGACCAAATTGACTCCGCCCACTGTAACGCCTGTCCAGACAACAGGGAAATAATATAGGCGATTTTTGCCTGGTCGGTAGGGTAACTGGACGGTTGCATTGAGAACGTCAATGAGCATTGAAGCAAAAACCCCTTGCAATTCCCCGCCGCGCCAGAGAAGGGCGCTGGTCGCGCCATGGGGCTGGATGCCGGGAGCGTCGAAGTAGAGTCGGGCATGCCGGTGGATGGTGGTGCTGGAGGTATTACCACTCGGCGTAGCTGCTCCACCAACGCGCGGATTGGGTCAGACTCACTCATTCTGTCTCGTTGTTATGGTCCGGGCTTCTGTAATAAAGGCGGACTGACACAGAAGGGTAAGTTTCCAAAGATGAGAAACGTTTATTGAAAGCAGACGAGAGCAAGTCAGATGTACGCTGATGCAGGGAAATACTGATTGAATATTAAACTATACTGTCGCGGGGGCAGCGGCGCCGACAGCGTTCTTTCCGGTGTTGCCTGGGGATTAAAATGGAGGAGAAGAGAGTTGAGTCTGGAGTCACTGGAGAATCGGCGAGGGAAGGCACACACCCACACACGCAGCCACGGAGATGCCGATAATGAAGCTTCACGGGAATCACTTCTATGAAGCACAATGAAATTAGGTAAGTAGCAATAGACATATAATTCTTGTCTTACTTGGAGTAGCTTTTCGGTCCACTTTCGTGCATACGAGCCCGGACGTTGACTGCTGTGTGGTGTGTGCTTTTGTGGATTAATCCTGATTGCTATCAGGTGGTTCTAGTCAGTATTCTGGAGATGGGGGGCGTGGTGTCTGCCTTGATTCGGAGCCTGGCCCGATTGTGACAGATTGATTCAGGTTAGGTTTTTTTTTTTTTATATATAGTTCACACTTAAAGCTGAAGGTAATCTTGTATTTTTTAAACTTCCTCACACAAAATGATTTAATGTCAACTTAATATCTGTAGACCAAGCTTTTATATATTGTGAATAGAACGAGCATCAGTTTACTTGGTATACAGTATACTTGACTTTACGTTTGCTAAACTGTAAGTATAGCTAATGCCAACCTTTCTTTCCTCATAACCCATTCTCCTTCTCTCTGCAGGGAAGTTTAAGTTGCTGGATCAGGACCGGGATGTCCGGGAGCCGGTTCAGTACTTTGCTAGCGTGGAGGAAATCGCTGGAACTTTCCCCGATCGAGTGTTCGTCATGGAGCCGATCACTTTCAGCATGAAGGTCAGCGCCTGGTTAATACCTATAAAGCAGTTAAAGTGAGTGAACTACACAAACCCACAAAAACAATCCTCCCTGATGGAAACTACAAAAGACACAGCAACAGTAGTTAACCATAATCGAAGCTGCATTCATAATAGAGAAAAACTACTACGACAATTACTTCTACTATTACCTTCTACTAATTAGAAAAATTTTAGCTACAACCTTTAAGTTTTAGTGAATAAATCTCTTCTGTTTTAGATGATTGAAATGTATGTTATTTTTTGTCAGGTAAATGTTGACTAGAAAACCAACAAAACTAAGATAAAACTTGACAAATTAGAATATGAATAATATCAGCTATAAAATGAATGCTGCAAAAATAAAATAAAAAAAAAGCTGGAAACAATTTTCTCTAGCTTAAAGTATATTTGTTGACATCTCATCAAAGTAAAAAAAAAATATATATTTTGTCCAGTAGAGAAAATTCAGAATAAATATGTTCACTACTTCTAATGCTGCCACTGCTGTGTGTTAAATACACTCGTAGCTTTCTGGTAGTCTTAGTCACGATGAAGGTTTAATTTAGGCAACATATGTAAGATGAACAATCATAAAAAATGTTTATTTGATAAGCCAATTGGTCTTAAATGTAAGAAACTTTAAGAAAGAATCAAAACATAAATAGAAACAATTCCACCCTCTAATCTCCTTTTATACTGCCCACTAAAACTAACCAGATTAAAACTAAGCAAAAATATACAATTCATTCTATAAACAAAGATGCTGTAAAAAAAAATTTTCATTTCAATTCAGATATCTTTTTATCCCCAAAAAGTCGAACAAGTAGCAGAATTTGATAGCCTAAAATAAGCTGCATATTAGGATGAAAATGTAACCTAAAAAAATTGACAACTTTGCAGGTATTTATTTGGTTATTATAATATTACAATATTCAGTTAAAAAAAAGTGTCAATATTTGTTTTTAGTTTTGTTCAAGGTTATTTTTTGTGTACAATGACCTAGCTAGCTAATAGCATCGCGAGCTACACTACTTTCTCACTGTGATTATAACCGCCTTTGCTAACACTGTCTACTCTTAAACAGCATCGACTTTTACTGCATTGTGCCCGGGAGATTTGATTTGTAGTTTGTAGTCTGTAGCTTTGTTGGCTTTCTCGCGGAATGTAAGCGCTGTATCTGGAGAGCTCTGTATCGGGGGAGCCAACGTTGGATCACTAAGTCGGTAGCTAAAGTGTGCTTGGTGTTCATGTTTCCTGGTTGTCTAGCAACATTGTTTTTGTAACAATACACGTTCTAGAGTTCCAGAGAAAGAGAAAGTGAGTGTGTGTATGTGTGTGTGTGTGTGTGTGTCAGGTCAGCTCTTTCCATTAGTTCAGGCTTTCTCACAGCCTCCTGCACTCACACTTTATGAATGAGATTGAGTTTCTTTAAACTCTCCACATGCATACACATTTCAGCCAGCCGTTATTTATAACGGCTGTAATTGTGTGTGTGTGTGTGTGTGTGTGTCCTGCCTTCCCATGCCCGTCTCTGTGTCTGTGGAATAATGGCCTTGCTGGCCCATTTACTGCATTTTCTGTTTACCAGCAATCTAAACTTTATGACCTATAATTAGGTTTTAGATGTATTTTAATTGAGTGTGGCTAAATATACTGGCGAGTCATATCTCCGTTAAGTGCCACAGTTAGCCGGGGCACAAAGACTAGTTACAGTTGAAGAGATGGTTCTCCTCAAAATAAACTGTACACATCTTTTTTTTAATTTTTTTTTACTTTACTCAATAACTAGTCAATCTGCCAGGAAAGCCATAATTGTAACCTTCTTCAGTTTTGTGCTTAGGCTCTAGTTTAAAATCATCTAAATCATCACAGTTTGGATGTGTGGCTTTACTGTATATGTTATTGTGTAGTGTTTTAGTTATGTAGCTCACTATATATACACACTGTTTTTTCACTGATCACTCTCTTGGTCTCTCTCTCTCTCTGACACACACGCTCTAGGTGGTGTCGGGTGAATTTAGTGAGGACAGCGAGGTGTATAACTTCTCCCTCCAGGCTGGAGATGAGCTGACGCCGATGGGCCGGGCTGAGCTGCTCTGTGTCCAATCTGCTCGTGAGAAGTCGCGCCTGGCCGCGTTGTTGCGCCGGCTCGGCAGAGTGGGCGGGCCTTCAGGACGACCCATTCGCACCAAGCTGCCCTGTCTGATCTGCCTGAACCAGCGGACACGTGAGAGCGTGCGTCTGCCTCTGCAGTGCCGGGGCCGTTTCTGCACGCGCTCACCCCTGGAGCTGCGCATGCAGGCGGGCGAACACACTCTGCGCACCATCATCGAACGTGTGCGGCTGCCTGTCAACGTGGCCGTACCACCGCATCCACCACCACCGCCCCGCAGCCGCTACGACCAGCACACCATCCGGCAGGGCCAGCGCTACAAGCTGCTCGCCATTGTCAGTCGGACCGTGGTGCTCTGCTGTGTCCTGCGCAAACAGGAAGTGACGCCTTCTCACTTCCTTTTGCTTAACGATATGCCGCGCTTCACTCTACCTGACGGCTTGTTACGTGACGACCCTGTTTACCAGCGGGCGGTGCTCCTGAGCGCACTGCGTTGCCAGGAGACCTTCGACCCAGACGATTATTCCCGAGCCGTGCGGGAGGTAAAAGTGGACCTGACAGAGGAGTGTGTGAGCCCGCGCAGGATACGAGTGTATCCCATATTCTCACCTCAGAGACTCTCATTGTGCGTGTATGGGGGTGGGACCATCACACCAACAACCACGCCAGGCTGCAGGGACTCGCTCGGAGACACACAAACTCCGCCTGGTGGTGAGGGAGAGAGGGAGGACACGGGCGAAGGGGAAGAGCGAGAGTACGTCACCCCTGATTGGCCCGTAGAGACACAGGAAATTCCTTATGAAGAGCTTTGGACCAATCAGAGTGGAGGAAGCTATGCAGAGGTCCCTGAAAGTACCGTGAAAGCTGAGCACAACCTCATATCCTTCCATTCCACCTCGTCGTTGGATGGTACAGTAGGCTCCACCCATGTTGCTATGGTGCAGATGGAAGCAGGACGAGTGTCGACTCCACCCCCTGTTCCGCCAAAATCAGAAGCTGTGAGTAGACCCATATCCTTATTCTTTCAGAGTGAAGGAGGCAAGGCTTTTGTGTCAGTCCCACTTGAGGAGGCATGGCCTCTGTGGGACTCCTCAAAACAGACCTTTTTAAAAGATCATATACAGCGGTACCTCGGCATACAAATTTAATCCGTCCGGAAGGTGAGTTTTTGAGGTGAAATTTCGTGTTTTTCTGCAGGAAATAATGTAAATGCAGATAATCCTTTCCAACCACTCAAAAAATATTGCCAATACAGTAAGTTCCCGACTTATGAACATTTGAGTAACGATTTTCCACAGATACGATACAGTTCGTGCGGGAGAAATAAGTCGTCAATTAATCAGTCTGGGAGCACGATGATAGAAAACGGCTGTCCTGATGGTAAATAATCTTAATTTCAGAAAATCCTCAACAAGACAGAGTTCACAAGCCAATGCAGTGGAAAACATTGTGAGACTTATGAACACCTCCGACTTACAAACATGCCCCTGGAACAGAACTCGTTCGTAAGTCTGTATTACCAATTTCCAACATTATAATCATATTTTTGCATATTAAAGCAATTAAAACATATAGAAAATACATGAAGTAAAATATGAAATAAACAGACATTAAAACTTAATTAATGATTCCTCTTGGCTAATCTAAAAATAAAAGTGAAAGAAGTGAAAGTTTTCTTCTTGTTAGTGGCATTGCTGACTTTCTTGGGGCCCATGGTGCTATGTTTTGCACAAAAAAAAAAAAAAAAAAGGCAAATAATATAAGGCAAGCAAGTTTTGACCGGAGGTACATGCAATTGGAAGTGGGTGTGACCAGCTCGGTTGCTCGTATCCTGAAAATGCTTTATATGTTGAACCAAATTTCTTGCAAAACTGAAGTTCCTCAGAAGAATTTTACCAAGGGTATTGCCGAGGTACCACTGTACTGCTGAATGATATGGCCCTAAATCCCATGATTTTGCATTTTTGCCTGGAGTTCTCGTTCTTACCCGGTTTCGTATGTAAATCCTGGCTTGTGTAGCCGATGTCCATTTATTACATTACAGCGATTAACATTACGTGATGTTTTAAAGCCGCAGTGCCACTCGTCATCTGCTGCAACTATGATATAGATGTTACCTAGAGCTTCAGTAGGGCAGATTCAGTGGTTTATTCATTAATCAATAGCTCTCCTTACACAAGATTTAAGATGCGTTTATGACCGTGAACTCTCTCTTTTTCCTATTCCCTTATGTCCTTTTCTTATCCTCTCTCTTCCCCTCGCTGTTGTTCTTTTATCTAAAGAGTCATTATAAATACCAGCAGATCACTTGAGCACAGGTCAAGGCTCGTGGGAGACACACACACACACACACACACACACACAGGTTCATGTATGTTCTGCTACAGTACTTCAGGACCTCTAAAGAGTCGTAAAGCTGCGCGGTTCTGGACTAAGGACTAAATAATTGATACAGCTTTTACAGGCCTAGTAATGGCCACACGCTTACGGGAAGTGAGCATGAAACACACACACACACACACACACACACACATAGACACACATCTTTATTGAAACTTTACTGTATCATCAGCTCTATAGGAGCGATTACAGCTCTGACAACGGGAATTATGGCCTATCTGTGCCCTCTCTCTCTCTCTCTCTCTCTCTCTCTCTCTGTCTCTGTACTTCTTTTTCTTCTCCTGCTTGCTCTTGCTCCCACGCAAAGTTTCTGCTCTGTAATTTAGTTAACCAAAACACACGCACACATATACACACACACACACACACACACACTCCCTGGTGGATCTGGACAGGAAGGCAGCCTTCTCAGAAGGCTGCGGAGGAAATACAGACAGATATTATTTAGATTAACGGACATCACAGGACTCCTCATCTATGTGAGCCAAGCCTCACAACACACACACACACACACACACACACACACACACGGGTCCTGGCATATTGTTTTGCCAAGCAAAAAAAAAAAATCTGGTGTGTTATGAGGAGTTTAATATGGGGTACTGAACAAAAGCAGCGTTCCAAACCTTTCCCACTTTCCCTGTGCTGCAACTATTTCAGCTTTATCTGCAAATGACCATCTGTTTTTAAATTTCTTCAGTAAGTTGTGAAAAGGGTTTACCAAGGGAATAGGACAGCAATGTCATCACGTTTAAGAAATGACATTTATTTACAAGCATGAACCATTTGTACAATATTAAATAAATATTGTGTAGAAATCGTATTGTGTTACATATCAAGACTAAGATGCTGGATGTCTCATCAAGACAGAGGTGACTATTTAAAGAGTTTAGTTGATCAGTGTCCTTGAATTTACTTGGCAAACTATTCTTCCCTTTTCCCACTAGGTGAAGGAGGAGTGTCGGTTTTTGAACGCTCCTCCGGTTCCACCCCGCTGCGCTAATGTTGGAGGCCCCAACCCCAGTCCTCCAGTGCCACCCCGCTTCCCTAAGGCTTCGGCTGCAAGCACACGCAGTCCAAATGTGTCCTTTTACTCCTCAGGCCTGCAGGATGGGTAAATACACATGCACACAATAAAAAATGTATCCATATACAGTGTTTTGTATACCCAAATTATACAACCCCCATTGAAAATTATTATTATTTTTTTGGCTAAAATTACTAGCTGGCAGCAGTTTGTCATAAATCAGTGAAACAAGAGCAATTTAATTACCTCAACGTGGTTTCTCCAAAGTCAACTCAAATGACCCCTTTTAATGATCATTGCAGTCTCAGAATTATTCTTTTTTTTTATTATTTTTTTTTTTTATCAAAGTCTTTTTTTATTGGAAATATAAACAAGTTACATATACATACATACATTGTACACTATTTTTTTTCCTACCCGTACCCCTCCCCCCACCCCACAATAAAAACAACAACAATCAAACAACAACAACAAAAAAGAAACTAAACTAAAAAAAAAAAAAAACAGCCAGCAAAAAAAAAAAAAAAGGAAGAAAAGAAAAAAGGAATTTCAAAATGGCTTATAAATGGTTGCCAGACATCATAGAATTCCTGAGTCGATCCCCTTATAGAATAGCGAATCTTTTCTAGGTGAAGAAAATACAAGACCTCTTTAATCCAGTGAGCGCCCACTGGTGGTGACGACTCCTTCCACTTAAGCAGGATCAGTCTCCTAGCGAGAAGGGAGCTAAAGGCGATCACATTGGCCTTGGCGTCATTCAGGCGAGCACCACCAAAAACTGCAATAAATGGGGATGGTTCTTCAGGTATTTGGCATATTTTTGACAAGGTGTCAAAAATAAAACTCCAAAAATTGTATAGCTTTGGGCACGTAAGATATACGTAACATATGCAAGTCTCAGAATTATTCCACCCCCTGAATAAAGGTGCCTCAGGTGTACTTGATTTACGTAGAACACATGAAATATCTGGACATTCTAGAGATTTGTTGACGGAGGTATTTGACTGCATGTCAGATATGCAAAGTCAAGAGAGTCGTCCATAAATCTTAGAGAAGAGACCATTGCCTTGCACAAACAAGGACAAGTATATAACAGAATAGCAAATGCAACAGCAATGTTCCTAGAAATACAGAAGGAAGCCTGTAGGAGATTTCTGAGGAGGCAAGTGTTGAAAAACCCTTGATCGACTGCAAAGGACCTACAGAAAGATTTGGTGGCAGCAGGCACTCAAGTTTCATTCTGCATTGTAAGGTGCATACTGAACCTTGAAGGTCAACCCAAGATGTACTGACCCTAAAACACGAGAAGAATCGGCTCCACTATGCTAAAAAACATATAAGAAGACACAGAAGTTGAGGGCATTCTGTTCTATGGACTGATGAAACAAAACTTGAACTTTTTGGACATATGAATCAGCAGTATGTTTGGAGGAGAAAGAATGGAGCATATGCCGAAATGTGCACCCTGCCTACAGAGAAGCATGATGGTGGCCAGAATAACTCATTTTCAATGGGGGGTTTTCAAGTGCAACTGTGCATATTTTAAGGGGTCACTGGTACATGTAGCACTGTGTAAGGATAGATCTTTAATTACCATCTGAAAACATTTTGGAGACAACAGTTGGGAATAAACTGACCTGCGTTTCTTTCTCTAATTCACCTATGAACACTCTGAATCCTTTGTGTCTGCCAAATTAACCCAAAGTTAATCCCCCAGCTCATCCTCTAGTCCATCCTTCAGCTCATCCTTCAGCTCATCCTCTAGTCCATCCTCAAGTCCATCCCCTAGCATCCTACATTCCATCCTCCACCTCATTCTCTAGTCTATCCTACAGCTCATCCTCATCCATCCTCCAGCTCATCCTCTAGTTTTCTGGTTCCCCAGCCCTGGTCACGGAGAACCCTACCTTGCATATGTTAGTGTTTTCCCTGTATAACATTAAAATATGCACATCAGTGGTACTAAAGGAATAAGAGTAAGAACCATTGCTTCACTTTACCCCTCAGCTCATCTTCTAGTCCATCCTAATATTAATTTAGTCCATCATCCAGCTCACCTTCTAGTTTCTCCTTAGCTCATTCTCTAGTCTATTCTCCAGCTCATCCTTTAGTCCAAGGCCACTTCAGCTCAAGGCCAGTTCACCCCTCAGCTCTAGTTCATATTCAGCTCATACTCTTGTCCAATCTTCAGCTCATCCTTTAGTTTATCCTCCAGATCATCCTCTACTTCACCTCCTAGCTCAACCCCTAGGTCACATCCAGCTCATCCTATAGTTCACCCCATCAGCTTGTCCTCTAGTACATCCTCCAGCTAATCCTCTAGTTTAACCTCACCTCATCCTCTAGTACATCCTCCAGCTCATCCTCTAGTCCATCCCACCAGCACTTTCTCTACCATGGAGTTCACCCCAGCATATCCTCAAGTCCATCCTCTAACCTATCTTCTAGTCCATCCTCCAGCTCAGTCTCTATTCAATTCTCCAGCTCAGCTTCTATTCCATCCTGCGGGCAATCATCTAGTTCACCGCCAGTTCATTCTCTACTTCACCCCAGCTCATCCAGACAGCCATTCCTCAGCTCAATCTTTTATCCACACTCCACCTCATCCACTAGGCCATTCTCCATCTCCTAATATATCTCCATCGTATTGACTACTCCAGCTCACAGTTCAATCCCTAACCTATCCATCCTCATCCTCTAGTCCGTTCTACAGCTTACTTCCTGGGCCACCACCCATCTTAACCCCTAATCATCCCATAGCTCATCCCCTGGTCCATTCTCCATCTCATCCCTTAGATCATTCCCTTCCTCTTCACATCTCCATTTCAATCCCTCTTACTTAAACCATCCCTAAGCTCAACCCTTCTCATAAGCACCCCATCTCAAACTCTAGTCCATCCACCCAACTCTTTCCCCAGTTTATCATCCAGCTTATTATCAAATCCTGAAACTATTTGTGCTCCTGGTTTGTCTTCTATCCTGTCAAGTAGTACTTCCCAAAGTTCACCCCCTACACCTTCTTCTTTTATATATTTATTTCATATTTCTCTGCACATTCCATATTCTGTATCCTCTAATCTACTAGTCCATCCCTAAATTTAGCCACTAGTGTATCCCATCATCCATCACCCAGACGATATATCATCAATGTTATACACAAAGCATTTTTAGGTAACATGTTTAATTTTCTGTCTCTCTCTCCCCAGCTCTGCTCCTCGTAGTGGCAGTAATTCTCCCTCTCCAGACTCTTACTCTCTGTACTGTTACCCGTGCACATGGGCTGACTGTGTCACCTCTGATCCCTCCGCATCACCTGACCCTAACCAGCCCGCCCAGGCATGCTGGTCTCACCCCCGAAGTGGTGGAGTTTTTACTTCCAACATTCTAAACACACCTTTACTTAGCACAGACACTGCACACAAAAACTACTCCACCTGTCCACGACCACGCCCAGCTGCACAGAACCGCTTTGCCCCATTTGGAGCTCTGAACCCCTTTGCCAATCCTGGGCATGCCTCCTCTGATTGGCTTGCCACGGGCCGGAAATCCCCCAATCTTATGCCTGATGTCACTAGCGCCACGCCTCAGGAGTCTCAAGCCAATCAGGACGCAAGTCCGGTTCCTCCACCCAGACCACTAAAAAGCTTAGAAGAGGAAACGTCAGTGTCTTCCACGGTGCGGGGCGCAGAAGGTGGTGCCAGCCTATCATGGCGACCCCCAGCGGACCTGTGCTGGCTCTCGGTGGAGGAGGTGTCATCCTGCCTACGATTTATCGGACTGTCGGACGATGTGATTGGCCTGTTCAGCAGAGAGAGGATTGACGGTTCAATATTCACCCAGCTCACGGAAGAAATTCTTTCTGAAGACTTCAGCCTTACCAAACTGCAGGTCAAAAAAATAATGCAGTTCATCAAGGGTTGGAGACCCAAGATATAAACTTTTACACACACACACACACACACACACACACACACACACACACACACACACACACACACACACTGTGGTCAGTAAACCCAAATGCATGACGGAACATAAGAAACGTGCGTTCCCACAGAGGTTCCTTAGCCATTTTGAGGAGAAGAGTCCCTGGGAAGAGTTACCATTTCTAGATGAGGCTCTGTTTTACAAAACATTGCACTGTCTATGGTTGTTATGTAAAATTACATCAGTACAGCAAACCCTGTCATAACATTTCCTGATCTGTAAAGAGCTACCTAGTGTGTAACTTAGGTGGAAGGATCTAAGGGATTTACAAGAAGCATGACCCAGGACATAAAATAGGCAAGTGGAAACGAAATATTCTGGGTTCCTGAAAAGGTTCCATAAGGATAACCAAAAAGTTTGGAAAAGTACTTGAAAAAGTTCTCAAAAAGTTACTTCTCCACAGCGGCACTAAATTTTCTTAGTTGAAAACATATCCAGGTTCACAAAAAGGTTTCTTCGTAGTTGAGAAATGCTTAAACATTTAGAGTTCCTGAGCAAGTTCCTGGGTTTCATGAAAGGTTCCTCTGGTCTACTCTACTGTACAGTTCCAGGAACGAAAATCAGCAAGTGCAAAATAAACATGCTGGGTTTCTGTATACTGTAGGTTCATGTAGGGGAAATGTGCCGAAAGTTCTTAAGTACCCAAATAAATATGGAAAAATGGCCGAGTCGACAGGGTTCCTCAAAATGTTCTTGAAGTGGAAAGAAGTTTAAAGTGCCATACTTCCTGAGAAAAGGTTCCTCTGGTGAAAATACACCAGACTGAAGTGGTTTGTAAAAGAGTATGAGCTCCTGAGGAGGTTCCTCAGTTCCTCCGTTGGTTGAAGGTTCCTTTGTTGGAAACGTGCATAATACCAGACAGGCATAGAATTCTTCAGTAACTATGTGTGTGTGTGTGTGTGTGTGTGTGTGTGTGTGTGTGTGTGCAGATTGATTAAACTGCTCAGCTGCTGAACAGCATAGAACTACTGAATAGTATCAGTATAAGAGTGTGTGTGTGTGTGTGTGTGTGTGTGTGAGTCAAAATAAATATAAATGTTCGTGTGTGTGTGTGTGTGTGTGTGAGAGAGAGAGAGAGAGAGAGAGAGTGATACATGAATAGTTTGTTTTAAAAGGAAAAGTTTTATATATTTAAATACCACTCAGTCAGTATATAGCTTCTTTAGGGGTCGTCTCTAAACTCCACTCCTGTACAGACGTTAGTTCTGGGGACCGTCTCAAAACTACAACTTATTAAAAAAAAATAAAAAATAAAAAGGAACAAAAACCATTAAATAGAGACTAATGTTGAACACTACATGAGACTGTCTGGTTTATAACTTGTTATTGATTATTTTGGTCACGTAGGTGAGGACCACACACTGATCAGACTGAGGTGCCTCTAGAGGAACTATAATGGAACAAAGGATAATTCTGCTATATTTTAAGAAAACCTTTTTTTTTTTTAACCCGAAATGTGACAACTCTGTATGTCTTTCCACTGTCTTTGATGCACCTGTGTCTTGATTCTGTCGCTCCTGTGTGTGTGTGTGTGTGTGTGTGTGTGTGTGTGTAGACTGGTAGGTACGTTGGTGTGTGATGGTTTGACAATCATCACTGCCTCTCCGGAGTGAGAAAGGATCCGTAGCAGCCCTGAGTATAGAATATGAGTTTACTAACACACACATGTTGCTGTTTTTAATGGAGTTACTGCTGCATCACAAACTGACCTCAACTGATTATTGGTTGATTGTTGATTAAAGTCACCCAAGTCGAAGAACACCGTGTTACCGCTGTGGTTTATTCTTAAAGGTAATGTTCGCTGTCTTTCCACACCCATGAGAACAATTCACTGATGTCATGAGGCTAATTAATGCTGCGCTACACCCAAATCATAACTCAGTAACCAAAAGAAAAGAAAAACTGCTTATTTTCCCTTTAAGTTGGGACTAGCCGAATGTCCCCACAAGGTCAAATTTCAGTTTCAGATATTCCCATCCTCATGAGGACATTTGATCCATGGCAAGATAGAAAACACAAACACACAGAGAGAAAATCATACCCTTAGGAAAGGCTTATCTTTAGCTCAAGGTAAAAAAAAAAAATGACTTAAAGATTGTGAAGCGCACACACACACACACACACACACACACACACACACACACACACTGTAATTAGGTGACAGTAATTAAATGCTTTGTAAACACAGCTTTTTATCTTTGAAAGTGATGTGTGTGTGTGTGTGTGTGTGAGAGAGACTGGAGCAGTGTAATGAAAGGGTTTCAGCAGCAACGCTTCACAGTGTGTGATTTACAGCTAAACACACTCGAACTTACGGATAAGTTAAAGAAAAAAAAGTGGATGGACGTCTGATAACACTGCCATCCCTGTATAATCTCGGCAAAATGCTGTGATGTTTATAACATCAGGTGGGTGTGTATTAGTCTTTTCTGGATATTCCCAAGAAATATAAACTTGACACAAATATTTTTAGTTTGAACAGAATAAAAAAAACAAGACGTTCAAAAAAAAAAGAAAAAGAAAAAGGTTAATGATTATTATTGTTGTGTTGCAGTACAATTTCAATATAAAAATTTATAAATATATAATTGATAAAAACAAATAATACATATAAAAGATCAAGTTAGGTAACTGTTTTCGTAAGCAACAAATTCTGTAAGCAACAAATTAGAAAGATATTAAAAAATAAATAAATTCACATTTCTGGTTTAATGGAGTGTTTATATAATACAAGGTTTTTCTTTTCCTTAATTCAATCATTGAGTGGCTGTTTATTTTTGTTGATCTTTGAGCTGGCAAACATTTTCTTTCTAATATACAGTACAGTGCAAAAGTCTTGACACCCCCCTCCCCTCCCCTCCCCACCTTGACCCCACCTCATTTCTTCATATAAAAAAAAATAAAAACTTATGTAGATTAAAGAAATGCTATTTATCACTATTTATCACTAAACATTACATCTTGGGAAGAAATTGTCTCATAATTAAATAAAATTCAATCAAACACTCTAGCTAATGTTGATAAAAATCCCTCACTCATCACAAAACATTTACACGCGAGATAATAAATTCTCCCTCAGCTAGCAAATTTGGTCCTTTAGCGGGATTAAACAAGCTAGTTTCACTGGCTATAAAACACGATTCCGTTTGTACGTTCACACGCTTCCCTTTTTCTCGGTGAATGAACTTTGATTGTAATAAACCACGCCCAGCATTAGGACACACCCACTTTATTTTTTCTATTCTTAAAGTCTATTCACAACCAATGAAACATGAATGAAAAGCAAACACTTGAGCATGATGTAAGTTTCCTCATCTCGCCCTCTGAATACAAACGCTAAGTCGCAGGAGTTTTGTCGAACAAATTTTTTTTTTTTTTTTACATTTTACACAATCGTCAGAACAAACATTGGTTTATTAATTATGGAGTGAAACAATAGTTGAGCATTTTTCGTGAATAAAAACTAAATCAGAACAAAACATGGCTGTGGAGGCAGGACTCAACTCCTTTACATGCGGACCACAGAAACGTTAAACGCTGACCGATTACGCGGGAGATCATGTGACCACCTAAACATCTGGTTCGCTAATGCAACTGCAAAAGATGTTCTGCGCTCCAGAGGATCTGTTACAGTGTCTGTGGATGTGAGTTATAGTACACGGGGATGAAGTTCCTCCTGGTTTATTTGTGGAACTTCTTGTTGGGGTCCTTGGCGTAATCGAGGAGGAGCTGGCAGGGGCTGAACTGGACTCCGTACGCCTCTTCGTAACGTCTCATCTTCTGGACGAGTTTATCGGCGCCGAACGAGTCCACGAAGCGGAACGGACCTGGGGAACACATCGAACAGAGTGTGTGGAGCTAATTACAGTGTCTTGCAAAAGTATTCATACCCCCTGAAGTTTTCCACATTCTGTCAGGACTTTTTGGGGATTGTATGTGAGAGGCCAACGCAAAGAGCAACACACAGAACTGTGAAGTGGAAGGAAGATGATGGAGAGTTTTAACGTGTGGTGTGCGTTTATATTCAGCCCCCCTTTTAATCTGACGCCTCGAACGAACATCCAGTGGAACCAAGTCTGTAGTCTCGCACCTTCGGGTGCTGGGTTTGATTCCCGCCTCAGGTCTGCGTGCATGGAGTTTGCATGTGCTTGCTGGGTTTCCTCCGCGTTCTCCAGTTTCCTCCCAAATTCCAAAAACAATTAGATTACACTAATTGGCATTCCCAAATTCCCCACTGTGTGTGAACGTTGATCGGAGGTCCTGCCACAGTCGTGCAAATTGAACTAATATATTGGTCACCACGGGACGCCACCGTCCCTATTTACTTTGTAATTTACTTTTAGATATCTCAGATATTTATTTGTAAAACAATTTGAAAATCAAACCGAAAGTCCAAAAAAAGTTGGGATGTTTTTTAAATTTGAATAAAATGACAAATAAAAGACTTTCAAATCACATTGGCCGATATTTTACAAATGTTTAAACGGGGAAATTGTACACTTTTATCCACTAAATGAGCTCATTTCAAATTCGATGCTACATGGTTTAAAATAGTTGGGACGGGGGCGTGTTTATCGTGGTGTAGCTTCTTTTAGTTTCCATTTTATTCAAATAATATATTTTAGAAACGTCCCAAGTTTTCTGGGATTCGGGTTGTATCATTTTTCTTCCACTTCACAATTATGCGCCACTTTGTGTTGGCCTGTCACGTACAATTCCAAAAATAATCCCAATGTGTGTGTGTGTGTGTGTGTGTGTGTGTGTGTGTTTACCTCCGAGGCAGGGAGGAAAGCCCAGTCCGAACACGGCTCCGATGTCTCCCTGAACCGGATCGGGCAAAATTCCCTCTTGGAGACACAGGACGACCTCGTTCACGAATCGAGAGATGAGACGATACTGTACGTCCTCATCTCCAGACCTACACACACACACACACACACACACACACACACACACACACAAACACAAAAAGAGAGCAATGTTCCGTGAGTATTAGATACGAATGATAATCAGGTATCGTTTGTTGAATTAGTGTGACGGCACAAGCGCAGGGCGGGAAAGTTCTAGAAGATGGACTTCATCCAGGAATCTGATTGGTCAGAAGGTTGTTGTTCTAAGGCGTTATCGTTTCCATAGTTACGATGCTACACTTTCTATTCCACAGTCATATACAGTGTGACATCCTGGTCCTTTATTGATAAACGAATGTTTATGTTTTGCGGTCCAAGGGGAATAAAACACTCCTGAACATCCTGGTCCTCTGCTCCATCACGCCACCGGGTTGTTGGTTGTTTTCCTCTAAACATTACAACCTCCAGTGTGTGTTTAACTATTCCTTAAATATAAAACTAAAACATTTAAAATAATAATTTTAAAATAAATGTGTGTGTGTGTGTGTGTGTGTGTGCGGCTCTTACACAGCAGGGGGCGCCACTATTTTAAACTTCTGCAGGATCTCCTCAGCTACCAAGTTCAGCTTCTTGTCCTTAGATTTGGCTCCGTACACATAGCAGCCCTTCCCTGATTTGCGACCTGTACACACACACACACACACACACACACACACACACACACACACACACATGGACACATTATTAAAGCAGGATTCTTCCACCGTTAGTGTAGTCCTTGTGGTTTCGCCACGCCCTCGTACCCATGAAGCCTTTCTGCACCAGGCTCTTCAGCACCTCCACGTTCCCGCCGCCGAACCGAGCGCCGAACGCCTTGCCGAGATCCTCCGCCACGTGAGCCGCCACGTCCATCCCGACCTCGTCCATCAGGGTCGCCAGGCCCACGGGGAACCCGAAACCCGTCGTCAGGGCGTCGAGCTTCTTCGGCCCCACCCCTTCCTGCGGCGTGGTTTAAACAGGTCACAAAGGTCACAGTGTACAGTTAATGGACGATGATAACAGTTCTGTTTGTCTACTGGAGAAATGATGTGACGACGCGGAAACACACCTGAAGGACTCGGATCGTTTCTATGAGGGTCGGAGCCAGGCAGCGGGTTGTGTAGAATCCCGGGCCGTCCTACAGACAGAGACCGAGAGACAGAGAGACAGAGAGAGAACGTTCAATAGACATACACAGAAATGTGTCTTTAGACTGCGTCAGGAAGCTCATACACTTTCACTGGGGATACGGGACCTGATTGACAGGTTTGGACGAATACTGATCTTAATTAATGCTTCAGCATACCAAGACATCCTGGACCATGCTAGGCTTCTATGAAACTTTGTGGGAAGCGTTTGGGGAACACCCTTCTCTACTCCAACATGACTGCGGAGGACATGGTTTGATGAGCAGAACTCGATCGGCCCTAACACAGAGACCTGACCTCTACCGCATCGGGCACCTTCGGGGTGAACTGGGACGGGGATTGATTGTGAACCTAATCAGTGTAGGACCTCATAAACACTCTACAGAATGAATTCCCACAGAAACACTACAACGTCTCGTGGAAGAGCGGGAGATGGTAGAGCTGCATGAGGGGGACCGACTACAAACTGTATGAGAGCATGTATTTGGGGACAATGTCACTGCAGGTTTGGTCATGTGATCACACACACACACACACACACACTCACCCCCACCACGATGATGATTTTGCCCTGCTTGAGGCCGAGCGCTACAGCCGACGCTGTGGTGTCTTTGGAGGTTTTGTCCGTGGTGATGATCTCCAACAGCTGCATCTTATCAACCGGAGAGAAATAGTGCATCCCGATCACCTACAACACACACACACACACACACAGGCAAAGATTCAGCAAAAGACCTGACCTCCTACAACACCAAACAAAACCTAAGAATATAAGCAGGATTAGATTTGTTTTAAATTAAGATGAATTAAATTATTAATCAATTTATTATTAATGGCACCTAAAGATTACTAGACTACATCTGAACAACTTTAAATACATGTAGAAATAAAATAACTCATGCCCATAACACACTTTATAAGACCTGAAAAAACAAACATTTTTGTATTATTATTCTACTTTTTATTATTTTTTTTAAAACTTTACTTTTATATCTTTTTGAAAATATATACGTTGGCGTATCCTTTATTTCATTTTACTGCGTGATTATTTTCTAGACCTGGCAGCTGTTTCATTGTGCTTTCATTTTAATTATTGTTTATGATTAATAGATTTTACTTCACACACACACACACACACACACACACACACACACACACACACACACACACACACACACACACACACCTTCTCAGGTCTGGAGCTGACTGCGGCGATGTCTCTGATAGGCAGCGCTGACGTGTTGGAGGCGAAGATGCAGTGTGGAGGGGTCACCTGCACACACACACACACACACACACACACACACACACACACACACACACACACACACAAAGAGAGAGAGAAAATCTTTTTTGTTTATATCTGGATCACAGTTTCTAGAAATAAATAAATCCTGCTGGAACTAGTTAACAAGAAAACAGTGTGTATGAGCAGTGTGTGTGTGTATGTGTGTGTGTGTATATATATATATATATATATACATATATACACTGTGTGTGTGTGTGTTTGCGCGTATATACAGTGTGTGTGTGTGTGTGTGTGTGTATATATATACAGTGTGTGTGTGTGTGTGTATATATACAGTGTGTGTGTGTGTATATATACAGTGTGTGTGTGTGTGTGAGACTCACCGCCTCCACCTCCTTCAGCACTCTGTGTTTGATGGTCAGATCCTCGAACACGGCCTCGATCACCAGGTCGGCTCTGTTGAAGCCGCTGTAGTCCGTCTGCGGCGTCAGTAACGACAGCGTGGCGTCTCTCTCAAACGCCGTTAAACTCCTCTTCTTCACTTTCTCGTTCAGCCTGAGAGAGAGAGAGAACTTAGATTTAGAAGAGTTGTGAAACTTGTCAAGGTCAACAGATGTTCCTTAAAGGTGAGATACAGTAGGCTTGCTGTAGAACCAAAAGTCCAGGGGGCGGAGCCATCCTCTCCTCCATCTGAGTGGAAGTAAACCAAATGCGCAGTGGGTGGAGTCAGATCTGGAGTATGTCTGACTCCGCCCACTGCACTGTTGGTCCTGCAGCTGGGAGCACTTCATATTTTCACATCACTCTACTTAATTTAGCATCTTTATTTATTCATTTATTTGTTTGTTTGTTTGATGTTTATTATATCACATCATTGTATGTCATCGTTTCAAAAAGATAAACAAGTTTTCTACTTTCTGAAATGAAACAAAGGAAATAAAAATAAACATTCTTTAATAAACTAAATAATAATAATTTTTAAAAAAGTACAGTAGTTAGTGAGAGTGAGTCTTTTACAGCTCTGTGTCTCCCTCTGGTGGATGACAGCACGCACTGCAGGACACAGTGTCTGCAATATTCCCACTCACCCCTTGTAGACCTGCTGCTGTCCCCTGCCCAGTCCATCAAGTGCTGTGTCTTTCAGGATGGTGGCCACGCCTTTATCCACGGTTACCTGGGCGATACCCGCCCCCATAAGCCCCGCCCCCAGAATAGCCAAGGTCCTCATCGATCACAAACACACACACACACATATTAAAGCAATTCGTCCAAAAGTGAGAAACAAACAAGTGACAGGATCTGATTCATCGCACCACACTCACTTCACTTCTCTCTCTGGTTTGCCGAATTTATTCTTCTTGCAGGCCACCTGACCCTGGTAAAGACCGATCAGGGCTCGAGATTCAGGCGTCATCACCAGCGCGCCGAAGCTCTACAACAATGAAGTGGAAAAACTGAGATGAGGAAGAAAGAGGGATTTATAGAGATACAGAAGTAAAATAAAAATCACTTTATATTCATATCGATTTTCCTGCACAGGGTTTTATTGCTTATTAAAGATGATTTAATTCTGCTGAAGAAATTAAGGTTTTAGGAACTTGGTAAAATACAGGATATTAGGAAAAATACCAAATATGATCTCTTAAAATGGGAGGAAATAAAAAAATCTAATTTCAATTAAATATAAACACAGTACTGTGTAAAAGTCTGTAATGCTGTAGAGCAAGAATGTTCTTCTCTTAGAGCGCTCAGTCTCGGGTATGATCTGTGCAGTTTAGAAGGAAATTAGCCAGTCGACCATTTAAAATTTTTTATCTTATACATACAGTATAATACAGAAAATGTGTGTAAACAAAGTCGCTACTTGTGAAGTTTATACAACATGGAAGTGACCGATCTCGCTTCCCTCAAAAACTTTCATGTTGTTAACTTCAGCCGTTTTGGAGAGATGATTTTATATGTGACTCAAAAATGGACTCACTTCAAACAATAATCATTTAAAATGCAAATTATTCATATTTCTTTATGACTATTGATAATAAAATGGTGTAACCTTCTAGAAGTACATGTCCTGTAAAAAGTGTTGCTTAAATTGTTTTTTGGTAAAAAAGCTAAATTTTTTTTTTTAAAAAGCCCAAAAAATATATATATCTTTAGTGTCCATAACCAGGTCAAAGTCATGTTGCAATATCTTAACAACACTTTTTCAGGTTGATGTCTTTTCATGTGAAATCTAAATTGTCCAAGTTTCATCTAGATGACAGTTAAGACCGTTGATTTAAATTCAAAATAACGGACAATAAAACATAAAAGGACATGAAACTGTATTCAGCAAAATGTGGTTCTTTTTATCTGATAGAAATATAAATGTGTAACATATTTATACAAAAACGAAGCATGGATCAGGAGATAAGAAGTGTTAAGTGTTATGAAAAACGGTGTTCTATGATCAGATCTGAAAATTCACTTTTTAGCATCAGCACCATGTTTTGGCTGATTGCGTTTTACTGAGCGTCCGGCAGAACCACACACACGGTTACACTTGATTTTATTTATTTTTTATGTATGCGAAATGGCAGCTTCCATTTTGTTTTTTGTTTTTATCTAAATAACATTTTCGCGTATATATTTTTTCTTGTATACAAATTTCATTTTGGTGGGAATATTAAAAGACATTAAATTTGAAAAAATCATGAACAAAATCCATAGTAAAGTTTGAAGTAAAAAATGCAGGGTGCAAAGACTTTTGCACAGTACAAAACACACACACACACACACACACACACACACACACACACACACACACCACTATACCAGAAAGTAACCATACTGACCTCTAACTCTTTCTGGGATCCTGCGTCTGAGCCTTGCTCTACCCCCGTCTGCACACACTAACACACACATACACAACAAATAAACAAACAAATAAACAAACACCGAGCTACAGTGATGAGATATGCAACTTAACCGCGACTCGTTTGCTGCGTACATGTCACTCCGTATCAAATGTAAGAACCTTTATACGGTATCCTGGTGTGTTTATGATGAGTATTCATTTTATAAATATATATTTATAAGCTGTAAATACAAATATAAATATAAACAGTTTCTCATCATCATCGTTACTTGCACTATTTCAACTCAGAGCACTGCATTGTGTCGTGTTGTTTGTTGAGTTGATGCTCTTGTTTACACAAATTGTTTAATCTGTTGTTAATCTGTTGTGTCTCAGCTAGTCAGATAATTAGGTGTCCAAGTGAGCTTGTTAGTTTCTGTTAATTTATGTTGTATATACTGTATGTAGCACCTCGGTCCTGGAGCAACGCTGTCTCATGTTACTGTGTACTGAACTGTATACTGTATGGTTGAAATGTCAATAAAAGCCGACCCGACCTGACCTGACGTGACGTGACTGCAGTGTGTGAAGATTTTGTCCTTTCTCAGATCTTTAGACACACGTTTCTCATGATGTACTGTACAATCAAGAATACAGTAATAAAGAAGAACGTCTCGAGTTACTTATAGCGCTTTTAACAATGGTCATTGTCTCAAAGCAGCTTCACAGAAATAAAAAGAAAATGAAAAGAAAAAGCGGGAACGAGATGCTGAGTGAAAACGCTATGGGAACATCTCTTTGTTCTCCGGTTGTGCGCACAATAGCCAAGGTCTCAGACCTAACTTTGGGACGCTGAACTGTCGATTGAAATATTTGTTCTCTGGGGCTATGATGATGACATAGTTGTAATAAGCATTAGATTCATCAACACACATGATCGCTAGTAAAAAATTAAATACTGCATTCATGGGGTGTCAGAAATGATCGAAAAAATAAATTATTTAATTAATTAGAAAACTCTTGAGGACTTCGGAAAGCTTTGATAATACAAATCCAAAATGTTCTTGCAGTAATGCTACTGTCCATTTTGAATTTTGTAGATTAAATGCGCGTGAATGCATCTTGTCAAGTGATCTACCGCTATCTTAACTTGCTAAATTAACTTTCGTTAAAATGTCTAAAACTAAACGGTCGAAAGTGTGGCTATATTTCGACACCGCGACGTGCAGCAAATATTTTACAGCAGTTGCGTGTAAAGGGGGAAACACCTCAAATCTAATGAAACATTTGAGGGCACACGGAATAAAGTTCAAATGCGTTAAGGTGCGCCATGTTCGACAGCTTGCGGACAACAGCTGGCACTATCGGTGTGGATGAGCCCAGCCCCGGTCATACCAACCGTAGCAAAAAGGAGTCCACCGATTATGATGACGACAGCAGCCTTTCCGCAGGTTAGTTGTAGGCTAATGTAATATTAATTGCAAAATACAAATCTTGCATTCATGCTAACAAATGGTCAAACGATTTGTAAAATACTAATGTAACGGATTCTGTTTATAATTATGGCTTTCCAGCTAGTACTTAAACTTTTAATATATTGTTCAATATTAAGCATTAAATTTTTTGTTCAATAAAAATGTATTCTTGAGTCATAATTTTGTGGCTTTTGCAAAGTATCGGTTCAGGCACCGTTTTGGCACCGGTACCGGTTTAAAAGTATCGATTTGGCACTGGTATCGGAAAAAAAAAAAAAAATGATACCCAACCCTACTCAACAATCAGAAGCCTGACAGGTGCTGACTCTAGCGGTTCGAATAGGTTATCAATCAGACCTTCGAGCACAGTCGCTCTGGTGGGTGGCGTCAACCGTTTAGCCACAGGAATAAAACAGCAACTAAAGGGTGCTTTCCCACAGAAACCCCATCAGTCAGAACATGACAAGCCGAAATAGCGGCTTCGTATGTTCTGAGAGTACTCGGGCATAAGCCTGAGGACAATGTTTCTTGCAGAAACTCCAGCACTGAAACAATTCGGCAGTGGACTGGGTCTACATGTTTTGCCATGCACCAACTTTCAAATACACTCCATTTGAGGGCATAAGTTCTTCTAGTGGAGGGAGCCCTAGCACTGAGAAAAGTTTCAATTACGCTGACTGGAAGACCAACATCTTTTAGTTGGTCCCCTTCAGGTGCCAGACGTGAAGGTTCCAGAGCTCGGGCCGGGGTCTTAACCACATAGAAAGGGTACGAAACCCCTGGCGCGTAACCCTTATTTGCCTCTGGGGATTGGCCCTTGGATAAAATCCCCTGGCGCTTAGCCACAACTGAAACAATCTCATGTACAGAAGGCCCAAGGTATCACCGTGGACGCAGCTGCCATGAGAGCTAAAACACTCTGAAAGTAATGAACAATCACTTTCTGGCCTAGCCTGATTTCCTTTAGGGTATTGAGAATGGATGCGACACGCACAGGAGACAGCTGTGCCTGCATTGCAATTAAATTCCATATGACACCCAAGTCCGTTGTTCTCTGATCAGGAAAGAGAATGCCTCTCCTGGCGTTGAGTCTCAATCTTAAAGAATGGGGGTGAGCTAGGATGACATCTTGATGTTGAGGCTCAAGCCGCTAAGACCGAGCGAGGATCAGCCAGTCGTCTATATAATTCAGAATACGGATGCCCTGGAATCATTGAGCCAGAGCTGCATCCGTGCATTTTATATATGTGCGGGGTGACAGGGCTAGGCCAATTGGAAAGACTTCGCGCCCCCGAAAGCAAACCTCATGAACTTCCTGTGTTGTGGCAATATTTAAATATGATAAAAATATGCGTCCTTCAGGTCGAATGTCACAAACCAATCCCCTGGTTGGATTTGAGAAACAATCATTTTGGCTGTCAACATTTTGATGTTCAGCCCACGAAGTTGTAAAATTGGACGCAACCCCCCCATCTCTCCTGGAAACCAGGAAATACTGACATTAGGAGCCTGGGTCTCTGTCTGGCAGGGGAACATGTTCTATGGCCCCTTTTTCCAGCAAAGTCTGGCAAAATTGCCAAGTCAGCAGATGCACTCGTTCCGGTTTCATGGAAGTGGAGACCACGCCATAGAAACACGGAGGGCGATGTGCAAAATGAATCCTGTAGCCTCTCTCTCTACAGTACTTTGTACCTACAGAGACATACCTGGCAGTAGGTTTCCCACTGCCAGCCTATCTGAAAGGGGTACAAGTTTTGACACTGAGGCTAGATGAAGGGGGGGTGCTAGGTGTTCGGCATCCTGAATCATGGCAGGAAAGAACCAAGCACCTAACATTTCGCTGGAGACCGGTGCTCCCCGAAACACCAGTTGGCCTCCAGAGGGTGCCAGGAAGGAGTCTTTATCCCTTATTGGAATTTTTACATGCCGTGGGTGACACCCCCGTGGTCCTGGGCATGGCAGCTTCAGGACTTCTTTTTGGCGATGCTCCTCAGGTCCGGTCTTTTTTGAGGTGAATTGCAAAGCGTGGCGAGTCCCTCCCCAGTCTCTACGAGGGGGTACCCGGCTCGCCACACTCTCCTTCTGCACCTCACGCCTTGTGGGTGTCTGACAGTCCCGACTCCTGAGCACGGCAGGAGAGAAACCTCACAAGGCCTGCTCATAGAGCTTTGCCTCCCGAAACCTAGTGGCAGTGTTTATGGCATCGCCAAAGAGGTCGGAAGGTGAGATGGGGGCATCAAGAAGGAAAACGTGATCCCTGTCCTTGTTGCCCGTGGGGTTAAGCCATAGATGTCGTCGTCGTCGATAGACCCGCCAGTGCTTAGATCTCTCAGCAGGTCAGCTGATATGCCTGCAAAACCGCCATGGTGTGCAGGGCAGCACCTTCCTGACCCGCTGCCTGAACAGCTCTCCCCACCAACGAAGATGTTAATCTACACGGCTTGGTTGGCAGTGGGGGCTTTTTCAGGGAAGATGAGCTCCCAGGAGAGAGATAGCCCGCAAGCGTCTCTTCAATCTGGGGCATCATCATATAACCCTGCGCTTTCGCATCAATGACATTCGAATGAATTGATGTTAATAGCAAAAACAGGGGATGAATAGGGCTTATTCCATGAAAGAGTTAACTCGTCATGGATGTCGCCAAAGAAGTGGAGGGACCATCGTTGAGGCCCCTCCCCTGTCCACCCGACAGGACCTGTCATCTAACTTTGAGCGCTTGGGCAATTTTTTAATTTTTTTTTTATTTACTTACCTTTTTGCTCCTGCGGCAAGAGAGGAGGTCTCTTCAGCCCATTCACAAGAAGCGACGGAGCGTGCTTGAGAAGTGGATGCTAAAACTTCCTGATCTGGGGAGAGCGTACGAAGCACCTTAATAGTTAGGAGATCGCCGTGCTCACACTCTCCGTGGAGCTCAAGGAGAGCGTGCTCTTCCCCCAGACACTCAACACAAAATTCGTGGTGATCGCCCTCCGAAAGAGATCTATCACATGGAGGCACGCATCTCTTAACAAACTCTGCCATGTCGGTGAGTTAACGCTGTTTTCCTTTCCTTCGTAATTTTCTTGCACACACACGCAAACACAAAGCGGTCGTTGAAGAGAAAAAGATCTGAGAATGTTTCCGGTTCACTCCTATTTATAACCTGCAGGTGCACTTTATCAGATGACGTCACCTGACCGAAGTTATAAGCCAAAAATATTTGCCGTATTTGATACACACATGCTTCACAACTGGAGAACAAAGAGATGTTCCCATAGCGTTTTCACGCAGCATCGAGTGTAGCTTTTGAAAGAGAACTTGACCTTGATAACAAATATTATGACATCACATAGTGTTGCGTGTGTGTGTGTGTGTGTGTGTGTGTGTGTGTGTGTATACACCTCTATAATCTTGAGCGGCGCTGGATAAAGTCCTTTGGTTTGTTTCATTACTTTATTAGTGACTGTTTTGTAGATCTGTTTCCTCACAAAACCAATTCCCATCACTGAATCCTGCAGCTCTGAGACACACACACACACAGATGCACATTATGACACTAAAATCCATGGAACATCACTTTTACAACAAGCTTTGTGAGTGAGGACAGAGTTTCGTGTGTGTGTGTTACTCTGCATGAAGCCTTTCTTCTTCTCCGTGGTGACCTTTTTATTAGCCAGATCTTTAGCGAAGCCCACAGCCACTTCCTCCAGATAGTCTATAGTCCTCTCCTCTGGGCTCTTCAGTCCTGGACCTACACACACACACACACACACACACACACACACACACACACACACACGTATTACAAGAGCCCGAGCGGTGTGTGATTAAGCGGTTGTGTATAATTTCCAAGCTAAGGTACCCAGTGGGTCGATGACGTGGTCGACGAGACCCATCTTCCTGGCCTTGTCCACTCGGATGTTCCTCCCCGTCAGCACCATGTCGAACGCTGCAGGAAGTCCCACCTTAAACAGAGACACCATCAGCGTCAGTACGCACATAAAGGGGGAAGAGAAAACACTCAGTGTGGTGCTGTTACAGAAAAAATTATTAAAGACACAGCAATGCAGGGGGGACAAAGCCTGTTAGCACCCTGAAGCTCCAACAGCAGCGTGTGCTTTATTCCTTTAACATCACTGCTTTAATTCTCTGTTTATTAAAGAACAACACTTTTTTAAAAATAGTTTTCATATATAGAGCCTGTAGGGCACTGCATCATATTTTCTCGTGTAATGGAGTCTAAAGGCTATTGCATGACATATTCAGTACTGGAAGAGCATCAATAAGGCATTTAATCTTGTTTTGCCTTACTTAACTCCACTCTATAGGGCATTATTTCCCATCTCTCTCATTTAGCACCATCACCAAAGGCATCCCATGACATTTTCCCCTCACTTAGAGCCACGTTAGAGGTCACATTGTCCCATTTTCCCCTCAACTAGCATTACCCTGATGGACATTTAATCATGTTTCCCCTCACTTGGCACCACCCTAGAGGGCATTATGCTCCATTTCATACACCCAGCATCCTTAAAGGCCATATTGTCCCATTTCTTTCAATTAGCTCCACCCTAAATAACATACAGTGGAACCTTGGATTACGAGCATAATTCGTTCTGGAAGTGGACTCGTGTTCCAAAACACTCAAATTCCGTAAACCAAATCATCATTTCCCATAAGAAATAATGAAAACTCTAATTATTCGTTCCATAGCCCCAAAAAATAAATACATAAAAATAATTAATATAACCTATAAAATGAAAATAAAACAAAGTAATCTGCACTTTACCTTTAAAAAAAAGTACAAATAAATCCCGACAGATAAGTGTTTCCGTTGGTGCGCACAGGCGCCGTGTGTGTGGAATTAGCCCTTTCTCGCCTCGTTTTACACAGTAACACTCCTCCTCCCTCTCCCCACCTCGCTTTTTAAGTTTCACAACAAACACACACACACACACACACACACACACACACACACACACACACACAACAGAAACACCGTTTTAAAAGGGAAAAAAGAAATCTCTCTGACATGGCGTGAAAGCATACGAAGGGAATCACTGCTGAAAAGTAAGAAAAAACAAAAACAAAACAAATGAACCAGCACCTTACCTTTGAAAAGAATGGTGACAGAGCAGAGTTTCTGTGTGTTTGTGAAGCCGGGGAGGAGATGAAAAGGCAAGAGAGTGTCTGTGCGTGTGTGTGACGAGCAGAGTTTGTTTGTCTGTGTTTTCGCGACGCCGTGGGGGAAGGGGGGGTGAAAAGGTGAGAGTGACGCTCGGTGTCAAAATAAGAGTCGCATGTGTAACCCAGTGTTCATAATTAGCCAGAAGAAATTGATAGTCTGGTTACTAAAATAAATTATGGAAAATAATAATTATATTAAAGTAATATTAAAGGATCCAGACTAATAAGGGTTTTGATTATAACAGTGAAAGATGGAAGTTGACAAATAGACAGGCTCTGAAATCCCCCCGTGCAAGCATGTGGTTTGTCCTGAAATCAGTTGCTTCTAAAGATCCCCCCTGTGGTTATTTACTAAGTGGTTTGCCCCAGCTGGTTGTCTGTCCCTATTGGTCGAGAGGCGAAAAGATGAAGAAAATGATTTGTGCAGCGCTGGAACTTTCTAGACTTGCAAGAATGTAAGAAGCTAATGATTTGTGTTTTTTCCTTCACGAGTAGAAGCAATCCGTAGCAAATTGTTCCTGGAGTTAAATGCGATGACATTTATCTGATAAGAGTGCAACGGTGAGTGTTTAACATGTTAACTGTGTACTAGTTTGTATTGCTTTAGCGTGGACAGCAGGATGGAGACTTGCTAGTTGCCAAGCTAATTGTCCGATGCTAAGCCATATGCTTAATGCCACCGGAGTTGATAATAAAATGTGGCATATATTTTTCTGAGTGATTTACTGTACATCTACGTCACATTGTATATTATATGTGTACATGTATGTGTATGTATATATACTGTATACATGTATGTACGTTTTATTTTTTTAACCTAAGCTTTGTGATATTTTATGTGTTTTTTCATTGCATTTTACTTTGTTGTCAGTAGTTCAACCAGTGCCATTGTAATATTTAATTGGTGAACTGATTTTGGGTATTCTGACCATATCTATAGGTCAGGTTTTTGGTCGAGACTGGACCCAGAACGGCGAACAGCACTGAGGACACCTTTTCGAATTGATTCCTTGAATTACTTTTCTCTGTCATGGATGGCGAGCCTAGCCCATAAGATACTATCAAGTTGATTGATCTTCAAGTGCGGTAGGAAGAATTGTGTCCACACACAATAACCGAATTGAAATTCGTGTGATGATCCGAAGTGGAGCACTAAGACTTTAGTAGACTCGGGTCGGTTTTATTTTCTTTATGTGCGCACTCTTTTATTCTTTTATTTTATTTTAATTACATATCGAATGTATCACTAAAGTTCTGTTTAAAACATTGTGATATAATTTGAATCCCATTTTTGTTGTTTGTAACCATACATATTCTTAAGTAGTAAATACAAATGGTTCATTTTTACTACTGTATCTTGTGTTTCTGACTCAGTGCATCACTTAACTCTTGGCTCTTGTCAAACCTAAAACCTTCTGAAGCTGGCCTACTCTATTGAACGTGATAGAACCACTTGTGGGCTACACATGCGTGATACATGATACTCGGCGCTCGTAAACTAATACTTGCTCGGTTTCCGATTAAAAATTTATTAAAAATCTTTGCTCGGTTTGCGGAACACTCATAAACCACGTTACTCGCAATCCAAGGTTCCACTATATATCATACTATTTTCCTTCACCTAGCATTACCCAAAAGAGCATGTTGCATCACATTTTGCTTACATAGCACCACCCTAGCGGCCATTATGCCCCATTAAAATCACTTATCACCACCTTATACGGCATATTGTTTTATTTTCCCCTCACATATAAGGCATTCAGAAGGCATACCATCTTGGCTTCTCACACCTAGCATTATCATGAAGGGCATCTCATTTCCCTCACATAGCACCACACTGGAGATCTAGAGGCCTATCTAGAAGGCAATACGCCCCATTTCTTTTGCTTGCTACAAGCCTAGAGGCTTGTTTTCTTCTCAAATATCATTACTAACTAAGAACTGAACACCTCCCTCTGTAACTGGATCCTGGACTTTCTGACTGAAAGACCTCAGGCAGTGCGGATCGGGAGCTATACCTCCAGCACGACCACACTGAGTACTGGGGCCCCCCAGGGCTGCGTGCTTATTCCCCTGCTGTTCACACTGCTGACTCATGATTGTGTAGCGACACACAGCTCCAATCATATCATCAAGTTCGCTGATGACACGACCGTGGTGGGTCTCATCAGCAAGAACGTCAGCGTACAGAGAGGAAGTGCAGAAGCTAATGGACTGGTGTAAAGACAACAAACTGTCTCTGAACGTCGAAAAGAAAAAAAGAGATGGTTGTTGACTTCAGGAGGACATGGAGCGATCACTCTCCGACGACTCTCCGACGACTCTCCGACGGCTCTTCTGTGGAGATCGTCAAGAGCACAAAATTCCTGGGCGTCCACCTGGAGGAGAACCTCTCCTGGTCCCTCAACACCAGCTCTCTGCATAAGAAAGCCCACCAGCGTCTTTTCTCCCTGAGAAGGCTGAGAAAGACACAGCTTCCACCACCAATCCTCACCACCTTCTATAGAGGAACTATTGAGAGCATCCTGAGCAGCTGCATCACTGTCTGGTCTGGGAATTGTTAAATATCAGACCGCAAGTCCCTACAGCGGATAGTGAGAACAGCTGAGAAGATCATCGGGGTCTCTCTCCCTTCTATCGACGACATTTACACAACACGCTGCATCCGCAAAGCCACCAGCATTGTGGCTGACCGGACACACCCCTCACACTCACTCTTCACCCTCCTGCCATCTGGAAAAAGGTACCGAAGCATTCGGGCACTCACCTCCAGACTGTGTAACAGTTTTTAAGTTTTTACCCGTCTCCTCAACGCAAAAGGACTGGACTGATACACACACACACACACACACACACACACACACACACACACACACACACACACATCCAACAGATACCCAAAAAATTTCAAGTCATCTCTCAGATGAACTAAATAACATACGGACTGAACTGATAAAACACACACATGCACAATCACACTGATCTACAACCATCTTCATTTGTTCATACCCACCTACCTGATCACCTACCTTGCAATAGTTGCACAATATCTCACTCTGCCATTTGCAAAAAAATATTTTTAACACAATGTAAATTGCCTACTGCTGTTTTTTGTTTTTTTTCCCACTACCTTAACTCACACCTCATCATATAGTCTGCTATTTGCACAAAAATATTTTTGACACAATGTCAATTGTTTACTGCTGTTTTTCTCACTACCTCAACACATACCTCATCACGAAAGAAAAGGCATTTCAGTACTGAAACGTGTTACATTGTTGTGTTGCGTTGTTGTGTTATCATGTAGCTCTTGTTTGCACAATTGCGCATGCACTTTGTTGTCCAATGTTGTCTCTTCTAGTATAAAAATTGATTGCTTAGGTTAACTTAAAAATGTAAAATCTGCGTCGCTAATTTATGTTGTGTTGTTAATTTCTGTCGTTTGCATGTATGTAGCACCTTTGGTCCTGGAGGAACGTTGTTTTCTTCCACTGTGTACTGTACTGTATATGGTTGGAATGACAATAAAGCCTACTTGACTTAACTTGACTAAATTATATTTCATCATGGTATCTCCTACTTAGCACAATCCTAGAGAACGTCTAGTGAGCATTTCATCCTGTCACCCTAGTGAGCATTTCATCCCATTTCCCCTAACCTTGAGTTACCCTAAAGGGAATTTACTTGTTTCCCTCCAACACGTATTCTTACAAGTAGCACCAAACCAGAAGCGGGCTCGTATTCCAAAACACTCGTAAACCAAATCTAATTTCCCCATAAGAAATAATAAAAACTCAAATTATTCGTTCCACAGCCCAAAACAATAAATACATAAAAATAATTAATACAATATATAAAGGAAAAATAAAACAAATTAACCTGCACTTTACTTTTAATAAAAAGTAAAAATAAATCCCAACTGATAAGTGTTTCTATTTGTACACACACAACGGAAACACTGTTTTAAGGGGGAAAAAAAAGAAATCTCTCTAATGACACACGTGTGAGCGCATACTAACGGAATCACTGCTGTAAAGTAAAAAAACAAACAAACAAATGAACTGGGATTTTACCTTTGAAAAGTGTGTACGTGTGTCGGCGTGTGTGTGTGCGTCGGTGTCAAATTACGCGCGCGCGCGCACACATAGGAGAAACGCTGAAACAGAGAGGGAGATGTTGATTATACCAGTAAGAGACGAGCACTATGACCCAGCAGGTGAGACGATTACCCACAGCGCAAGAGAGAGAAAAATCATTGGCTCAGTTGTGATCATGTGACGCTCTGTGTCAAAATAAGAGGCGCATGTGTGATACATGATACTCGGTACTCGTAAACCAAGACTTTCGCCCAGTTTTCAAGTCAAAATTTATTAAGAATCCTTGCTCGTCTTGCAGAACACTCGCAAACCATGTTACTCGCAATCCGAGGTTCCACTGTATGTCTTTATGCACAAGGAGCCCTTGAGGGCACTTCATCATGCTTTTGTGCATGTGGTGTCACTCTACAGGGCACTTTTTAATGTTTCCCTGCACATACAGTAAACCCTATGGAGCCTCATATCAAGTATTCTCACACACAGTGGCTATTCATCACTGAAGAGGGAGCCTAGAGGGCATTTTGTCATATTTTCCTGCATGTATTAACGCACTGGAAAGCGTTAATACATGCAATATTCTCAAACACAGGGTCGCCTACAGGCGACAAATCTCTTTTTGTCCGCATAAAAGACGCCCGAAATAACTTTTTTTGCAGACGAAACCGATAGGGCACTGCATCAGATATTCTCACACTTAGCAGCTATTCTTCACCCTGTAGGACATTTCATCATGCTTTCTCTCACATAGCAGCATCTTAGTGGGTATTTAATACTTTTCTTGACTATAGGGGCACTCTGAAAGTGAGCTGCACCACATAATCTATACTGGAAGAGCAGCCTAAAGGGAACTTCACAAATTTTATTTTGCAGCCATTAGTGCATTTTGTCATATTAGCTTGCAAGACAGGGAACCCTATAAGAGAACCCCTTCAGATACTCTTGCACATAGGAGCAATTCTCCACTGTAAGGAGACCCTAAGAGCCATTTCACCTTTTTTTTTTTTTTTTTTTACAATTTCACAAGTCAGCTTGTTAGATTTTTTTTTCTATCAAGCAACCATATTCTATTTGAGGTTCTCAGCCATCAGGGCCCGTTATTAACTGCAGGGCAATTTAGATAACCTATTTGAAATGAATGATATAGGAGTGTGAATGTGTTTTTTTGTGTGAGAGAGACAGTGTATGTTTCAAGATTCTCACCATCTTGGGTAGTCTCTGAGTCCCTCCGGCTCCGGGCAGGAGTCCCAGCATCACCTCCGGCGTCCCCAGAACCGTCTTCTTACTCTTAGTGGCTACTCGGTACTGACACGCGATCGCAAACTATACGAGGAGAAGCGAAACTGTGACTATGGTGAACAAGCTGTTACTATAGCAACGATATGGAGGTTTAGAATAAGCATGGTAATTCGGTCCTTTCAGTCTCTCTCACCTCCAGGCCGCCACCCAGACACGAGCCATTAACGGCCGCCACGATGGGGATGGGCGACTTCTCGATCTTTGCTATCATTTTCTGTCCTTCCCGCAACAGTGATGTCACTTCCTCTGAACTCCTACAGGCCTTGATCATGCTGAGAGACAGACAGAAAGACCTTATTATGTGTATTTGAGAGAAAGGGACTCATACCGTACTTTACATCTGTACATATCTGTGAGTGTGTATTTGTGCAAGTTATACAGGTAGTCCCCGACTTACGAACAAGTCCCATTCCGGGAGCATGTTCATAAGTCGGGTTTGTTCATGAGTCTGACAAAATGAGTCATATATATTTGTGTGTGTGTGTGTATGTTGTACTTGATATCAGCCCCGGCGATGAAGCAGCCCGGTTTAGTGGAGATGAGCACTGCACTCTTTACAGCTCCGTTTCCCCAAATCTCCCCCATCACCTCTGCCAGCTCGGCCTGCATTTGCTTCGACAGGGTGTTCACCTTTCTCACACACACACACACACACACACACACACATTCAACAGATACCCAATAAATTTCAAGTCATTTTTATTTAATCCCCTTTAGTGTCACCCTGTTCATTTCATGAGCTCACTACAGAGTGTAAAAGTGAACACACACACACACACACACACACACACACACCTTAGAGGTCGGATCGTTCATCCTCACGACCGCCACGTCATCTTTAATCTCATAATTAACATGAGTGCGAGCTGGAGAGATATACATACATACACACACAAATGGGAGAGAGAGAGATATTATAATTTGATCAATAAATATTAACAACATCATAAACATGTAATAATAATAATAATGCATCATCACAAGCTGAGTGAGTTGTGAAATGGTTTCCATGGTTACCAAGTAAGGCAGCTGACATGGAAAGATTACGGTGTCCATTTCCTATAAAACACACACACACACACACACAGAGAGTTCAGAGAAACAGGAATAAAACTCTACAGACATGATTTTAGACTTGGCCTCGCGTGTGAGATATAAAGCGATAAGAAAATAACCGTTTAAGTTACCAACTCAGGACAACAGTATCTACTGAAAAGTATGAACATGGACAGCATCAGTACTTGGTCGAGGTTCTGTCTGCATGAATTACTGCAGCAATGCGGCGTGGCACGGAGGCCATCAGTCTTCTGAGGTGTTCTGAAAGCCCAGGTTTCTCTGATAGCAGATTTCAGGTATTTTCGTCTCTTTTTTGTCTCGCATCTTCCTTATCAAGGTATCCCATAGATTCTCTACGGGGTTTAGGTCGGGTGAGTTTGCTGGTCCATCAATCACAGGGATACAATGGTCCTTAAACCAGGTATTAGTACTTTTGTCAGTGTGGGCAGGTGAAGTCCTGCTGGAAAATGAAATCAGCATCTCCATAATCTGGTCAGCAGAAGGAAGCATGAAGCCCTCTATAGCCTCTATGCTGACCTTTGACCTAATAAAACACAGCGGACCAACACCAGCAGATGACCTCACTCCCCAAACCACCAGTGACTGTGCAAACTTTACACCAGACCTCAAGCGACTTGGATTCTGTGCCTGTCCTCTCGTACTCCAGACTCTGGGACCTCAGTCCAGTCCTTTTTGTCCCTAGCCCAGGTAAGACACCTCTGATGTTGTCTCTGGTTCAAAAGCGGCTCGACACAAGGGATGCGACAGCTGGAGCCCGTGTCATGGAGACGTACGTGCGTGGTGGCTCTTGAAGCGCTGTCTCCAGCTGCAGTCCACTGCTTGTGAATCGTGAACGGTCTTCGTCTCAAGGTCCTCTCAAGGCTGCGGTTCTCTCTGCTTCTTGTGCACCTTTTTTACCACATTTTTTTTTCGACTTTTAATTAACGTGCTTGGATACAGCACTTTGTAAACGGCCAGATTCTTTAGCAATGTCATTCTGTGACCTCAACAGTTCTCATTTATTGAGATGCACATATAAAGTTGCTGTTTCACCTTTAAAGAACAACGCTGTAAAAAAATCCGAATCATCACTTAACACACACACACACATATCACTATGCATCACGTAATTAGACCGTAATTATTGTCATGTTATTTTCCATTTGATGGTCTATTAATAAATAACTTCTGTGTAAGTAGGTGAAAGTGCACGCGCGCTGGCACTGCACTCCAGCCGCGTCATCCGGGTCCCGAAACTGCGCAGTTCATCAGCAGCAGCAGCAGCAGCATTATAAGTATTATTATAATTATCCTACTCACTGGAGAAGTGAGAGTATTTGCTTGTTGTCAGTTTGCACAGGGACCCTGCAGCTCGGACCACCGCCATGGCGCGACACACACACACACACACACAGACAGACACTCGTAATATACTGTATGTCGCGCATGACTCTGAAACTCCGGGGCAGAAGGGGCGGGACCCAAGAGAGCCTCGATAACTACGTCACAGTGTGGACGTGACCAATCAGCGCGTTGTGCGGCCATAAGAGTACGGACACTTCTTTTACACAGCTGTTGTCGTCGCCTTACACACCGCCTGTTCTTAAAAAATAGCAATAATGTAAAAAAATATATGTAACACCTAGCAGTCATTTAAATGTCCTGAAATGTCATTTAAATGGTGTGTGTTTGTTTAAATGTGTATCCGCTGCTAACTTTTGTTTATTCGTAAATGTTATTATTATTTCTTTTAATCAGGCATTATTTAAGCCCTACTAATAACCCGTTGTATTGAAGGGTCCTTTAACGAGCTGCGCAGATTTCTACTCTCAACTTCGTCTGCAACCGCTTTGACAGGTAAGACAATAAAAAAAAATCTGCCTGTTTAAATTATGAAATAAACAATATGTTTTTTCAACTAATAAAAAATAACTCGTTGTCGCACTCGCTCGCGCGCTGCTGCATATCTGCGGGCGTCGCCTGGCAACCGCAAATGTTCATTGCCAAGTCCGCAGGTTTTATGCTAGCTAGGTTTAGCATTGCAGTGACCAGGTATAATTTTAGCATATGCTTTTTTTTTATATTTAAATTTTTGTAGAACTATAACAATAATATTTGACATTGGACGTGTCCGTGTCCGTGTCCGGGTGGTGAGTTTGGGCGCGAGCGCCAGCTCTATTTCGATCACCTCGCCCTCGTGAGGGAAATTAGGTGAAAGGTCACCGGGTAAAAAGTCACCGTGTACATGAAACCCGCAATTCCATATATATTTTAGTACCAAATAAAGTGTGTGGACGACCACTTTACACTTTATATATGTCTTTATTCACATGATTTGAAGAAAAGATCATGTTGATGAGGATTAAATGATCATTGATCCTGCAAACAAAGCCAGGAGTGCCAAAATTAATGCACGAGTGATTCTAAATGTGACTTGAACCTTAATCAAAGGGAAATCTTAGACTGATAAGTGATCTGTCTTGAATGTTAGTAAAAGCATGACTCGATCGATGCTGTGAGTTTTCCCAGAGGTCTGTGTGATATAGACAGGGGGGCTAATACTTAGCGATACAAAGATTGAATAGCATTAAATCCACCCCAGAAAGGTTTCATAAAAAAAATTTTAAAAAAAGGGTGGACGAACACTTTAGACATATATGTTTTTAAATGGGTAAATAAAAATTCTGATCATATGCAAGTTACAACAAAGTAAACATCAATAAATAATAAAGCTAGGTCTTTCCAGAGTGCCAAAACTAATGAACGAGAGACCGTCTGGATGTGATTTGGGCTGTAATAAAAGGAAACGTCTTGTTCGAATAAGTGATGTCTTTAAGTGAAGACACAGTTTGAAACCACCTCATAATCTGTTGATCATAAATTGTGTTTGTGGAACTGTTGTATAAAAAAGCGATATCGCACTCAAGGTTGCGATATCAGTACACACTCAAGGTCATGCTGTTGTGCTGAATATCTGCACATATTCAGCACAACAGCATGAGCTCGAGTGTGATTGTCATCAGATACAAATGTGCAGTAGTGACACCTGCTTGAGCTTCAGGAAATAAAAAATAATTTAGATTTTCAAACTTATTCTTATAAAAAACCTGTGTGTGTGTGTGTGTGTGTGTGTGTGTGTGTGTGTGTTACAGAATGGCATCCATGCTTATGAACTCTCTGCGGAGCTGTCCGGTGAACTCCTCTCGGGCTCTTCACTTCAGTAAGTCGCTCTGTAGCGCTCTGATCCCGGGTCAGTCTGACGGTGACGTCACAAAAAATATATATAGGTTTAATTTGTATGTTTAAAAAGCAAACTAGGCTCATATCTATGAAATGATTCGATATTGACAGAAATAAAAATGTTACGTTTGAATGTATTTGTTTTGTAACGGATAAACAAATTGAGCCAGTATATTTTATGCCAGTCCCCTAGTGGGCTGTAAGGGTACTACAGGGGAGCTACAGGAGGCCGTTTATAACAAATTGCTGAAAGGTTTTTTACTTGTAAGTTTTGTCATTAGGGTTAACATTCCACATAATATTTCTGATGAAGTATTTACATTTAGAAAGTAACTAGAACTAATAAAGCAAAGCCACAGAAACCTGATTAGATTCAAATTAAATAGATTAAACTAAATCATTGTGCAAGTACATGTGCAAAGTCAATGAAATACATTGACTTTGCACTGTAATTTCTAAATACAGTTAGAAATACTAACCAGAAGTGCATATATGGTGTATTTACAATAAACAACAGATGGATAAACAATTATAGGGGTAATTATGTACAGAGGTGATGAAGTTTTGTTCTATTAAAAGCAGATTACGGTGTTTATGATAAGGTGTATTATTAATAATAATAATAATAATAATAATATTAGTGTTACTTTATTATTACCTTCCAGCGTCATGAGCATATGTCTTGGCAGTGTATCGTTTATTCAAGACTGCTGTATTCTTTCTCATATACCATGTCAGTCCTGAGTGATGAGGGATATAAAGCCCTTAACATGTCTTCCCTTTTTTTTTTTTTTCCTTTTTCCTTTTACAGCTGCACGCTGTCTCACCACATCCGCACCTCTACAGGCACAAGGTTAAAAACACACACATGTTCCAGTATGGTTTTGAGTGAACGTGTTTTAAAATGTGAGTCTGTGTTTGAAAAATGAAAATGAAACCCTTCTTTCTTTTGCGTTTATTAACAGCTAAAAGTAAGAAGACTCTGGCCAAGCCTGGCGTGAAGAACATCGTCCTGGTCGATGGAGTCCGCACACCGTTCCTGCTTGCTGGCACCACGTAAGTGTGTGTGTGTGTGTGTTTGGTTGACTTTCTATAGTCACAGTTCAAAGTCAAAGTTTTTAAATGTTAACTAGCTCATAAAGATCGTAGATTCACAAATCAGGTAAAGGTGATTTAAAGGTACCAGATCAGATTATCTAATTAAATTTAATGTGTAAAAGTTCACTTCCAGTTCCTCATTACAGCCTTTTTAAAAAAAAATATTTTTGGAAATATGAAGTAAATATTCAGCCTCTTGGTATCTCAGTTTTATTTGTCTATTTATTTTTTTGTACCTGAGCTTGTTTTAATGATTTATTTCTTTATCGTTTTCAGATATTCCGATCTGATGCCCCACGATCTGGCGCGAGGAGCTTTACAGTAAGTCCACTGAAATGGCCGTAGGGTCACGATAACTTCCATAACTCTGTTCTGACGTGTGTGTGTGTTTGTGTGTGTGTGTGTTGCAGAGGTTTGCTGAACAGAACCAGCATCCCCAAAGACGCAGTGGATTATATCGTATATGGAACGGTCATACAGGAAGTGAAGACCAGCAACGTGGCCCGAGAGGTCGGTGTACCACAATCCTGAGGTGAAATGTGTAACCGCATGCAGGACAAACGATAAAATCTCACTCTGGAGGTGTGTGTGTGTGTGTAGGCTGCTCTGGGTGCCGGATTCTCTGACAAGATCCCAGCTCACACCGTCACTATGGCCTGCATCTCCTCCAACCAAGCCATGACTACAGGTCTCACACACACACACACAATATGTTACTATGTAACAACATTTTCTGAATTTAAAATACAGAAACCTACATCCAGTTAAAACGCATTTAGTTTATAAATTGAAATATCATCAGCGATGAAGGGGGCCAGGCACTTTCAGGTGTGACCAAGATCATGTTCATACACGACGTGATGTGTGTGTGTGTGTTGTAGCCGTGGGTATGATCGCAGCAGGGCAGTGTGACGCGGTGGTGGCCGGCGGAGTGGAGTTCATGTCCGACGTCCCGATCCGTCACAGCCGCAGGATGAGGAAGACCATGCTGTCTCTGAACAAGGCCAAGACTCTGGGCGCGCGTCTCTCTCTGCTCGGCTCCGTCCGACTCGCTCACCTCACACCCGAGGTACTGGTCCTCCACCGTCCTCATCCGCTTTCCTTATTCCCTCTGTACCTTTCTCTCTCTCTTCATTTTCTTCTTCTTCTTTGTTTTGTCTCCTTCTGTGATTTGCCGCCTTCTGTTTGGTCTCTGTTACACTCTCTCTCTCTCTCTCTCTCTCTCTCTCTCTTGTTTATTCTCTCTTTCCCTTTCTCACCCCTTCTTTTTCCCCCTTTACTCCTAAAGCTACTTCCTCTCTCCTCCTACTACATCCCACTCCCCCCCCCATCCCTCACTCTCTCTCTCTTCCTTTCTCTCACATACTATCCTCCTTTTTTTCTTCTTCTTTCATTATTTTTCTTTCATATCCCCCTCTCTCTTTTCACTATCTCTCCCTTTTTATCTGTTCTCATTTCTCACACACTCTGTCCTCATTTCTTTTTTTTTCTCCTCGTTCGCCATCTTTCTTTCATAACCCAGCCCTCTCTCTTGTTCTCTCTCTCTCTCGTTTTCCTTCGCTCTCTCTTTAATATCTCTCTCTCTCTCTCTCTCTCTCTTCGTTTCTCTTTCATATCTATTCCATATCATTAGGTGTTTCTTTAAACAATTACCGCATGTCAGATGATCAGTTTTGGATTTTTTTTTTTTGGAGGTAAATTCTCATACTCCGTCCTGCATCGGGAAAAAACTGGGGACACGAGAAGACGTGTCGCCGAACTCTACGGAAGTCGATGTACATTTGTCTAATCGATTGTGTTGATTTAGCTGAGGGTCGTGTAATGATGTTTTTATTGGCACTGTGAGGTAAAAGTTCGCTTAGTTTGCATTTGAACACAAATGCAAAATATCAGATGAATGTTTTAAAGAGACATTTTTTCTACTTCTGAAGTACGTTGTTAAAACACTGGTGGGGTGAGGAGAGGGGTCAAGCGGGTCAAGCCCGGGCTAAGCCATGGGTTTATTTTTTCGGTTATCAAACCGAGACACACAGTGGAGCATCGTACAGAATGCGGTGGCTTCTGTTTGTCCATCTCGGGTCTACGCGCTGAGCCTCCTGAACAAGCTGGTCCAGTCTCACTGTAGACCGAACCGGGCCTCAGGCGATCTTTAACACTGCTGCTAATATACTCTCTAATCCCTCAGCATTACGGCTGGACGGGTGTGTGGCGGTGTCTGTGAGGGAGTTCTTTCCTTCATGAGCAGCATCAAGTGCGTGGATACCCCTGGTGGAAATGTGGAAGGGTTTAGTGAGGAAGTTGCCTCAACGAACCCGTGTCCTGCCTCACTTGTCCTACTGTTTGGCAAAAACCTGATCACCTCTATGCTCTCATCCATTTCTCTCTCTCTTTCATCCCACTTAGGGTAACTTAGGGTTAGGGTTAGTCTTTTCCGACTAACTTTAGGGTTAGGTCCGACTTTCTCTCACTCTCTCACAGCCACATCGCACTCGTCTCCCATTTTCTCTCATCACATGCCCTGTGTCTCACCTCCGTCCGTCTTTCTCTCCGTCCCACCCTAGCTCCCCGCGGCAGCGGAGTTCTCCACGGCGGAGACCATGGGACACTCGGCAGATCGTCTGGCCGCGGCGTTCGCCGTGTCCCGGAAGGAGCAGGACGAGTTCGCGCTGCGCTCTCACACTCTGGCGAAGAAAGCTCAGGACGAGGGTCTGCTCAGTGACATCATCAACTTCACAGTGCCGGGTCAGCCTTCTCACACACACACACACAACCATGTGTACACACACACAGGGTGTTTCATTGAAGTGTGCGTGGTGTGTTATACACAGGGAAGGACACGGTCACTAAGGACAACGGTATCCGTCCCAGCAGCATGGAGCAGTTGAGCCGACTGAAGCCCGTCTTCGTCAAACCACACGGCACCGTCACCGCTGCTAACTCCTCCTACCTGGTCAGTGACCAATCACACGCCTGCAGACTGGCGATCGTCTGAGACTACCTGCTGAAGTGTGTGTGTGTGTGTGTGTGTGTGTGTGTGTGTGTGCGCAGACTGACGGGGCCTCTGCAGTGCTCATCATGTCTGAAGAGAAAGCACTCGCTCTGGGTTACAAGCCCAAAGCCTATCTCAGGTAAACACTCGTACAGCATTAAAACCCAGTTCATGTCGCGGCGTCACGCGATAGCCGACATCACCCGGGTCACACCGACATGCTGAAACTGTCTGTTTGTGTTGATTTTAGAGACTTTGTGTACGTGTCTCAGGACCCCAAAGACCAGCTCCTGCTCGGGTGAGTGACGCCGCCTTGTCCCCGCGCTTGTCATTCTCACTCTTCATTTTCTTCCTGTGTTTTATTTGCGTGATGGAAGGGTTTGTGAAGCGGAGGCGTCCGTGTTTAAATCGGTATTCGCACGGAAAAGTAAACACGAAGCTTTAGTTCAGTTGAGTTTCACGTGCTGCTGTGGAAGGAGGAGAGCACGGTCTGTACTGAGGCTGGGTTTAGTAACATGCTGTAGTTTCAGGACTCTCCCCTCCATCTCCTCACCTTCAGAAGTCCCAACATCTAGTATTGTTTCATCACGCTAAGTCCTGAAGGGTGTCTGTTTTATTTCAGCCCGACCTACGCCACCCCGAAGGTGCTGGAGAGGAGCGGCCTGACGCTGGCCGACATCGACGTGTTCGAGTTCCACGAGGCGTTCGCTGTGAGTGTGTCTGCTGTCACCGCACGCCGTCATCCTCTCCTTCCCATCTGCCCCGCCCCCACAGACCTCTCCTCTTCTTTTTGTGTTTTTCTTTTTTTTTTCTTTTTTCCGTTTTTATCATTCATTTTAGTCATTTCGTCTTTCTGTTCTGATTCCTTTCCTTTCTTTTTTTTTTTTGTCCGATCCTCTTATGTTCTTGTTATCATGCTTTTTTCTTTTTTTCATGCATTATTCTTTTACATTTATGTCTCTTATATTTTCCGTGCTGGTTCTTTTCTTTGCTTCCTTAAGGAACTATCTTTTTCTTCTCTCCTCACCCACATAAAGACTTTGATTTTCAAAGCCTGCCGTTTTTAAATTGACGTAGTGTATTTTTCTAGAGTGTGTACTCTTCTAGAGTATTTGACGCTACACCAGCACCAATTTAAACCAGCGGGCACCGGGTGAACACTGTGATGAATGAGTCCGTGTGATTCACTGGGTGTGCTCGAGTTATTATTAAAACAAAATAACAGCACGAGTCCCAGTGTATGAGGCTGTGTGGCCGCTTTAATGGTGACGCAGCATCGGTGCTTGGGCCCGCTAATCGCTCTCGTGTTTCATCCTCTGTTGTTTCAGGGTCAGATTTTGGCCAACATAAAGGCCATGGAGTCTGATTGGTTTGCTCAGACCTACCTGGGCAGGAAAACAAAGGTACGAACCTGTGTGTGTGTGTGTGTGTGTGTGTGTGTGTGTGTGTGTGTGTGTGTGTGTGTGTGTGTGATTTGCTGATTACACGTGTTAACTATGTGCTCCAGGTTGGCGCTCCTCCCATGGAGAAGTTTAACACCTGGGGTGGCTCTCTGTCCATCGGGCACCCGTTCGGGGCCACCGGCTGTCGCCTGGTTACCACGGTAGCACACCGGCTCAAGAAGGAGGGGGGGCAGTATGGCCTGGTGGCAGCGTGCGCTGCAGGGGGACAGGTAACACTCAACACACACCTTATTACACTTGGAACCATAATTACAGTCATAAATATTTTATTCACTAATTTTTAAATAGTTGCAGTTTTTCATATTATTTAGTATTGTATGTAAATGTAATATTCTAGCAAAAAAAAGTTCATTTCATGTATTATAATGATTTTATAACAAAAATATATTTATATATAAAAAGATTATTAAAAACAGTGTTAGATTATTGACTAAATAATGGGATTAAATTATTTCCTTATTGTTATTTTATTCATTATTATTTGTATTGATACTTTTTACATTTACTGGATTTTCATTGATTTGATACGAATCTTGTTTTTACATTTTTTAACATTAGTTTTAAAACATGAATTACTATTAAGATTTTTTTTCATTTACTTTTCTATTTATAATAAGTAATATTGTATTGTAGTCTGTGTTTATTTATAAAATAGATTTTGTTTCTATAATTAGTTTTATAATGTATAATTATTATTGCATGTGTAGTTATTAATTCAATAGACGTACAAGATCAAGATTGTTTTTATTGCTACTTTGAAAATTCTAAATGAACGTTTCGTACAGAATCCCTTTGCTTTAACACATTTTATTTCTGTTTTTTCCTCAGGGTCATGCGATGGTGATCGAGGCTTATCCGCACTAGAGCCTCACACCGCGCTCCAGCATCCATACACACACCGGCTCAAGAAGGAGGGGGGGCAGTAAGGCCTGGTGGCAGCGTGCGCTGCAGGGGGACACACACACGCACATTTCCAGAGTGAATGGCAGATTGTGTAAATAATAAAGTATTAAATTTGCACCACAAGGCCTTGAAGTAATAAAGATAGAAACAGAAGGACTTGTTAACGTAATGAGTGTGTAACCCAGCTGAGGAGAATCCTAACACGCTAACAGCGTGTGTGTTAATATCTACTAGCATGCGCTATTTCTGTCCACTATAAGAAGGAGTGATCCAGCGAGCCGCCTTTACCAGGATTCTGTAGATAGTTCCTATTCGAGATGATCTGTTTAGCTCTTAATGAAAAGGTGTGAGGATACAACCCGGCTGAAACACTCATCCGGAAACTCATCTGTGTGTGTGTGTGTGTGTGTGTGTGTGTGGACAATGTAGTCTGTTTTTTTTTTTTTTTTCTTTGTAATAATATTGCCAAATAAAATAAATTAAACTGTGCATTTGTGCTCTTTTTGTATCTTACCTTTAAGATCAGTTTTGCAGAAAACGAACAAATAAATAAAAATGTATAAAATGTTAATGTTGGATTTTACCTCCAGATAAAAAGAAGTTTTTTTTTTTCTCCCCAATATGTTCAATGCACATAAATACAAGTGGAGTAGACAAAACAGTACGATTGTGTTGTATTGTAGAATTAAGAGGTATAGTACAAATAATTTCTATAATCTAGGACAGAACTTTATGGTAATGCAGATATGTTGTAGGGAAGCCTTATAATATAATATAAAAATAGTTAAACAATCTTATCTACTGTTCTACTTTTATCTTCACTAAATACTAAATTTATCATTTCTACCTATACTCTATATACCCTATATACTCTAGTAAACAATGTAATTGTAAATGTAATATGCTATAGTATAATATGCAGTAGTACCTTATGTTATATATGGTATATTATACAATATGATAGCGTACTTCATTACACTAAACCGTTCCTTCATATACTTTACGGTGGTATCAAAAAGTTTCGAGACTAGTTTTGTAACACACCAGCAGATGGCAGCACAAGGCTGCACACAGTCACAGGGAGCACCGACTGCCAGAGTGGCATAAAGACATGGTCCTGTGTGCTTCGGGAGCCGTGCAACTGGTGATATTCTCACCACGTGGTGCAATTTCATCATGGACAGCAAGTTAGAACAACGTGAGATTCTGTGTGAAACTGGGAAAATCTGCCACAGCGATGTTTCAGATGATTCAGCAAGTGATGCTGCAACGAGTCGTTTTGAGTGGCACGCGCTTCAAGAGCAGAAGATCCTTTTAACCCGGGGGGAGCAGAAGCAACATTGCGTCGAAGTCTGACAAGATCAGCTCCATCAGCGTGCCGTGGATGACCCGTCCCTCATGTCGAGGATCATTACAGGTTATTTAACCCTACCTCATGCGTTGAGGAGCTTCTCGTTTCTTAAACACTCATGGCAGACGACGTATCCTGTGGGCGTGGCAAAGATATTTCTCTGTTTCAGAAGGGCCAAAGACTTGTCCTGCATCGAGAAAAGAAAACAACTATGGAGATCGCGGAAACTACTAAAATTGGGTTAGAAACTAAAAAAAGCTGGAAGGATATTGGTGAGCCATCATCTTCGAGGAAGAAATGTGGACGGAAAAACATGCAGAATAAGCATAATGGAAGATCACTTGAAATCAAATATATATATATATATATATATATATATTTTTTTTTTTTTTAAACACTGTAGAACTCACAGCTATGTTATAATAGTGAAAAAAGACACATTTCCACACACACACACACACACACACACACACAATGTAAAGAAGACTTAAGGGACTGGGACTAAACAGCTGAAAAAGGGAGCATTCTAGTGAGCATAAAGATTCGCCTGAGGTCATTGCATAAAGGTCATGAAGAGAGACAGATGAAGAGATTCAGCCATCATATCTACTGCCTACTGTACAAGGCTGGGGAGGCGGCAGATTTACTGTATGGTTGCTCAGGGCCTGGTTCTGCAATGTTATGTGCCCAGAAATGACTTCAGCTGACGACCTGAATGCACTGAACGACCAGGTTATCACATCTATGGATTTTTCCTCCCTGATAGCACGAGCACGAGACTGGTGTTATATTGTAAAGAGTGGTCCAGAGAGCATGAGACGTCATTTTTACACATGGATCGGCCACCACAGAGTCCAGACCTTAACCCCATTGAGGATGAATGGCGTGTTCTGTAAAGGTGGTCCAACTATCCATCATCAATACAAGATGAGAAATTAAGGCGACTCCGGACGGAAATAAAGGTTGTGAAATGGCATATAAGGGTATCGAAATTATGCCAAGGTGAATGCATGCTGTAATCAATATAATTACATATTAGAAAGTGTTACCCTTTTTGGCAGAGCAGGGTATATTATGCCATACGAAACTAATAAACTATATTATACTATACTATATTACTCACTGACCATCTGTACCGCTTAATCCTGTATTCAGGGTCCCAGGGGGCCTGGAGCCTGTCCCAGGAGACTTGGGGCATGAGGCGGGGTTCACCCTGGACAGGGTGCCAATCCATCGCAGGGCACACACATACTACAGCCAATTTGGGAATGCCAATTAACCTAACCTACATGTTTTTGGACTGTGGGAGGAACCCCACCAAGCACGGGGAGAACATGCAAACTCCATGCACACAGAGACGGGAATCGAACCCGGATGGTGCAAGGCGACAGTGCTAACCACTACACCACTGTGCCGCCTACTACACTATATTAGATCATGAAAAATTGTTGCCATAAGTCAGTATTTCAATGACTGAACTGAGCTTAAATCTGTTGTTACAGTTGCTTTTGATGTGGCCACGCCCCCAAACAACAACAGCCAATTAATGAATATTTTTCCTTTTTTTTTTTTTTAAAGTAACGAATCAGGTGGTACCTCGGTATATGAAAACCCTGCCTTAAGAATTTTTGCTTGAAAAAAATTTTTGCCTCAGCCTGCGAAACATTTTCGGCTTACGAGCGACCGAACTGAGACAAACCGAACGTCGGCTAAGTTGCGCGTACACGTCCAGGAGCCGTTCAAAACTTGCTTGCATCAGTGTAAAGTCAAGCGAATTGAGTTTATGTATTTATATTATTATTTATTTATTGCATTTTGTGTAAGATTTAGTGAAAACAAAGCACCATGAGTCCCAAGAATGTTAGCAAGGACAGAAAAGGGAGTCACTTAAAATTTATTTTTTTAAGCAGCCGGAGCCGAGAGGAATCATAAATTTAGGTTAAGTGAGGTTTAATGTCTATTTAGTTTTATATTTCTTTTACTTCATTTACATGTCTTGATATACATGATTTGCTACAGGGAAATGTGTTTCACAAAATGGATTTACGCCTTAAGAACTCGACTCCAGAACGGATTAAATTCTCACTGAGGTGCCGCTGTGAATACATAAATATTTCTGCTAATATAGCCCTTAAATACTTACATGCCACTTTAGTGTGAATAAATGAATAAATTATTTTTTTTTAGCAAAGTTTGATAAGTTTTTTCACTTCCGGGGTTTGACTGGTTGCTAGGCAACGGAGAGTTCAGATAATTGCGTTTTTTTTTTCGCCCCGGGAGAAATCGCTTTAATCCACACACACACACACACACACACACACTTCTATTGACGGAATTGCTTATTTATTTCCTTTACATCTGAAAATATGTTATATTAAAAGTATAAAAAATAATATTATTCTGATATTAATGATTCCACTATTTCCCCCTCTAGCCTTCTTTTCCGTATTTTGCGGATTAAAAGTAAGTTTGATCAACATTTTAAACGTGTGTGTGTGTGTGTGTGTGTGTGTGTGTGTGTGTGTGTGTTTTGTGGGATAAAAATGTAAATAGCGCTACAGCGTGAGGGGGAAAATGATTTTGTTGTTGTTGTTGATGTGTGTGTGTGTGTGTGTGTGTTTTGTTTTAAGCAGCCTTCAAAACCCGCCTCCACCCGCGAGACGGCGCGGCGCAGAGCGCGAGCGCAGGGAGCGCGAGCCCCGCCCGTTTTTCTCCGCAGCAGCAGCGCGCGCTGCTTTGATCACTCCCGCGCGCCTTTTTATGGCGTTTGACGGGAGAGCGCGCGCGGTGCTGTCGGTACAAATCTGCTACTGACGCACCCCCACCTTCCCCCTCCTCACCTCAAATACAGAGAGAGAGAGAGAGAGAGACTTTCATCCGGGCCTCCTGTCTCTGCACCTGCTCAAACACGCGAGCGCGTGCGTTAAACACAGAGCGCGTGCGTATGTTCTTGCTTTTTTTGTTGTTTTGAACTTTTTATAATTTTATTTCGTTGTATAAAGTGTGGAATAAATACATCCATTCACCCATCTATCTACCCATCCATTAAATCAATGTATCTATCCGTCTCTATCCACTTTCTTATAGCATCCGTCCATCCATCCATCCCTATCTATTTTTTCTAGCAGTCATCCTTACATCCCTGTCACCTTTGTCTAGCATCCATCCATCCAACCCTATCCACTTTCTTCTAGCATCCATCCATCCACCCATCCATCAAAACCATCTATCTATCCATCTCTATCCGCTGTTTTCTAGAATCCATCCATCCATCCATCCATTAAATCTATCAATATCCATTTTTATAGCATCTGTCCATCCACTCATTCATCATATCCTCCATCCATCCATCCATCTCCACATTTTTCTACCATCCATCCATCTCCAATATTCTCTAACATCCATCCATCCATCCATCCATCTCCACCTTTTTCTAGCATCAACCCCATCCACTTTTTTCTTGCATCCATCCCTATCCACTTCTTCTAGCATCCATCATCTGTCATATATCTACACATCCCTTTCCACTTTTTTCTAGCATCTGTCCATCCATCCATTGATCCCTATCCATTTAAAAAAATCCATCCATCCATCCATCGGTACATCTCTATCCACTTTTTAGCACCAGTCCATCTCTAACTACTTTTTCTTGCCATCCATCCATCCAACCATCTATATCCACTTTTTTCACCATCCTTCCATTCCTATCCACTTTTTTTCCAGCATCCATCCATCCATTCACCTATCCATCTATTCATCTATCCACCCATTAATCATATCAATCCTTATCCACTTTTTTGTGTTTTCCATCCCTATCTACTTTTTTTCCTAGCATCCATTCATCCATGTCATTTCAATGCCTGCATCCAGCCCACCTTAATTTATCCCATCAATCTATCATCTATCTGTTCATACTATGTCATCCATCTAAGGCCTGCAGGTTCCATCCCAAAACACATCCCGTCTATTAATCTATCTATCTATCTATCTATCTATCTATCTATCTATCTATCTATCTATCTATCTATCTATCTATTCACCTGCTCAATCCATCCATTTCCCTTTCATGTTGTCTATCCCAATCCGCCATTTTCTAACATCCACACATTATCTCTTTTCTCCATGAGACTCCTCCCATCCAACTCCAATATGCCCCAAACCATGCTATCCTATCCATCTATCCATTCATCCAACCAACCACATTCATTTCGTCCTATCCAGCCATCTCCAACAATCACATATTTCCTTTCGTTCACCAATCTATTCATCCATTCATTCGCCCCGTCCAACGTACTGTAACATTTCCTTCTATCAGTTCAATTACCAATCCATCCATCACATCCACCCATCTACTCACTCATCTATTTCTATCCAAGTCCATTCAAACTGGTCTAGCCATATATCCATCCATCAATCCTTCCGCATTCTACTCCTTTCAATACCACCCCAGTCCGTCCAAGATTTCCAAATCAACCTGCTTATTTATCTATCCATCCTCCCATCCAAATCTATCATTCCTTTGCATCCATTGATCCATCTCTCCATCTCATTTGTGCACAGTTTATCCCAATCTATCTATTCTATTCATCCAACATTCCAATCTAATTACCATCCCTCCATCCTTCTACCCGTTTTTCCATGACTCTCAATCCGTCCTATTAATTCATTCGCCCATTTCATCCATTCTTTTATTCCTTGATGGAATGTAAATCATTATAAAGACGATTTTGTTTTTCTTTCATCAGAAAGGCGTAAAAAATACTCTGGTGGGAATAAATTAATAGTGTCTTTTTCTCTCTTTTTTAAAGACGGCCTTCATCCATCTTTGTTTATAAGTTTGTATCGATCTCAAGAGTCGATGGTTTGTTTCACTCCTAACAGGACGCAGAGACGAGTCTCATTAAACCAGTGCAAGAACAAAAAAATCATTATGAGCCTCAGTGCTGCATGCAGACAAATTGAACGTGTGTTTGTTTGAAAGAAGGAGAGAGAGAGAGAGAGAGAGAGAGAGAGAGAGATATGCATGGTTTAGAGAGCTGGTGTGTGTATGTGTATGATTAGGGGGGTTAGCAGTGGTGCAACCGGGAAAAAAAATATAATGAATTAAAATGGCGGACATGAATTGAGAGCGGAGTGTCAAACACTGTCAACAAGACGGCTCTCTGTCACGCCGAGAATTTGAGACATTAACAGCTTCTGTCATTCTGCTGACAAAATGGTGGCAGAGATTTCCCAGGGTGCCCAGATGACTGCTGGCGTTTGTCAACAAGCCGCTGTCAGCGGAGGAGTGAGAGAACGAGGGAGAGAGGGAGAGAGGGAGCGCCATGTCGGTGACAGCTAACACACCGAGATCCCACGAGAGAGGGCAAAGAGAAAGAGAGAGAGAGAGAGAGAGAGAGATGGAAAAAGGGAGGATTTGGGTTAGGGGAAGACAGGCAGAGAAAGAAAGGAGAGAAACTGTGGAGGAGTGGAGGTGTGCTCTCCTCCTTTCATATAAAATTGCAGGAGGAAAATGAGCTGTCACTCCAATTCCCAGGATGCTTTGCTGTTTAGCATAAGTGCGCTGTGTGGGCCGCTGTCGGACACACCGCCTCAGACAGATAATTAACTAAAGCTGCAGTTTTCCTCCTCTCCTCTCCCGTGCTCGTGCTCCCTCGCTCCCTCCCTCCCTCCGCCACTCGGCTTCTCTTGCGCTCATCTGCATTTTTCGCCAGAGGCGAGCGGTTAGCACTCGAGCCGCGAGCACAGAGGGTAAGAAGCCAATTAGTCAGGTGGATGGATGAGTGATTGACAGCTGGCTGCTGGAGTCGCTCTCTCACACACTAATGCGCTGCTCCGTGCGTGTGTGTGTGTGTGTGTGTGCGTGTGCGTGTGCGTGTGTGTGAGAGCATATAGTCACTACTCTTGTATACTCTATACTGGCTTCTCTTTGCCCTCTCCTTTGCTAAGCTTTTATTTTTTCCATTTTTTCTCCGCTCCTTCCTCCACCACTTGCTCCTGTTTTTAACCCATGTGGCGTCGCTACTTCCTTCTCTTTGACTCCCCTTTCATTTTGTTTTCACCCCTTACTTCCATCGCCTGCATATCCTCTGAAATGTCTCCATTCATCCATGCATTATTTTTGACATATTCGTCTCATCTCTTGTTCCACACACTCTTTGGCTATCTATAATACACATTCATCAAACATCCATCCATGATCTATGTATTTATATTATTAGCAGATACATTTTTATCCATCCTAACATCCTTCCGTCCATTCATTCATCCACCCACTTATCTACTTAAAGATCGGTCTATTTATTTATGTTCATCCCTCTATTTTTAATCCATCCACTCATCTATGTACCTATCTATCCATCTATTCATTCATTTTTGACAATTTTCTTTATGCTCATCCATCTTGTCTTCTATCATTGTTTATCTATCCACACATGCTTATCCCTTCTGTCAGAACGGATACTCTCCATGCATCCAGCCATAAATCCAACACTGCAATTGTTTACATGCATTTCCTCATCATCTTTCTTCCATCCCTCCTCCCTCTTTCCATCCTTCCATCCCTTCATACACCCCTTCATCATCCACCTGTTCGTCCATTCATTCCTCCTTCCACCCACTTATCCACTTTAATGGGTATTTTTATTATTATAAATTAATTACCCATATAAATCCATCCATCCATCCATCCATCCATCCATCCATCTCTTTCTTTTCCACTTTTTCCACTACTTAATTTATGTTCATTCGCTATCTATCTATCTATCTATCTATCTATCTATCTATCTATCTATCTATCTATCTATCTATGACAACCACAAACAACGGGTGCAGGTTTTACACCGGATGCCCTAACGACCCCAGTCCATCCATTTCTCCAGGCTTGGGACTGGCACAGAGGACGTCCTACGTCTCAGTGAATGGATATTTTATATGGGCTTAGGGTTAATGGCCTTGGCCAATGGACCAATAGTGGCTACCTGGTGGTGGCAGGGCTCAAACTATATATATATATATATATATATATATATATATATATATATATATATATATATATATAGAGAGAGAGAGAGAGAGAGAGAGAGAGATAGATAGATAGATAGATAGATACTTATCTCCTCTTCCATACATTTCATTACTGTCTTGTATATTGTCCATCTATCCATCCATCCCTTTATCCATCCATCTATCTGTCTATTAATTTGTTTATAAATTATGTCTATCTATCTATCTATCTATCTATCTATCTATCTATCTATCTATCTATCTATCTATCTATCTATCTATCTATCTCATCTTTATTAGCAGCTCAATTTTTATTCATCCATCCATCCATCCATCCACTTATCCACATACAGATTGGTCCATTTATTTATTATGTTCAATCAACCCACTCAACTATGTACCCATTTATCCATCTATTCATTCATCCATCTGTTTTTTTTTCTTTTCTTTTTGACATCAATGTTCATCTATCAGGCGGCACGGTGGTTTAGTGCCTTGCATCGCCAAGGTCCGGGTTCGATCCCCGGCCAGGCTCGATTCCCGTCTCTGTGTGCATGGAGTTTGCATGTTCTCCCCGTGCTTGGTGGGTTTCCTCCGGGTACTCCGGTTTCCTGCCACAGTCCAAAGACATGTAGGTTAGGCTGATTGGCGTTCCCAAATTGCCCCTAGTGTGTGAATGAGTGAGTGTATGTCTCTGTGCCCTGCGATGGATTGGCACCCTGTCCAGGGTGTACCCTGCCATGTGCTCTAAGTCTCCTGGGATAGGCTCCGGGCCCCCCGTGACCCTGAATACAGGATTAAGCGGTATAGATGATGAGTGAGTGAGTGAGTTCATCTATCAACACATTTCATCCACACTCATTGACTTTGGATGTGGTTTCTTATTAACTGTATCCCCTTTCTGTTTCATAGCCTGGGGAACATCCATCACACTTTTTACCTCAAAAATGTGATGGATGTTAGTTAATGTTAATTAATGGAAAGATATGCACACAGTTCTCTTCAACTTTTATTCATTCATATTGTAATGAAATTGAAAATTGTGTTATTTGGAAGGTATGTAAACAGCGTCTGTCAATAAAGTTTCGTGTGGTATATTAGTGTTTAGTCAGCGTGCAGAATATCCATTAAGTAATGAACTATATTAATCCCTCGCTTTTATATCCTCATCTCCTATCATAGCAAGATAACACCATGGTCAGCAGGACGAGACTGATCGTCCTGCAGCTTTGGGCAAGTGTTAAACTTTGTTAAAAAAAAAAAAAAAACATTATCCTTATAGAAAGAAAAAGAAAAGACAAAGAGCAATAGTGTGAGCTGTGACAGCCCTCAAGTTACTAATTACGCTAAGAACAAGGTAATCCTTTAGCTATTAGCATTTTCTAACATTTAATACTAAACATGAGTTATATCTGAGGTAAATTTTTTTAAGTTTATAAATTGAGATCAATGAAACAAAAATGCTTCACTGAACCCTTTACATCTTCAAAGTGCCGTATTGAACTTGTCACTTTAAATGCTACATAACACACATTCACATTCAGCTCCTCATTTGTTCAGATTAAAGTATCCAGAGCAGACATGTGCGCAAAACTTGAAATAAAAAAATTGTCCGTTCAACCTTTTTCTTTTTCTTTTTTTTAAACAGTGAATTGCCTGAAAAACATTAAAATGACAAAGTCTCCGTGTAAGCTGAGACGACAGGAAAACCTTTTGCCTTAAATATCACAAGTGATATATTTGGTGTGCAGCAGTTTATCATCCCTTAAGTGACGCATGGCGGTGCCGTGAGGTCGCTCCTCAGCAGCTTGTTAAATCCGAAGGACGGACAGACGGATGGAGCGAAAACATCAGCAAACATTGCAGTCTGTTAAATACTTAAAACTGGCCAGATAACACTTGGTCAGCAGAACAATAATGTTATATTTTTTTCCCCAGGTCTGAATCCCACTGAGAAGCTTCGCAGAGTGTTAAACTGCAGTCAAAAACCTCTGCAGAAGGAAATTAAGTAATATTTCTAGAAGTATTAAAGCACGTTTTAGACTTAGTGTGGAAAAAAACTCTAATCCTGCCTCTTCACCATAACTTTAACTATTAACTATTTTAAGATTGATTTTAATATACGTATAAAGCAAAAAAAGAAGTAATAAAAACAAAAAAAAAAAAAAAAACACTCTGAATATAAGCAGGGTGTGACTCATGAAAAATAAACCCATAAACATACGCCCATAAAAATATTTCCATCCATTCATTCATCCATCCATCCACTTTTCACTTCAGCCATCCATGCCTCCATGCATCCTTCCAAAAATACACCCATCCATCCACCCTTTAAACAGCCCACCCCCTCCATCTATCCAAGCTCATCTATCAACTAAGCCATCAATCCATCCATCCATCAATCATCTATTCATCCATCTAACTATCCATCTGTTCATTTATCCAACCATCAACCCATTAATTCATCCACTGATCAATTGATCCATCCATCCATCCATCCATCCATCCACATTCTTATCCAACCATTCATCCATCCCTTCAATCCATTCATTTCCCAACCCACTGCCTTATCCATCCATCCATCCATCCAACCTATTGTTTTTACCATTATCAACTACTGTCTATCCACTGTTTCATGTTATTTCTCTCTGTCTTTTTATCCATCCATCCATCCATCCATCCATCCATGTATTTAGATTTCTTTCCTTTAGATTTTTTTTTTTTTTACAGGTGCACTTTCAGACAATTAAGATGTGGAACGATTCCATGTTGCACGACATCACTGACACTGATATGTTATAACACAAATATGACGATATGATAAGTAGTACTGTTAATTCATGAATAATGATAATAGAGAGAAGTGTTTCAAAAGTTTGTATCAGCTAAATCAGCTCGTTAGATGCTAAATAACTCTTGATAGTACTTTTAAAAAAAGTTTTTTTTTTTTTAATACATATTTGTACTTAAATAGTTGTTCTTTTCACTGTTGCCTTGATTCATTTCAATTGATGCATCAGTTTAAACCAGGAAAATGCCAAGATGTACGCCAAACGCCAGAGGTTGTAAAAGTGAAAGCCCAAATAAATCTAATTTAATTAGATGAAATTAGAAGTGGTAGAAGTTGAAATACAGCATAACATTCACTTGAGAATAAAAAGTATAAACTTGTATATTTACTTATGCTTTTTCCGAAGAAATTAAGGAATGTAGAAAACCGTTAGCAAAGGTAAGATAGCTAAAGCTTTAATCATTAATCTCTTACATTAGCTTAGATATACTACATTTGCTGATCGATTATTTTCACGTCTGTTAGATTTGGCAGGATTGTCAATCGAAAGCTTCCTGAAGCTAACAAGTCACTTCTACTGTATTTAGGAGAGCAGTTTCACATAAAAAGAAAAGCTACCGTGCTAACTGTAGTAATTAGCAGCCTGTGCTAGCCTGGTGGGAACGCTAATGACACAATCTTTTTAATGCTTTGTTTTATAACACAGACTGTTGGAAAACATTTTATCTTAAAAGTAACAACTATAAGAGCATAATGCTGGGCAAAAAAAAAAAAAAAAAAAAGTAAATAGTTGTTGCGGTCTACTTTTAAAGTTCAAACATAAAAAGTTCAAACACTGCCGGTGCCTTGTAGTGTTAAATACACAGCTCGATATGTACGTCGATAAATCAAAGCATGTTTGGCGTACAGTATGTCGGCGTCTAACAGGTGATAAACAGCACGGCCCGACTAAGTTTGATAAACAGCACGGCGTGACTTGATGTTTAAATATCAAGACTGAGCGGTCGAGAGAAAGGGGGTGAATACTTATGTACACCTTGAGGCCATTTATCCCTCAGGCACTGAGAGAAATGCAGCATTGTAGCAGTCAAAGCGCTAAGCAGGTGAAGCGACTATAGATTGTGGTGACACAGTGATACTTTACATGACGCACCATTTAATCCATCTCCGTTAGTTCATTTCTTCACATGTGGTGTCGAACGTAAGGACACATTTTTGCATTCATTGTGCAATCTAAATTAAAATTGTCTTGTGGACTGTAATGGATTTGATCCAATAATATATATATATATATATATATATATATATATTTATTTATTCCACTAGGGGGCATAATAAAGCAAAACTCAGCTATTTTACACAAAGCTCATCCATATCACGGTTCGATGTTTTGTGCATGCTGAGTTGCTTTCCTTCTCACCACGTTTGTAAAGAGTGACTTATTTGACAATATCGCCCCTGATTAAGATACCCCCCTCCCCCCCCCCCCCTCCCTCATGGTGTTGGTTTACAGTTATGCAGCCAGGTTAATTACAATTAATATATGTAACAAATAAAATTTTAAAGATTGGAGATACGGTGCGTGTCTGCATCCCATCTCATACAAGAAAACATTTGTATAGAAAACCGAACTACGAAAACATGTCTGAAAGCTAACATTCTGAATGATGATAAAGGTCATATAGGACAAATACTGTATACAAGGTGTGTGTGTTTGTGTGTGTGTGTGTTAGAAGTGGATCTGACACTAATGGCGTGTGTAGTGCTGTGTGAAAGCTGTGAACACAGAGTGCGTAAAACTCTCAGAGAGCAGAGAGTAGAGACACACACACACACACACACACACACACACACACACTCAGAGCCACCACAGAGACACTGAGAGAGCGTACCTGCTTCGTAATGAGAGAGAGAGAGACAGAGAGGGAGAAAGAGAGAAAGAGTAAATCCTTTTTTCCATCATTACCTCGTCCCTGGCCCAGAGACGGCTCCTCCACTGAACCCTCGCTGCCTCCTGCCCACTTAATTAGTCTCTGAGCAACTCTCCCTATCTCTCTGTCTCACACACAGACACCCACACACACACACTTTTCCTCTCATGTACTCACTCTTGCCCTGTGTGTGTCTCACACACTCACCCACTCCACCATTTTTTTCTCACCCCCTTAGCGATGATCCTAAAAGAGAAGAACGCTATTGTGAAACACACACACACACACACACACACACACACACACACACACACACACACACACACACACACACACACACACACACACAGAGAAAAATCCATGACATTGTTAACCATGAGTGCAAAAACAACGTTTAAGAAACCCGAACAGTCTGTGCTTTCAGTAGTTTGTTGTTTGTGAAGCTAAATGCTGCTTTTCCACCTGTTCGGTGCACAACAGATCCAGAATGATCTGTACCCTGGTCTTGCCTTTGCCGTTGTTTCGATCATGTGAACGTAGGATGTGTTTGATTGAACTCTGGAGGTTGTGCGATGACAATCAGTACGACACTTTTAATTCATTTTTTCTCTTTAAGCCGGCACTAAAACGTCTATCACAGGACGCACTATTGTTTGACCCGAACGAAGATGAGCCAAGAGGTGGCAAAACTTTTGATTTGTAATTCCGTTTCAGAGGAACTCTATTTTCGACTAAAAATCTTACATTTTCGACTAATAGAAATGAAACAACCCCCATATCTAATGTCATGAGTGGATCTAGTGTCTATATAGAAGGACTGTGTAGAACTTTAACAGAGTTCCATATTCTTTCAATTATAATTATTTAAAGAGAGAAAGAGAAAAATCTTAAGATGTTACACTATGTCTTCATTACAACTAAACAACTGATCACCAGAAACAGAATTTATTTTAATGGCAGCAAATAGCCTGAAAATGATGCAGAGGGGTGCCAATACTTTTGTGTTCAGTCTAGAATTTGTCAGGTGACATGAAATGCACGACACTGCATCGTTCCTGAGTTTAAAAAGCAGTTAACATGATGTACATGACCGTTTTAGTCCCCTATACCCTATGTAGTGGCGGTTCGTAGTGTATATAATAAGAAGACGACCGTATATAACTTAAACAGGGTGGAAGGTGGGCAGGACAAAATGACATAAGACTTAAATAGTATCATCCAATTATCATTCAAATTTCTGCAGAGAATCTGTGAGAAAAAGATCATTTAAAAAGAAAAATACCACTGCGCCAGTACAGTATACAGTAGTCGTATTAGCTAGATGATTAGGGGGCCAAGCACTAAAGAAGCGCTCTTGTAATTGCAAGCTTCCATAGTTTTTGTCATTTCAGTAGTGATTTAAATAAAAAAATGGCAACGTTTTCTGTACAGAGTCTACTTTTTTCCTGTTACTGTACTGTTTTTTATTTATTTATTTATTTTTTTAGTAAAATGGCTACGCTGACTGAGTTTTAATGATAGCATCAAGGTTAAAGTCTTAATTTTTTGCTGTATCATGGATGCACGTATTTCTGACCACATACCGATCTTTAAGAGTGGATGAATTTAGGAAATGTTTGTTGAAACGTGTTCAGTTTCCAACAATGAACCACTTTCTAGTTTAGTGCCCCCTAGTGGAACTTATATAATATATATAAATCTAGATATACATCTATGAAGGAGTTCATTTGGGCGTCTGAGGCCTTGCTTAGACAAATTTTATTTATTTCTCAAATCTGACATTTAAGTCTGACTGTCCACACTATTATTTGAAAGTGATGAGATCAAGTTTGACTCTGTTCCGACTGGCAGCCCAAATCTGACCTATCTGGATTGGCTGCTGTGGTAACGATGCTAGAGGTGTGGGTACACTGAAGAACATGTGTTTTTTTTTTATGTCAAACGCTGGCAACGTACAGTATAACAACAAGACAGTTAATAATGGAGATATCATATCGCATCCTTTAGGTCATAGACATATCCATGATCATGTGGACTTTTTGAGTGACGTGACCGACAGTAATCTGATTTGAGTGTGTAAACCGTTCAGACTGAGACAGAAAAATCTGATTTTTAAACCACTTTTGAATGTGGTTCAAACCAGATTTGCAAAAAAGTTTATTGAATGTGGTTTTCACTGTTCAGACTACAGTAATCTAATTCTAAACTGATTCCAATCTGCATGCTGAAAAAATCAGATTTGGGGTTTGAACAAGGCCTAACTGGGTCGCTGCAGATTCTGTAAACATGCCCGTTAAATTCTGTGTGAAAAATAAATGTACCGATTTTGAACTTGTTGATTTAATCTTGTGCTGTTTATAAACACGACACTATGCCCTCACTACATGCCATTGCTTAATTAGAACATCCACTCCCTGACTGTCCAACTGTCCCCATCCACGGCCATTTTGGACTACCATTTGCGGCGCTGCACTGGAAAGTGGTCCGTTACCAATTTCCATAGCTGGTGGTATACAGTATCTAGAAGGTATGTTTGTGGTTTAAACGTCTATGACAAATGTTGCAGTTTTAAACAGTTTCTTGTGAATATCTCAGAGCTGATTAGTTAGCAACAACAAAGTGATAATCAATGTTGAATAACATGGTTTGCACAATATTTGCATCAAAAACGCTGTTCATAAATGACCAACAGAGTTACTTTACTGTATTTTTTCTTTCAGATTAACCCTCCCAAGCCTCAAATGCAGGAAACAAACATATCTGTAAGATTGTTTCATCACATGTTAATGGCTACCAGGGGATGAGAAATACAACTAACCACCAGTAACAGAGAGTCTGTTGCCTTCTTTGGCACCAATTTGTTGTAATTGTAAGTTTTCTTCTTTTTTTTTTGTCATTTGTTTCTTTTTCAAAAGTGACTCACATTGATCATTAAGAAGTATATATATATATATATATATATATATATATATATATATATATATATAAAATCAACAGTGACCTTCCAATCTTAGAATGAATTTAGGAAAAGCTTGTTAAAACTCGTTCAGTTTCCAACAATGGACCACTTTCTAGTTTAATTCTCCATGGTTGAACTTACATATAATAGCTAATTTACATATACATTAGAAACTCCACTAACCGGCTGTACAACTGACCCCATCGATGGCCATGTTGTGCTAAACTGGAAAGAGGAACATTTATTTAAAGAGACACAAGGTGTTGCACCTTTCATGCGTTTATCATCAAAGAACTGTGCACGCTATGAACTACACACATATATATATATATATATATATATATACTGTATTGTACATAATGACAACAGGTTTTAGCCCCGCCCATATTTCCTTTGCAATCGAAAAATCACTGATCATAATGAGAAGGCCTGATCGTACTGCAGCGTCCAGTGGAAAAGAACTTTAATACATTCTCTTTCATTCCCTCGCTCTCCATTTCTCTCTCCATCTCTTCATCTCATTCTCTCTCTCTCTCTCTCTCTCCATCTCCCCGTGGTCGTGACCTGTGTCTGGTCTCGGCACTCGTGTCCCTGCAGGTGGACTCCTCTCTGGCTGCAGGGCTCCTCTCTCACTCTCTCTCTCTCTCTCTCTCTCTCACTCTCTCTCTCCCTTCTCATCTATTCCTCCCTCTATCCTTTTCCCTCCATCCCCTCTGCTCTCGTCTCCTCGCTTCTCTGCCCTCCCGTGACTCTCTGTGTTCTCTGTTATGAATCATATTTAATGCATTCTTTTCAGGAGCGCTGTGTTTTCTGTTTTTCTTTTCTTTCTTTCTTTTTTTTTTTTTTTTGCTTTCTCGTTTAATAATGCGCAGGCAGAATTTAAATGAGGGTTGTGGGGTTTTAAACAGGGAAAACAAAAAACAGAGAACACAAAAAAGAAAGAAAAAAGTGTTGCTCAGCGCCGACGTTTAGCGTTTGGAGAGAAGTTTAGCAAATTTTTTCGGGGCTGTTTAAAGTGGAAGGGCTGCAGGGGGAAAACGGGAAGATGCGGAAAGCAAACAGCAGCAAACTCTCTCTCTCTCTCTCTCTCTCTCTCTGTTTCTTTTCTTTTTCGTCTGAGAGTGAGGGAGGAGGGAAGGAGGGCAGGTTGAGTTCAGGACTGACAGTCTGACACCAGTCATCCGTCTCCAGAGATTCAATCACGTTAGGCCCAAACTCAACTCACACACTCACACACTCACACACACACACACACACACCTCATACAGCAAATAATACACACTAAGCCCAAGAGATACATACACACACATAACTAGCACAGAGAAACACACACACACACACACACACACACACACACACACACACACACACACACACACACACACACACACACACACACACGAGCGATTCATTTTATATACAGCAGTGCTATAATACACAAGAGCAATATGAAATGTTGAACAAACTTTAAAACAAACAAGCGAATAAACAAACAAGTGTAAGTCATATTCTTGTTTATTCAAATTCAAACAGTGTCATGTCCAATAAACAAGGTGAAAAGGATTTCATCGATTCTATTGTAATTAAATGAGATTTAAATTCAAGACACACACCAATGGTTAGTAACTCGCGACCTAGCATGAATACAGACTAGCGCCGTCGATTTGCATTTTCAATTTGCATTACAATTTCTTATTAATAATGCGTTTGAATCACACATGAACCCTAGTACTATTAAAAATGCCAGATAAGTCTGAGCTTATCCATTTTCACCATCAGAACTTGAAACAGTTTATACATGCATGACTATTAAGCGTTTTTAGACGCGTAACCGGGTCACCTGGGCCGTTAACATCAAACTGCACCTGAGAAAGAAGATTGAATATCAATTAAGATTTCACTCCTTTGCTCTTATTGAAAAGGAATAAAATCTTCTGAGAATATGAAGAAATTTGAAAAAGTGAAGATATTTTTGTGACTTTAGCCCTAATATTCACCCGTTTTTTTGATTGTTTTCAGAATTAAATAATAAAAAAAAAAAAACACTCACATTGTCTAATTTAAAACAATTGTAAAAAAATACACTAGGTGATTTAATTAGTTCATGAATTAATAAGAAAAAAAAAAATGCACCAATTTAAAAAAAAGTGCACATTTCAAATATTTATTGATCCTGATCAGAAAGAAAGAAATTTACAAGGATTTCACTACACTATTAAAAAAAAAAAGAAAAAAAGTTTTGCTTTATTTATTTATTTATTTAATTATTAATTTATTGATTTTCTCCACAGTAATTTCCCATGCTTAGCCTGACTTTATGGATGTACTACAGATGATGCTTTATTTTTAAACATCAATATTGTAATGTGCTTATCTGAGATTTGAACTGCTTTACACTTTACAATTTTTTTTATTATGTAGTTTCGAGAGAAAAAAAGATTTTTTTAAATGATCATCAATATGTCATTCAAATATATTCAAATCGTTTTCATGTGCATTAAACAAAGCCTTATCGATCACTGTTTGTTAGGAAAATTTATATTGTGAAATCTATTGATTTTTAAAAATTGTGATATGATATTTTTGTCCCAAACGTCTTGCCTCTATCACAAAATGAATGTGCTTAATTAATCTGCTTAATGCAGCAGTGTTTCTAAATCATGTTTCAATTCGCGAAAGTGAACTTAAGCGTAGAAAAATATCCCTTCATTTTGAAAATGTATACCTGATTTATTCCAGAAGGTTGATGTAGAAGTGAGTGTACGATAAATGTGAATGGTTGCCACTACCTACAGTAACTAACTAACATATTGTATGTTCAGGTTTGGTAGACTTCTGTGTTCACGGGAGGAACCTTCCCTGTGTTCGACTACCAGACTACAATGTAGTATTGTTTATGAACATCTATACATAGTATATCATATTTATGTATAGTTCATACACTTACTGCATGAATACAGTAACACAACATAGGCACTATAGACACTGTGTAGTTCATTATGGACTCAGCCCAAATATTTTTCTGTAGCTTTTTATTATAATTCTATAAAAATATATTATATAATATATAAAAAAATAGTATTATTATTATTATTAGTAGTAGTAGTATTTCTATTATTATTATTACACTTTATACTTATTTTCAATGTATATATATTCAAGCTTTTTTAGGACTGATTCTCAGCTTATATATAGTATTTTATAGGTATTGGAAAAGAAAATGTGATATGCCATTTTTAACATATAAAGCTGACCATAGTACACTCAGAAACTTTATACACCTTTATACACCAACACGCACAATTTACAGTACCTCACTCGATATGTGTGGAAACGTATGAGTGACAATCAGGAACAGTGATCCTCTCCCTATGAATTTTCAGGACATAAAATCAAAAGCTGGTGACTGTCAGGGAAAAAAGATTTCTGAAGAAATTACTGCTGCCTGTCTACCTCTATCTAGTACACTTTATTAACCACACACACATGAAATTCATACCCAGGCTTGGCACCAGGTCACCAGGGGCTTATTTCCCGCACGTCTCGTGTCGCACAGCTGAAGGCCTAGCACGTGTAGTCTAGACACCAGTCTAGCATTATACCATGTTATTAATTTCAGTATTAGACCTCAGTTCTACTCGGTTTCCCTGAGAACAGATCATTATTATTATTACCACCATCTTCATCGCTATTATTATTAGAACAATATTAACATTGCAAAAATCAAATGTTTAAGGAAGAAAAACACTAATCTGAGCTACACTTTCTGTCATGCTTTTCTCATCTTTTCACAATTTTTTTCTCATGCTTTTCAAACATCGTTAAACATTAGCCAAAGAGAATTTTTTTTATTGTAGTCCAACTTTTAAAAAACAAATTGTATAATAATAAATAAATAAATAAATATATATATATATATATATATATATATATATTCTACAATGTCATGAATATGTACATCACAGCAAGACAGTTAGACAAAATGCCGGATATCTACTGTACAACCATGTATATTAATTAGTATTATGCTGTTTGAAAAATACATGATGTTAATGTATATTTTTGTATAGACAAATTGGTGATTCCTGCTTTATTTAAATTATATAAGCTTTGTGCATGTCACGTTAAAATAGCGACAGTGATTCAATTAGACAAGTTAGAGACAAATTAGGCTGCCATTAAAGCTGTATAAAATTGCATAAAGTTCAATTTACAATTTAGATTATTAATAACAATATTTAAGCATTGCAACAGATGGCCCTGTAATTATAAAACAAATAAATTCTTTTAAAAAGGACGCACATATACATATAAAAACCCTCATTTATGTGAAGTCTCCGAAAGTATTATCACAGCATTGATATTATATCATTAAACAGTATAATCCAACTTTGTGTAATCATTGTAATATTGATGGGGAAATCGACTGAGATACAGTATATTATACTTGGCACCCTCCACACAACCCCGTATCCCCCAGATGTCGCTGTTGCCACAGTAACTTCGGCACTACGTCTTCGTTTCCCTTCAGACTCCAGGTGCGTTCTCCACGCTGAAGGACCAAGATTACGCAGAGAATTTGACAGGACATTGCTTTGACCTCCTAAAACGTCCAGAGATGCTTTCAGTCGCACATCCGACACTGTCATTTAAAACATCTACAGTATTGCATATAGCAACAGGTTATTATGATATTTAAAAAATACCCCTCAAGAACTATGTTCTCTCACATACACATCAACAATCCTGACCTCTAAATATCTGTGTTTTCTGTTCCAAACATGCCTTCACTGACATGCTCTAGCGTAAATTCGTTATGGGTTAGGGTCGTGGTCAGAAGGGTTTTAGAGTCTACATCCTGGGAACAGTGAGGACAAGGCAGGATGAGATCTTTGATGGAACGCAAGTGCATTGGTAGGCCATCATTCACATCTTGTGTAATTTACTCCATACCTCCATCTTTGTTGGTATTGGGAGTAAAATTAGAGGACCTAGCGGAAACCCATACATACACATTCCCACCAGACCAAGGCTATATTTCACATGCCCCTAAAATATCCTGCAACACTCCAAACCCAACCTCCAACAGCCACCAATCTATCCAGAAATATTCTGGCCACCAAAGCTCACACAACCGTCTCAAAACCTTCAAAGCACCCCATTAGCAAACTCTCTCTAAACAGTTCCTATTGACTGAACATTTCAAATATGTGCCAACATATGGATCTGATACTATTCTAAGCACCGCAAGTACCCATAGACCTTCAAAACTCTTATCATGTCCCACCAAAGTAATAACAATACAAAGAATTTGGCATACAGCATCCCAAAGTACCCCAAACCCAAATAATCTCCTAAATCCTGATATACAGAAAACATATTTATTCCTCATGGGTATCCATCAACACACTATTCCCGCCAAAATTAACCCTCATATAAACAGCTTTACAATTAAAACACATTTACAATAGCCTCAGATTCCCCCCTTGCCATTCGCATACCCTCCAATGGCAATTAAACTTCCATTCAGGAGCACTTACAATCAACACAAGACATTGAAATACCCCTACAGGTAACTACCTTTGAACATTTTCTCTCCTGACAAACCACAAATCACCCCTACAGTACATTCCCCGCACCCTTAACTTACTCAATGTCACCAAGAGCGCCAACCAGTTTGGGAACCCAATAAAGGTTTTTGAAATTTCTTTTGCACTGTACGACCACCAGGTGGCATTCTCTCCTCACGGGGGATGCAGGGTTCCTGCGCCTCTCATTGTGAAGAAGATGGTTCAAAGGGAAAGTTTCTGCCTTGCAGCCTCGAGCGATTCAGAGCTCCGCCGGGAACACGAGGGTGATCGAGAGCCAGGCAGGGAGGAGAGAGGTGAACGGAGGAGTAAAAGTTGAAACGAGTCAGGCCACTAATCCGGAGAGTCCTGGCGCACGGTTTCATTAGTGGGTTTAAAGCGTCCTCGTTGACTCGCCCTCTTGGTTCGGTCCCTGTCGCCATCTCGAGGCCCTTCATCAGCTGAAGTAAAGTTTGTTATTATGTAAAGGAACGAGTCGCCAGGTGTGAGGAGCAGAACTTATCCAAGAACCACAGCTTTGAGAACAGTTCGGAATAAAACAAATGATAGTTCTCATTCTGATAAGGCTAATGAAAAAAAAATAATAATAATAATAAAGATGAAGTATAGTTGCATGAGACAATGAGTGGGCCCAAGCACTTGCGCCATCGCCGCCCCTGCACAAGACACAACTTGTGTTCTTTTTAAGCATGTTCACACCTCCAAAAAGCCCTGAATGATGAAAAAAAACATCACATTATGGTGTCACTCAGTGTGATGTTACTCAGGAAGTTATTAGTCAATTTGCAGCCCAGGGCCCAAACTCTGATGGCAGCAGAATCCAAGCTGTGTGCTGATTTCCATGACTTTTTGAGCATGTTAATACCTCCAAAAAGCCCTGGATGACTAGAAAAAAAAAATTAAAAAATCCATAAAAATAATTATAATCTTTCACACATTATGTTGTAATAGGGCTGATGTCATAGTGCTTGGGCCCTAAAATTTACTGTCGTATTAGAAAGAAAAAAGAAACAAGCGTTTTTCTGTTAGGACACATTCCTGTAACTGTTAAGGAGAAGAAGTCTCCAGTTTCCATGCTTCTCATTTCTCAGTTTTCTGCTAATAACTGCTTTAATGCTGGTGTAGCTATAACTGGGATACAAAAAAAAAAGTCAGTATCGCTACACACGTGTGTTTTAGGATCCCTCGTGATTTCCTGATGTCTGTATATGATGTACGAAGGCGGCCATCTTGGATAAACAACTTGTTTTATTTGGTGTCTCTCCAGCCCGTAGGCTTTACCACCCAATGTTGAAGGTAAATTGAGTTTCAACAGGTGTAACAATGTTGTTCGAGCAAAGTATAAAAAACAATCTGGTAAGAATTAGCATTGTTAGTGTTATCTCTCAAACTACAAGAGCACCCAGGATAAGTGGAAACACGTCTTGACTCAACTTGGTGTAAAATTACAACAACAACAACAACAACAACAAAAAAAACTGAACAATTCTATTAAAGACTCAACAAGTGGTGTGTGTCATAAGGCATCAGCGGTAGAGTAGCTGGGTGTAAAAGAATAAAGCAGACCTCTTGTTTAAAGTGTTTGGAGGCTTTAACATGAGAGTCAGTGCCTGGATTATCCTGTTAAATCACAGCTTATCCTGCTTAAATTAACCAGATAGTGAGGATTTGGTTTAAAGCTGATTACTCTAATACTCATTGCCTGAGAGAGAGAGAGAGAGAGAGAGAGAGAGAGAGAGAGAGAGAGATAGTGTGTATGTGTGTGGATGACAAATCAGAGTGTAATCTCTCGTCGCTGTTCTCCACAGAAGCACACTCGGGCGGCGCCAGACCTATAAACGGCCCTATTAGCTGCTTCAGTTAAAATAGCACTCGGTGCGCTACGCTATCAGGCGGCTGACAGCTGAATTAGCGGCGTCTGTTAGCGCTGCTGAGTTTTATGACAATAGCCTTAGGGTCTCGCTAAAGATCGCATCAGCAAGCCTGCCATACACACACACACACACACACACACACACACATACGCCCGCTCTGCCCGCTTCTCTCAGCACTGCTGAAGTGACATGCTGTCAAAACAATAGTTTACTACGAAGCGGAGTCGTGCGTCTGGGCAGGAAAGAGAGTGTTTCACTTTCTGTCTCTTCTAGTTTCATTTCCCTTTTCTTCACTTCTCTCTCGTTTCTCGCCCATTCCATCTCTGTTTAATATCTCTCCTTCCACATCCATACAATCAGAACACACACCTTCAAAGTATGCAACGGACCCCTGCTAAGGGTGTGTTTACGTATGTGTGTGTGTGTGTGTGTATGTATGTGTGTGTGTGAAACATAAAAGTTATGCTTAAAGCACTTAAGATTCCTTTCAGAGTTGAGGTTGACAGGTACAGAGGCCACGCCCCTTCACTGTGTCTGACAGATACTGAGGATTTCCCTCTTCATATTCTTCAGGAACAGAAGCCATGCCCACTTTGATTGGGATAGACAGATATAAAGGCCATACCTCCTTTACTGTGACTGATGGGTACATAGACCACGCCCCCTTTACAGTGACTGACAGGTACATAGACCACGCCCCCTTTTACAGTGGCTGGCAGGTACATAGACCACGCCCCCTTTACAGTGACTGACGGGTACATAGACCACGCCTCCTTTACAGTGACTGATGGGTACATAGACCACGCCTCCTTTACAGTGACTGACAGGTCCATAGACTGCACTTTCTTTACAGTGACTGACAAGTCCAGAAACCACACCTTCTTTAAAGTGACTGACAGGTACACAGACCACGCCTCCTATAGGGTGACTGACAGGTCCATAGACCACACCTTCTTTGTAGTGACTAACAGATCCATAATGTATGACATCTTAATGGTTCCTGAAAGGTACATAGACCACACTTTCTTTATGTTGACTGACAGGTACATGGACCACGCCTGCTTTACAGTGACTGACAGGTATATAGACCACGCCTCCTTTACAGTGACTGACAGGTACACAGACCACGCCTCCTTTAGGGTGACTGACAGGTCCATAGACCACACCTTCTTTAAAATGACTGACAGGTACATAGACCACGCCTCCATTACAGGGACTGACAGGTACACAGACCACGCCTCCTTTACAGTCACTGACAGGTCCATAGACCAAACCTTCTCTACAGTGACTGACAGGTCCATAGACCACACCTTCTTTAAAGTGACTGACCAGTACACAGACCATGCCTCCTTTAGGGTAACTGACAGGTACATAGACCACGCCTCCTTTAGGGTGACTGACAGGTAAACAGACCACACCTTCTTTACAGTGACTGACATGTACATAGACCACGCCTCCTTTAGGGTGACTGACAGGTACAGTACAGAGGCCACGCCCCTTTAGGGTGACTGACAGGTACAATACAGAGGCCACGCCCCCTTTAGGGTGACTGGCAAGTACAGTACAGTACAGAGGCCACGCCCCCTTTAGGGTGACTGACAGGTACAATACAGAGGCTGCGTCCCCTTAGGGTGACTGGCAGGTACAGTACAGAGGCCACGCCCCATCCTCCTGGACTCCGTGACTGAAAGAGGCCACACAATTTTTGCCTGATACACACAATTCTGGATTGACACAACACACACACACACACACACACACACACACACACACACACACACACACACACACGTTTAGAAGTCTCCTTGTTTGCATTCTTATATCGACTCTAAAGCTACTGAGGTTACAATGAGGTCTGTAACCCTTCTCAAATTCAACCACACACACACACACACACACACACACACACACACACACACACACACACACACACACACACAAAGACAGACAGCTGAATTGTGTAGAGAATGTGTATGTGTATGTGTGTGTGTGTGTGTGTGTGTGTGTGTGTGTGTGTGTGTGTGTGTGTGTGTGTGTACCTGGCAGAGGGGAGGCTGTCTTGTGAAGTCTTTAATGGGCTTTTGCCTGAGGCTGTTTTATTAAGATGTCGGCTTTCTGCTGCCTGCACAGCTGACACCATTCTCCTGCCCCATACACACACACACACACACACACACACACACACACACACACACACACACACACACACACACACACACACACACACACACACACACACACTCCCCACAGACCCACCCTCCCCACATACATCTCTCAGACACCCCACCTTACACCCAGCCTGCACCCAAATGCTCACCACACACACACACACACACACACACACACACACTGTTCACAAGCTCCACACAACGTTCACAAGCTCCAAACGCACTTTGATGTAAGAGAGAGGGGTGCTCGTGTGTGTGTGTGTGTGTGTGTGTGTGTGTGTGTGTGTGTGTGTGTGTGTGTTTGTGTGGGGTGTTTTGAAGCCAGTGTATGTGCTACATGTGGCTAGAATTGTGTATGCAGTAATTCTTGACTTTGTGTATGTGTGTATCTGTGAGTGCACAGCTTTAGAACTGAGTTGCTATTCTCTTGTAGTGTGTGTGTGTGTGTGTGTCTACAGATAGTATGAGTGTCTGTATGTTTATGTTCACAGTAAGTGTAAATGGATGCTGTGTGTGTGAGTGTGTGTGCTATGTGTGGTTGTATTCACAGTAAGTGTGCGTCTGTCTGAATGGACATCCTTAGTGCATGTATAGTCATAGTATGTAAGAAGACTGTGTGCGTGTGTGTGTGTGTGTGTGTGTGTACGTGTGCGTGGCTGCAGTGTCAGGTTGATTGTGTGGGCCTGGCGTGGATGCTGAGTGAAGTTCCTGTTTGTCTCGCTTAGGGCACCATGTTCCCTCCAGCGTGAGTGCTTTCTACCACACACACACACACACACACACACACACACATACGTGCGCACGCATAAACAGACCCACTCTCTCTCCCTGTAGATAATGATCAGCCTCAAACTAGTACACATAGTGCAGTGTGTACTCACAAAGGTTGAGGCATTAAGAGAAGTGAACCTTTCCCCCCCTGATGTCCTGTACAGTACAGTATGGTACAGCATGGGACGTTATGAGACAGTAAGAGGATTATATAATAATGGTATGGTGTGATATTGTTCAGTACGGTATAATACGCTGTGGCGATGCTATGGTACGGTATGGTTCACTATGGTACTGTAGAGTAAGGTATGGTAACATGATACAGTTTGGTATAATATTGTTGAGTATTTCATGGTATGTTATGGTGCTGTATGGTATATAATGGAATGATACGGTTCAGTACGGTATGATTCATGGTGAAGTATTATATTGCAGAGTATGGCCAGTATAGTATAGTACAGTATGGTAAGGCATTGATGATATTGTACAGTACAGCATAGTATGGTACAGTATAGTAAAGTATGGTGTTGTATGGTATGGTACAGTATGATAATGTACAGTACAGCATGGTATGGAACAGTACGGTATATTATGGTATGAAATGATATTGCACAGTATAGCATGGTAGGGTAAAATATGGTACAGTATGGTATGGTGTATGGTACAGTATGGTACAGTATGGTATTGTATTGATCAGTATGATATGATATTGTACAGTACGGCATGGTTTATGGTACGTTATCGTACAGTATTATTTTGTACAGTACATTATACGGTGATATATCGTGGTATGGTACAGTATGGTATTATACAGTATTGTATTGGTTTGTACATTATTGCATGGTGTATGGGTATAGTATAGTATAGTATAGTATTGTACAGTATTGTACAGCATTGTGGCATGGTATGGCACAGTGTATGGGACAGTGTAGTACGGTATGGCTCAGTGTATTGTCCAGTATGGTATGGTACATTATGGTATGGTATGGCACAGTGTATGGTACAGTATGGTATGGTATAATATTGTCCAGTATGGTATAGTATACTATTGTACAGGATGGTATAGTATAGTATGGTATGGAACAGTGTATGGTACAGTATGGTATGGTATAGTATTGTACAGTATGGTATGGTATACTATTGCACAGTACAGTATGGTACAGTATAGTATAGTATGGCACAGTGTATTATACAGTATGGTATGGTATAGTATTGCACAGTACAGTATGGTACAGTATAGTATAGTATGGCACAGTGTATTATACAGTATGGTATGGTATACTATTGTACAGTATGGCATGGTATGGCATGGTGTATGGTATGGTATAGTATGGTATGGCACAGTGTATGGTACAGTATAGTATGGTATAGTATTGTACAGTATGGTTTGGTACAGTTTTGTACAGTATGGTATGGTGCAGTATGGTATGGTATAGTATTGTACAGTATGGTATGGTATAGTATTGTTGGTACAGTATGGTATGGTACATTATGGTACGGTATGGTATAGTATTGTACAGTATGGTATGGTATAGTATTGTTGGTACATTATGGTACGGTACATTATGGTACGGTATGGTATAGTATTGTACAGTATGGTATGGTATAGTATTGTTGGTACATTATGGTACGGTATGGTATAGTATTGTACAGTATGGTATGGTATAGTATTGTTGGTACAGTATGGTATGGTACATTATGGTACAGTATGGTATAGTATTGTACAGTATGCTATGGTATAGTATTGTACAGTATGATATGGAATAATATTGTACAGTATGCTATGGTATAGTATTGTACAGTATGATATGGAATAATATTGTACACTATTGTATGGTACAGTGTAGTATGGTATGGTACAGTGTATTGTACAGTATGGTATGGTATAGTATTGTTGGTACAGTATGGTATGGTACATTATGGTACGGTATGGTATAGTATTGTACAGTATGGTATGGAATAGTATTGTACTCTATGATATGGTACATTATGGTACGGTATGGTATAGTATTGTACAGTATGGTATGGTATAGTATTGTTGGTACAGTATGATATGGTACATTATGGTACGGTATGGTAGAGTATTGTACAGTATGGTATGGTACATTATGGTACGGTATGGTATAGTATTGTACAGTATGCTATGGTATAGTATTGTACAGTATGATATGGTATAGTATTGTTGGTACAGTATGGTATGGTACATTATGGTACGGTATGGTATAGTATTGTACAGTATGGTATGGTACATTATGGTACAGTATGGTATGGTATTGTACAGTATGCTATGGTATAGTATTGTACAGTATGATATGGAATAATATTGTACACTATTGTATGGTACAGTGTAGTATGGTATGGTACAGTGTATTGTACAGTATGGTATAGTATTGTACAGTATGGTATGGTATAGTATTGTACAGTATGATATGGTACATTATGGTACGGTATGGTATAGTATTGTACAGTATGATATGGTACATTATGGTACGGTATGGTATAGTATTGTACAGTATGGTATGGTATAGTATTGTTGGTACAGTATGATATGGTACATTATGGTACGGTATGGTATAGTATTGTACAGTATGGTATGGTATAGTATTGTACAGTATGATATGGAATAATATTGTACAGTATTGTATGGTACAGTGTATTGTACAGTATTGTATGGTATAGTATTGTACAGTATGACATGGTATATGGTACAGTATGGTACGGTATGGTACATTTGTCTGAACTGCCACCACTAACTAAGCAGAGAAAAAGAAAGGTGTCTGTCCCTTTTATCTGAAAAACAAGACAAAAGATAAGTCTGTGTGTCTGCGTGCATGTGTGTGTCTGTCTATCGTACTGTCTCACTCTCTTCCTTCCTCTGTCTCTCTGTCTCCTTCTGCCTGTTTTCCCCTGTCTCTGTCAATTCTTTTCAATATACACTCACCCAGGCGTCTCTCTGTCTGTCTCTCTGTCTCATTTCCACTTGTTACACTCTGTTTGTGTTCCTCTCTGCACTTCTTTCAGCACACAGTGCTGAAATTTTAGACACACACACACACACACACACACACACACACACACACACACACACACACACACACACAGTTTGGTCTCCATTTCTTAAATAAATAGGAGTTTCTGTTTCTGATGTGCATCTCTCCATCCCTGTGTGTCTGTCTGTCTGTCTGTCTGTCTCTCTATTAGCTCATTAGCTCATGTCTGCTTGTACTGTACAGCAGTCATCCTCCTGGGAGAGTAGGCCATGGCTGTTTCCACGGCGATATGAGGTTGAGTGACAGCACTGAGGGGCGGGGCTCGATCAGACCGGCTGTCATTAAAGCGTAATTAAGAGCAATTAGCAATTAATGCCTCAGGATGTGTTAATCCTTTAAACAGCGGTGACGAACATGTGGCTGTCGGGATGACAACCACACGCACACACACACACACACACACACACACAGTAATAGATCTGTCGAGGAAAAATGATACAGGTGTATGTAAATGACAAAAATTTATTTAAAATTAAAACAACCACACACTTCTCAGACTCGTTACCACACTCACACACACACACACACACACACACACACACACACACACACACACACACACACACACACACACACTATACTCTTAGTTATTAAAAAACAAAACCCTGATTATCAAACTTCAAGTGCTTAAATGTGTATTGTGTTAATGAATGAGTTAGAGGTGATTTATTTAAATGTACTGAAACATGAATTCCTGAAGAGCTGCATGTGGTTTGAGGTCGATGCGAACAGAAACATAAAACATGAAAACGTGTGAAACGTGTGACTTGCATTTAAATTGCATTTTAATTCAGGTTAACGATTATCGTTCCAGGGTTTGTGATTTAGGTTTATTTTTCTCTCAAAGTGTCGGTTCTGTTATATTAACTTACCAGTACAAAAGTGCTTTACCCTTTACTTTAATGAAAATCTGTGTGTGTGTGTGTGTGTGTGTGTGTGTGTGTGTGTGTGTGTGCACGATTTAAAATGTTAGCTCACACACTTGGTGTGCAATGTGTCAGAGAAAGATTTACGAAGCAGACGAAGGAAAAAGTGAAAAAGAAAGACAGCAGTAGACGTCCGATACGTTAGGAAGACGCATCAGTCTGTATCGATTGTGCTTTAGTATCTACAGTCAGCCTTAGGCTTCAATCACATACTACATTTACACACACACACACACACACGCACGCACGCACGCACGCACGCACGCACGCACGCACGCACGCACGCACGCACACACACACACACACACACACACACGCACACATACACACACACACACACACACACGCACACACACACACTTACTTTACACCAGTCTATCATTATTTCCCTCCAACATAAGACTGGGACCAGGTTTAATGACTCATCATCAGTATACTAATCACCGGTCTGATCATCTGTCATCATCTGCACCTGTTTCTCACTGATTCAAGCACCTTAAGTTAGATGCTAGAATGATTCATAGGTCACTGTGTGGCTTAACAAACAAAAAAAAACATTCCTCAGGTACATGGACTGGACAGAAAAAGTGAGACAAAAACTTGGCAAAAAAGTTTAAAAAAAATTCAGGAAGCTTTGAGAACTATGTCTCTAGACTACATCAAATGAAAAGAAATTCTGGCGATTTGGTAGCAAAAATATAAAGAAGGTGTGGATTTTTGCACAGTACTGCAATTTCTATAATATCTTAGGTTATTTTAATCCGGATAATTATATAGTAAACGTTTAAATAAAAAAATTAAAGGTTTAGTTTTTCTTTCTCGTAGATGACATGATGCTCACTCCATGTTGCTAATGCTAAATGCTAGCATAAAATTGAAATAGAATTGAAATAAATTGCAAACATAAACATGCTTGTCATAATTAAGACTCTTTTGTCATTTCATCATTATCAGCTCTAAATCCTTTGACATTCATTCTTACTTTTATCACGTTAAAATAAACTTGCTGTTGTTGTATGTGCTAGCTTTTCGAAGTAGCGTGTTTAAAGTTGGATTTAACTGAATTTGATGTAGTTTGAACAATATAATGGACATTACAATAAGAAAAATTCATATTAACAATTGTGCACATCATTTCATTTCAATTTTAATTCCAAATTTCAACTAATTCTGTATTCATTTTTGTGTTCCCTTGCATATATATATATATATATATATATATATAGCTTAATCTACATTAAGATTTTGTGGTTCGTTAGTGAGTTTTTTGGCTGCTGGTTCCAGCTATCAATTGGTGGAATTTGAGTGAGGTGTGAAGGTAATACCTTTCCCTAAATAGAATGTTTTCCATTTTTCCATATGCTAGCATGCTAAGCAATAGTCAGAGGTGATGTAACTGTGCACATATACTTTCATACTGTACTTAAGTACATATTTCCATACCTATCTGTTTTTTTTGTGTGTGTTTATCTTCTAGTTGATTTTGTTCAATGTAATGATGTTGACCAACATTATGACTATAAACATCTGATTCATCACACAAGAAGAAAAATAATGGCAGCTGCTAAACTTTGGAGCAAAAATGAGAGTGTATTTGTGAATGAAAAATGAAGTCAGAGTGAGAGAGATTAAAAGAGAGAGAGAGAGAGAGAGAGAGAGAGAGAGGAGTCGATTTATCTTATATTGACAGGAACAGCTTCAAACAACGACCTTGAAACCTAATGAGCGTAATGAGTGAAATTTTCCACTTTAAAAAGTGAAACTATAATCAAATGGACCAGCGAACGATAGCCTAATGAGGCTCAGCTTTGATGAGAGGGAGAGAGAGAGAGTTCCCACTTTTTAATCGGGAATCCTGGCGACTCAGGCCCTCACTCCTGCTAACTCATTAGCTGACCTGATGATTGCATGATTAGAATACTTTTGATGAAAATTTAAAGGATTTCTCCCCCCCCCCCCCCCCCCCCACCCTCACACCACTCAACATTTTTTTTTACGAAGCTTGATAAATATTGCACGGCTTTTTCACTCCGAGAGAGATAAAGTGGGAGGTAATTTATTAAGACGACTTCAAAGCTCGCCTCAATAAAGAGCAGCGTGCAGCTGATTTGGTGTTGTTATTGGCCGTGAAATCGACAAATATATTTAAAGTGAAGAAAGACTCGGCAAAATATCGAAGTGTGCAGACAACCCCCTACACACACACAAACTTCAGAGGCTGTTTCATGTGCTAAACTCAGTTTGTAACTCTTAAGATGTTATGGAAGGAAGGTTGTTCCCTTTGATGCGCCTTCAGCACGAGCAAAAACCATTTCAGATGCTTGCTATGCTTTGGTCAATTTTGTCAGGATATCAGGAGTGATGATCCAGCCTTCAAGATGGTTAAAGGTTTTAGCGTAGCTTCATCAACTAACCCTGACTTGCTACATTTCCCACTAATTCGCCAGTTCAATCCCCATCACGGTCTTAACAGTGGCTTTAGAACCTCAAAAATCAAGCTTGTCATATGAGAGATTGCATGAAAACATGTTTTCCACAGAAGACTTAAAATCACAGAACCACAGAAGAAGACAAGCTGAAACTTGTGGACCACCGTGACAGTAACGTTTTAAGAGCCCTAATGGCAGGACAGCAGATCTAGTTTGTAGGCCTCAGGGTGTTAGGAACAGAATGGTGAGAGAGCAATAAAGATGGTACAGGAGGACCTAAACTAGAGCAAAATCTAATAGCAGGACGTGGAGGATTCTAAGTAGAACATGAGATAGAACTTGTAGAAGATCAGATAGATTGCTTTAAGATAAGATAATTTACTCAAGCAGTGGTAGGATCCCGAGGGCATCGTTTCTAAGAGTTGGGATGTTTATAAGTTTGGATACAAGAAAGATCTTGTTGACTCGAAGCTGGATGAGAATAAGATTTTCTAGATGTTCTAGCATCGAGGCCTTAGGATAGTCCCAGAACAATGTGTTTTGGGGCGTCCAGGAGGTAGGAATGGGCTCAGAATAGGTGAGAGTTTAGAGGTCTCAGGGAGGCAGAAGAGTTTTTTTTTTTTTTTTATAGAATCCAAATCTTGTAGGCCTCAGGACATTGATTGCTGGTTTTGGATGGGAGAATTTACTCATCGGCCCCAAGTAAGCAGAACAAGGATCTAGAAAGGAGAAAGGGCTTGCAGGCATCGGGAAAATAAACATTGCATCTAGACTGCAAGCGAAGCTTGTGTGTCTCAGGATGATAGAAGAATTTGCATGGTAGAAAAAATGTGTTGAGCCTCAGGATAACAACAGTAACATCTAAGTGGAAGCTTAAATTCCTGAGAACAAAAGAAGTTTGACCAGGAATTAAGTAGACACATGTGGGCCTTAGGTTGGTAGTGGATGAATTTGAATGGAAGAATTTGCTCATAGGCCTCAGGAGAGTAGTAGGTGGATGTAGATGGTAGATAAATCTTGTATACTTGTATATCTTAGGATAACAGAAGTAGGATCTAGCTGGAGATTGTAGACCTCAGGACGAAAGAACTTGGACTTCAGTAGAGGCTTATTGGCCCTAAGGTGGCAGAGGTTGGTAGAAATTTGAATCAGTGGATTTATTCATGGTCCTCAGGAGAACAGTATGAGCTTTTGGAGGGTAGACAGGTCTTGTACAGTATATAGCAGGAGGATCTTGTGGAACTCGAGTAAGATAGAAATAGGATCCGGCTGGGAGTCTGTTAACTAGTACAGTGTCTGGATGAGAGTAAGAGTTTGTGGGTTTCAAGGTGGTAGGAATGGGTTCTAGATGATACAAGGAGTTTGTTGGTTAGGAGCTGGATGGAAGCAGAGGCTTATGAGCCACACATTGGTTAGAATAGGATGTGAAATGGGAGCATACTTGTGTAAGCTTGTGTGAGTCAGAATGGTTGGCAGAAGATCTAGCTTGCTGGCCAGATCTTAGAAGAAGGATCTGGAGGACAGAAAGCAATTATGGTGTCACGTGATGCCCGTACGTGTTGTTGTTCTTTTGGCTGTTTCCAACTTGGGACCAGCACTGAGAGCTTGTACTGTATTTAACCCCAAGATTTTTCCTGATACCAGGAATAGAATGGTGGTAAAAGAGTTCAATGCTAGCCACTAGTCCACCAAAAACCTCATGATCCCAGTAGTAAAATGTGGACAATTGTAGCTGTTTATGGCATCCGTGAGGGTGGCAGGTGTAAGATATGAAAAACACCAAACTGACAGATGTAGTTTATTGACATGTGCCTTCCTTCTTTAAATGCATTTAAGGACAATGTTAATATTAATGCTGTGGCAGACTCAGCGGGTAAAGCATAAAACTAAAAGAGAAGAGCCACTGGGTCGCACAGCAGCCAAGCAACTCTTAATTCTATCATAAAGGGCTGTTAATAGACCCGGTTCATTGATTTAGCTCTGTGCTGTGTTGCTCATTGAGTCTCTGTGAAGCTGATTCTCTGGTGGAGATTTGATTTGCTGTGTTAGGTGTTCAGTGGGTGGTAAGAGCAAGAAGCAGCGTTGACCGGCAATGAACTGGCCATGTGATTTTAACAGGTCACAAGATCAGAGAGAGAGAGGCCAGAACTGATATTATTTATGACTGCTCCATGCAGTGCTGGGGGAAAAAATAATAAATAATGGAAAATCCTCACGCTAATTGTTGGGTTTTATTCAATGGGCTGTAACCTTTGGAGAGAGGCAAAGGTGTTGAGGGAAATTATTCATGTTTGCATTTGCATATATGAATATGCAAATTGTTAAGTGCGGTCCTTGAGGGTGGCGAAACATTCTAGTATTGATATTTTCATATCTTTTTATTAATGTTAATGGCAGAGTTGATATTGGTCGTAAAAAAGTGATAACTCACCCATACACACATACACACTTATAACACCCCTATCCCTGCAGCAGGTAGCACTATTTATACAATCTATACTGGAATCCATTCAACAGCCTGGAAATTTTAACCCACTTGTTTTTGGACTGCCTTTTACTATCTATTCTATCTATAAATGAATATCAGCATGGTTCCTGACAACACCACTTGCATTCGATGAAAATAATTGACTCACCGGTCTTGGTTAGTTGCTGTTACATTAATGTGCTTGCCATAATTAGCATTTTTCATTTCTTTAGGTGACAGAATTTGAATTTTGGTTGTGTTGCATCTTAACTCAGCAGCCCCCCATAAATTAACGTTACTGTGAGTTTGTGAGCTTGCAGATTAGCCCCGGAGTTAATGCGAGAGCTTGATATGTAGCCTAGCGTAGTGCGCTGCCTCTGGTGGGTGTCTGAGTGAGAAGGACACGTCCTTCGGGTGTCTCAGCCAGTGAAAGAGATTTAAGCTGTGGTTGCTGAAGGCAGGAGCTTGGTGGTATCCCATAATGCCTTTCTCCTCATGTTAAGTCAAGTACATGATCATGTTCATTGGCGTAGGAAGTAACTGTGGAAATGTTTGTAATCCAAGAATTGAATCTCCTGAACAACCACCAAAAGCTAATCCACTAAAGTGTGGGTCAAATAAACCATTTTGCTGGTTATGTGAGGAGAAGTGGCTGTGAATGCAATGCATAAAAAAAAGTTTTGTGTTTAAAGAGAATATAAGTTTGTTGTATCTGAATAGTATGTCACAAAATTAGCTTTATGGCTGGAACAGATTTTTTCTACAATTATTAAATAACAACATATTAACAAGCATGCTATCATTAGCAGTCACATAAAATTTTAGGACAGAAATACTCTCAGAAATCCTGTCAGGTTTACCCATAATTTATTCATATAGCTTAAAATCTAGTCAGAAATCCTGCCTGTTTAGCTAATGACAGCTATTTATTTGTTTTTGTTTGTTTGTTTATTTGTTTGTTTAGCAGATTAGGTTATTAACATTTATAAATGTGCCTTTTAAAATCCTTTTAGAAGCCCTACCAGCTTTGTTTAGGTTCATGAAATAGCATAGTATTAGCATTGACAATTATTTACATTTATTAATATAACTTAGAAATTCTGCCTTAATTCCTGTCAGATTAGGTCATGTTAACTGTAAATTATGTACAGTTATTAATAAAACTTATAAATCCTGTCAGAATTCATGTGAGGCTAGCTCATATTATTGAATTAGCTGGTATTAGCAGTTATAAGTATATACATTTATTGACACTATAGGACTTTCTAGAGTATAAGGATGGCTACTATGGCATGTCCGTGAGTACCATGATAGGATGATACAGTATGTACCTCTGTACTTTGGGTACAATGTAAAACAGCACATTGAGTTTCAACATACACTATAGTTTTTAATAAATGTTACTGTACATATATACAGTGGTACCATATGTACTGTATACGCATTACCATTATGATACATATACATGTATAAAATATTTTTGATAGTATCCTGGTATGTGTTCCACAGTACCATATTACTCACTCACTCACTCATCATCTATACCGCTTAATCCTGTATTCAGGGTTGTGGGGGCGGAGCCTATCCCAGGAGACTTAGAGCAGATGGCAGGGTACACCCTGGACAGGGTGCCAATCCATCGCAGACACACAGACACTCACTCATTCACACACTACGGGCAATTTGGGAACGCCAATTAGACTAACCTACATGTCTTTGGACTGTGGGAGGAAACCGGAGTACCCGGAGGAAACCCACCAAGCATGGGGAGAGCATGCAAGCTCCATGCACACAGAGACGGGAATCGAGCCTGGCCGGGGATCGAGCCTGGGCCCTGGCGGTGCAAGGCGACAGTGCTGACCACTACACCACCGTGCCGCCCCTACCATATTACTGTACCTGGTATAATCATGTTACCATAGTTTGATACATGTACTATATGAGCAAATACATACCAAACATTTCTGTCATAAATTCTGTCAAACATTCCCTTAGTCCAGAACATAATAGCTAGTCGTTAAGGTTAAGTAGTTTACGCTGTTAACATTTATGAATATGAACAATTAAAAACTAGTTTTTGCTAGCTGGCTATCTGTAACCATTTATATTATTAATATTTAGAGTAAGTCTAACAATCCTGTCAGCTTAAAAAATATAGCTGGCTAATTAGAGCAGTTTAAATAATTTTCCTTTTTTTAAATATATCTATCTATCTATCTAGCTAAGGTTGTGTTATTTATATTATTAGCACAAATAGGAACAATTCCATTAGAAATCCTGTCAGGTTAGCTTAGTTTAGCTAGCATTTACTGTTTCTGATTATTAACTTTATTATAAAAAAAATAATGTTATAAATCCTATCAGAAACTGTCAAGTTAGCACATGTACGCTAGTATTATCAGCGAACAGCCCTTTTCTCAGAATGTCTCTCAGGTTCAGCAACAGTAAAGCTGATGCATTCGTTTTGAAAAACCGACAGAAGTCAGCCATTTTGGTTGCCTTAAAGGAAGCCACACGCAGGTAGAGGAGAGAGAGGGCGGTGGAAGGTCTTTGGTGTAGACCTTTGGTCTGAAAAGCTGAGAGAGGAAGTGGAAGGAGCGAGGGAAGGAAGCGGGTCAACAACTGGCCAGCAAAGCGCACAGGAGCGGGACAGAGAGAGCGAGCGAGGGAGAGAAAATTGAAAAGAAGAGAGGGAGGATGAGAGGTGTGTCGGTGTGTCTGTTAGAAGTGTAGCCTCAGGCTATTTGGAGTGTGAGAGTCATACCCTGCCTAAGGGTGGCTAGCCTCCATCGGCTCAGGTGAGGATGTACCTGTAGGCTAGCACTCGCTTTATAAACCTGTCCACTGAAAAATAAGCCACTGCTCCATTTAATAATGGCTTAATAAGGCACCGGTACATATGCTGCAATCCATTGTACTAGAAACTTCCAAGTCCCAGAGTTCTGATCTAAATGTGTTCCAGTGCTTTCACTGGAAGAAAAAAAAAAAAAACATGGACGCCTAGAGCAAGGTTGCGGTTGTATGGCGGGCCTCTGAATTTGATAAACATATAAAGAGATCTTTATGAATTCTTAGTGAAGAGTCACAAATATAACATAGCTGTCACAAATTTCTAATAGAGTTTAATGTAAGAGAAATCATATTACATATAAAGGTTATATTAACATACACATCATGTACATTTTCTAAGACATACTCACTCACTCACTCACTCACTCACTCATTCTTTGTACCACCTATTCTGTTCAGAGAGTCTGAGTACACACTGGACAGCGTGCCAATCCACAAGCACAGGGCACACAGGCACACACCCAGGAATCGAACCCCTGAACCTGAAGTTTGAAGGCCAAGGTGATAACCATTAAACCACCATGACACCCTCGAAAACATGCCTTCCATGTTAATCACTGAAATGATCATTATAGGCAGTTAATGAACACAATCCCATGCTGTTTCCCCCAGCGACATTTCATTTTATGTTACGGAATGTCCATGAAACAGGTTATCACTTACCTTATAGCAGCTATAAACGTTAGTTCATTTACTATTCTCTTTAAGTTAATCATGATAAGAATGATACACACCGTATCATCTTACAAGAAGGAGTTGTAAGTTTTGGTTCCTGCATTAACAGTACCAGGGGTGGGGCTAAGACCATTGATCATTGCTGATTGGTTATACAGACCTCTTTCATACAGTTGGTGAAATATCAGAGACGTTGACAAAACCAAAAACAAAAAAACACAATTTTCAATTTTATATTCCATAGGTTCCACCGGTTCATCTATGGGCCAGATTTTGTACATATATATATATATATATATATATATATATATATATATATATATATTTAAACATGCCAGAAGTAAAAGATCTTGTCCGAGGATGTTTGTATTGACATTGTCCTCAGTGCTAGCACTCGCACTTGATATCTGAGCACTCAGTCAGGACAAAGGGAAAAAAAAAAAAAAAAAAAAAAGAGAGAAGAAAATCCTATGCTGAACATGTTGTCCACTCCAGGGATGGTGTGGAGTTGGAAACACTGGCTTACTACACTGCTGAAACGTCTGTAGTTATTGATCAGATCTCTCAGTCTGCCGTGAAGGGCTTCTGGCCAACTCTTTTCTCAGAAACCCATTAACTCACTGTGACATTACTGCGCGTTTGACTATGAATTGCTCATTCGTGTCTCGGAAAGATGTCCCGAAGATCCCCGGTTTCGCGTTCCGTCTTCCCGAGGTGGATTTCCTTGTCGAGTTTCAGCTCTCTGACAGACGGCCTTTGCTTCGGGAGTAAAAGCCTTTAATGCTGCGCAGGATTTGTTTTCCTTTCAGACATTGTCTGCTGTGAAACACGTCTAGTGCTGCTATTCAGAAACACTGACATCATATGCTGACTGGCTGTCTCCTGCTGGGTAAGGCCCGAAAAATGGTACACTCGCGTTCACCAAATATTCGCAGAGTTCACATTTCTCACACCTCAGATCCGTTAAACAACCGCAAGAAATGTAAACTGAAATGAGTTCATTTTGAAATTTCACACAGCAGTATTAGACATAATTAAGTATTAGAATTTTTTTTTTTCAGATATTTTCTGAACTCTGTCTGTAGGATTTATTTAAATTCATTTTTAGAAATAAAATTCATTTTTCAACATAATCTCCTTGCGTTTCTTTTCAACAAGCTTTTGTATTCCCTAATTAAAATTTGTTTTATTCTAAGCTACTGTACAAGCCATGCATGCACCGCTGTCTTCACTTCTTCAGCAGAAGTGTATCTTCGTCCTCAAAGGGCTGCTTTCAGGGGCTCGAGCAGGTGCAAATTTGACGGAGCGAGATCAGGACTATAGGGAGTGTCAACAGGGTGGGCCGATCAGGACGTCCTTGGATATCGGCCCTCTGAGGTTTAGGCTTCAGCTTTTTAATGAGCGTCTCACTGTAACGAGCACTGTTGATTGTTGAACGTTTTTCCCGACAATGTTCCAATACTTCTGGCCCTCGGGAATCCCAGAAAACTGTGAATTTTTCAACTGATAGTTGACTTTTTCTTGGGTTAGGATTGAGGATGCTTACTCCTTCTTGATGGCTAATACTGGTGCAGCCTATGTCTGTTCATACACGCGACAAAACACTTTATACATACAGTACTGCGCGCAAAGTTTCAGATAATTTACGCCACCAGGTACACCCTCAGACCACCAAAAGCGAATCATTGCACACTGCTCTTCTTTCACGCAAATCACATTGTTGTTTGTTGTTACAAATAACCTGATAAATGGAAAAAGTTAATTATATTTTTAAAAAAAAGTTAATTATATAAAAACTACTGTACCACAAAGCTAAGAGTTAGCATTAGAAGTAGTGAAAATCTTAATTCTCCATTTAATCTATTGGTCAAAATATGTTTTTTTATATATGTTTAGCTAGCTTTTTCTTTTTTGTCGTTTTGACAGCCGATATTAACATTCTAGTTTGTCTAGTTTTATCTTAGTTTTGTTTGTTTCCTAGTCAAAATTGACCTGCCACCAGATTCATAAGTGGTACTAAGGTGAGGAATTGGTGCACATTCTCAAGGGCATTTGACGGGAATATAATACGAAGCGGTAACAAGACAAACAAACAAAACTAGACCGGTGTTTAAGGAGGTAAAGTAAAGATATCAGCTACAGCGGAGTGAAGTGGGACTATATCCAGGGTATTTTTCCAATAAGCAGACTGTTTTCTAAAGCCGCGCATTGTCTGGGAAAAAACACACGCATACACTCACGGATACACATAAAAATGCAAGCACGCACATAAACACAAGCGCGCACACACACACACACACACACACGTATTGATGTTGACTCTGTTCATTAGGAATGCACCATAGAAAGCCAGGGAAATTACGCATTCAGATGTTGAGCTGGCAGAGTCAAGGTCTGTGCCCTCCCGTGGACTCGGCGCTCGCCGTGCATAACGAGCGCGCGCTGCATAATTCACACTTTCTTTAAATTCAATTAACACCAGATCAATAATTGAATGAATAATAAATGCTTGTTTTTTTCCCCACTAATTTACGAATAAATAAGTTTTTGCTTTTCTCTTTTCTCTTTGAGTTGACTTTTTTGTTTGTTTGTTTTTTTTAACACACACCCCACACACACACACACACACACACACACACACACACACACACACACACACACACACACCTTGATGTGATGATATATTGTACATCTCTTGCTCTCTCCCTCTTGCATTTATGATTCATCCTCACATCTATCTTTCATTGCTCCATCACTCGAGAGTGGAGAGCTGTGTGTGTGTGTGTGTGTGTGTGTGTGTGTGCACATGCATGTTTGTGTCTAACCAAAGTAAAAAAAAAAAATTTCTCATGAAATTAGGCTGCAGTCGTATGTCCCATGACCACACAAATGAAGTGCGCCATCAATTATAAACACCATATAGCTGTGTGTGTGTGTGTGTGTGTGTGTGTGTGTGAGAGAGAGAGATTTATCTCTGTCTCAAAGTGCTTCAGTCCCTGAAACTCACATACAGTCTCTCTCTCTCTCTCTCTCACACACACATTAGCCGCAGCTCCTCCCAGGTGCACTGCTAAAGTTTTAATGACGTCCTCAGGGCAAAACACTTAAGGGTTAACCAGTTTCCAACAGCCACAGCCACACACACACACACACACACACACACACACACATAGACACACTCGCTCTTTCTAATTGACACCCAAATTGGCCCTTCTGGATTCCTTGGGTCATTTGCTAGCGAGCAGATCAGACTCGTTCTGTTTAAACTTAGCTTCAAAACTAGCCACAAACTAAAAACTCAAATAAGTGCAACTCCTAAACTCTGACTTTAATCTGACTCGAGATTTATTTCATATTTTACAGAGTGAAGTAACGTAAGTGCTTCGTTATGCACTCGGACAACAAATGATGACAATGCTAAGGAAAGAAAACTTAAACAAATGAAAAAAGACAAACAAATCCACATTTTTTCGAAACGGTTTTGCTTGGAAAACTACGCACGGAAGCGTCGCGCGGGAAAGTTGAGTGGAGACGAAGCAAAGTTTCCGAGTTCACTGACTCGCTCCACTTTTGCCTCAGCCACGGATCCTTGACGACAAGACGAATGCAGCAACCGCACGACATCCGTTCCGTGAATACACCACGTCACGTAGAAACATGTAGAAGTCACGTAATGTTTGTTTCCTCATGAACGCTGCTGACGTTTAAACAAATACTCAAGTTCATTGATTCGCTCTATTTTTGCCTCAGATCCCGCTCCTGGAAGTCTGGGGCGTTCGGTTGCCACGGTTATGACATGACGAATGCAACAAGCGCACGCCGTTCGTTTATTAATTACACTACAGCACATGGAAACACGTAGACGTCACGTTTCCCCATGAATTACCCTGAAGTTTGAACAACTAAAGATGTGCTGTTTGTAAAAGAGTCGACTCTTTGGAATTCTTTCACTTTTGTTTCTTTCACACACACACACACACACACACACACACTTGTAGAGGGCTCACCAGGACACAGTGTAGGTCCAGGAACTTCTAACATCCTCTGTAGTGCAGTAAACACCACACACACACACACACACACACACACACACACACACACTTGTATTTCATATATTTCTTTCCGCATGACTTTTCATAGCAGTGAGTAAGTACCCAATCATGCCGCGGTCTGTGGTGCGGTTTGGCAGCTGTGAGCAGCTGATGCTAACGCGTCCCGTCACCGTGGAAACCCCCCCGGGCGCTTTTGCGTGTGTGTGTGTGTGTATGCGGGTGTGTGTCTGGGTGAGCAGGATTCTAAATGGCCCGCTCCATCTGTCAGAGCTCTGGCCCATATTCAACCTGTAATCTGTTAGCTTTTTCATGATGCTGTGTGTGTGTGTGTGTGTGTGTGTGTGTGTGTGTAAGAGAGAGAGAGAGAGCGAGAGTTTCAAATTGTGTTTGATGTATTATATATGTTCAGTACATGTATTTGTATGTGTATGTATAGTATATTCTATGGTGTATTAGCATTAGCTAGCATGTAGCACCAAGCTAAAAGGAGGATGGTGTTATGAAATTAAATTAAATGTTGGGTAAATACTAAATTATTATTATTATTATTATTATTTTTGTATAACTAAAGTTATGCTGGACATTCACTCAAATGTCCACAAAGCGCTAATTCCTCAGCTGTTACATGTTTAGCGTTAGCTACTGTGCGCACACAAATAGTCATAGAGTGATCATAAACGAAAAGGCTAAACACGAGGAGAACTAGCTATCAAACTGAGCAACCGAACCAAAACAACAAATTATTCATGCTAATCTGGTCAGATATGAAGAGCACTTTAAACCATATGACCTTCCCAAGATGGCCGCCGAGCGGGAACTTTTCACCAGGTAATGTCAGGATCCGTAAGAGCAAGACGTGGGTTTGAATCTTTGTCGTAAACATGGCGATGATGGTGTTCACACGTAGCCTTGTGTCAGATGTGTATTTATGTGCGAACGCATGAAAAAAACTGTCTGCTCCATCACTCCCTTAGTTGACCTGTAATCTTTTAGCATTAGGTTTTTTTTAAGTGTGTGTGTGTGTGTGTGTGTGTGTGCTAAGAGCCTGAGGCGTCAGTCTCCAGTGGCTGCTTGGTGAAGTCAATAACGATGAGCTTTTCCGTTGATGGTGATGGTCAGCGCTGCCCTCGTTCACCACCTCCGTTTACCACCACTTCAATCGCTCCTCTCCGCTCCCTCCATCTGTCTGTCTCTCATCATCTGTCTCTCTCACCGCCAGGATGGAGGGATGGACTGGAAGATATCCTGAATGAGAGACATGAATACCGGTGGTGAACTGGTGTTCAAACTTACAATACGGCTGCAAGCTGATCACGACAGTGCGTATCAGGCTTTGAAGGAGGCGTGGCCTGCGTAGCTGTCAGTTGCAGTGAAGGAAGAAAGAGGCGTGGCTTCTGTAGCGGCTAGTCACAGTGAATGATGAATGTGTAGGTGTCTCAGTGATGGAAGAAGGCGGTGTGGCCTGTGTAGATGTCTCAGTGAATGAGAAAGGAGGTGTGGCCTGTGTAGCTGTCCATCAGACAGAAAGTAAATAAGGAGGCGTGGCCTGTGTAGCAGTCATTTAAAGTGAAAGAGAAAGGAGGCATGACCTGTGTAGCTGTCCATCAGAATGTACATAAAGAAGGAGGTGTGGCCTGTGTAGCTGTCAGTCACAGAGTTAGTAAAGAAGAGGGTGTGGCCTGTGTAGCTGTCAGTCACAATGAATGAGAAAGGACGTGTGGCTTCTGTAGCTGTCCATCACTATGTACATAAAGAAGGAGGCGTGGCCTGTGCAGCTGTCAGTCACAGTGAATGAGAAAGGAGGCGTGGCCTGTGTAGCTCTCAGTCACAATGAATGAGAAAGGAGGTGTGGCTTCTGTAGCTGTCCATCACTATGTATTTAAAGAAGGAGGCGTGGCCTGTGCAGCTGTCAGTCACAGTGAATGAGAAAGGAGGCGTGGCCTGTGCAGCTCTCAGTCACAATGAATGAGAAAGGAGGTGTGGCTTCTGTAGTTGTCCATCACTATGTATTTAAAGAAGGAGGCGTGGCCTGTGCAGCTGTCAGTCACAGTGAATGAGAAAGGAGGCGTGGCCTGTGCAGCTCTCAGTCACAATGAATGAGAAAGGAGGTGTGGCTTCTGTAGCTGTCCATCACTATGTACATAAAGAAGGAGGCGTGGCCTGTGTAATTGTCAGTCACAGTGAATGAGGAAAGAGGCGTGGCCTGTTCAGCTGGCAATGAGGAAGGAGGCGTGGCCTGTGTAGATGTAGCCTTAAAATAAACACTTTGCACTTGTGTGTGTGTATAAGTGACCGCGGTCACGTTCACTTCTGCTGGAGTGTTAAATCATCGGCTGCTTTAAATGCGTCTTTCATCCGGTCTTGGACGCTTTATTAGTTTTTCACGAGCTCTTTTACATTTGCATTCATTGATTTTGCGCGCTGGCTGTGCGTGCTGTTTCGCTCTGTCTCTCTCTGATGGATTGTTTATCTCTGAATGTTTCATTTATTTATAGATTATGCTGTAAAAAATAAATAACACTGCATCCTTTATTCATCCTGCGTTACTGCTGTTTTACAGGAAAACGTCCGATGTATTCCCATCTCACCTCTGAAAACACTAAGGAGCGTGTGTGTGTATGTGTGTATGTGTATGTGTGTGTGGTGTGTGTGTGTGTGTGTGTGTATGTGTGTATGTGTGTTTGGCTCCTGGCAGCAGCTCATTACAGCTCAGCAGGTAATTGGCCAGACAGGTAGCCCCAAGGTAGCCTGGGATACGAGCTGGGGGGCAGGAAATGAGCAGTGACTTTGGCGCAACCGTTTAAACCACACCGCGCGCGTGTGTGTGTGTTTGTGTGTGTGTGGAATTAGATTCCATTTTGGGGTGAAAGGGGTCAAGGATATGTTTTATATATTCGTCTGGATAAGTGCTATCCACACATAAACACAAAAAGGGGGCGTGGCTTTACGTGAAGCTGTCCAATCACATCGCTTCCCCTGTGGTCCTCTTCTTAGCGTTTTATTCTCATTATGATATTTTTTAATAAATCTGGTCAGTGATCAGAAACAAAAAGCCTTAGTGTGACATCACATCATGCATAACTTTGTTATGATTGAAATTTAAATTAGGCTCCACCCCCTTGCTGATAAAGGAGGACATGTTGCTAAAGAGAATCACTACCTGCTGTGAATGTGTGCGTGTGTGCGTGCGTGTGTGTGTGCGTGCGTGTGTGTCTCTGTGTGTGTGTGTGTGTGTGTGTCCGTGTGTGTGTGTGTGTGTGCGTGTGTGTGTATGTGTGTGTGTGTGTGTGTGTGTGTGTGTGTGTGTGTATGTGTGTGTGTGTGTGTGTGTGTGTGTGTGGGTGTTAATGCCTGGTCTACATGGTTCAGGGTTAATGAAGCTGAACGCTTCTTGCCCCGGGTCATTTGGCTCAGCCATTGTGCTAGTATGTTAATGTGGTTAATTAATGGCTCAGTAGAGTAGGAGGCCGACCCTGTGTGTGTGCGTGTGTGTGTGTGTGTGTGTGTGCGTGTGTGTGTGTGTGTGTATGTACCTATATCCCGGGGCAGAAGGTTTAAGTTCAAGTTTGGAGCCGCACTGAGCACTTCCTACTTTAGAGCCTCGTATCCTCAGTGTGTATCAGTCACAGTAAAGGAGGCGTGACCTCTGTGTGTTTCACGTACAGTAAAGGGCGTGACCTGTGCGTGTCACTCATGTAAAGGGGGCGTGACCTATGTGTGTGTGTCAGTCACAGTAAAGGGGCGTGACCTCTGTGTGTGTCACTCACTGTAAAGGGGGCGTGACCTATGTGTGTTTCAGGTACAGTAAAGGGGGCGTGACCTGTGTGTGTGTGTGTCAGTCACAGTAAAGGGGCGTGACCAGTGTATGTCAGTCACAGTAAAGGGGGGGCGTGACCTCTGTGTCTGTGTCAGTCACAGTAAAGGGGGCGTGACCTCTGTGTGTGTCACTCACTGTAAAGGGGGCGTGACCTATGTGTGTGAGTCACAGTAAAGGGGTGTGACCTCTGTGTGTGTCACTCACTGTAAAGGGGGCGTGACCTATGTGTGTTTCAGGTACAGTAAAGGGGGCGTGACCTGTGTGTGTGTGTGTGTGTCAGTCACAGTAAAGGTGCGTGACCAGTGTATGTCAGTCACAGTAAAGGGGGGCGTGACCTCTGAGTCTGTGTCAGTCACAGTAAAGGGGCGTGACCTCTGTGTGTGTCACTCACTATAAAGGGGGCGTGTCCTATGTGCGTTTCAGGTACAGTAAAGGACCTGTGTGTGTGTGTGTGTGTGTCAGTCACAGTAAAGGGGCGTGACCAGTGTATGTCAGTCACAGTAAAGGGGGGCGTGACCTCTGTGTCTGTGTCAGTCACAGTAAAGGGGGCGTGACCTATGTGTGTGTGTGTGTCACTCACTGTAAACGGGCGTGACCTGTGTGTGTGTGTCAGTCACAGTAAAGGGGGCGTGGCCTCTGTGTGTGTTAGTTACAGTAAAGGGGCGTGGTCTCTGTGTGTGTCAGATTCATGAACTTGCATCTATGATCGACACGCACCCTGAATAAAGTCTGCTAATGGTGCTAAGCGTTTACAAAAATCTGCTTTCAACATGTCCGTCCAAACGCTTCAGGCAGAATTCCTAAAAGTGTGTGTGTGTGTGTGTGTGTGTGTGTGTGTGTGCAAGCAAAAGAGAGAGAGAGAGAGAGAGAGAGACAGATGTAGACTGACAGGTCTGGTAGATTGGCCCATGAGCAGCAGTCGCCTGTGGCACTGACATCAACACACACACACACACACACGCACACACACACACACACGCACACACGGACAAACTGAGCAATCACGGGCCTCTGTATATACAATATGCTGAGTGAGAATATCAGGATTAGCCTCTTAAACACACACACACACACACACACACACACACACACACACACACACACACACACACACACACACACACACACATATGCACACACATTCACACACACTCACACAAATTTTCTTGTAAGATCAAGCACAGTGTGTGTGTGTGTGTGTGTGTGTGTGTGTGTGTGTGTGTCTGTGAGTCTTGGTTAATATTTCTTGATGTGGCCTCTGTGTGTGATCATTTTGTTTGTGTGTTCATTTTTTTTCAAGAATTTAAATAATCTCCCAACACAACCAGACTATTTTGATTTCGGTGTTTATTCCTTTAATTCATTTATTTTTAAACTGTACATTTTAAATGTTAATCTTCTGGTTAGCATTAAACCTTTAAATCAAGTTAAAAAAGTTGCTTGTCTCATGAGTCGTCTCGGGGGACACCCAGACAGAGGAGCTCCTAGCCTAGCTACCTAATGATCTCACCGCTGTATTCATGTCCACTGCGGTCTCCATGACGACTGCCACCATAACTTGAACCATCGCCACGGATACCAGGGTCAGTCAGACCCAGTGGTCTCTGTGCATACTGTAAACAGAGGATGACAAGTTTTAACTGGAAAGCAAAGAATGGAAAGAGAAACCAGGAAAGTCTATGCATGTGTGTGAGAGAGAGAGAGACAGAGAAAAAGTGAGAGTAACAAATAAAGTAAGAGACAGACAGAGACAAAGAGATACATGGAACAGATGAAATGGAACAGAGAGAGAGAGAGAGAGAGAGAGAGAGAGAGAGAGAGAGACATACAGAGAAAGGGACAGAGAGACACACACAGTGAAAGAGACAGAAAGAGACACAGAGGAAGGTGCAGAGAGAGAGAGAGAGAGAGAGACTGGGAGAGAAAGGGACAGAGAAAGAGAGAGACAGGGAGAGGGACAGAGAGAGAGACACACACAGAGATAAAGGGACAGAGAGAGAGAGAGAGAGAAGGAGAGACATAAAACGAAAAGGGACAGAGAAAGAGACTGAGAGAGAAAGGGACAGAGTGACAGAGTGAGACATAGGGGACAGAGAGAGACCCTCAGGAGGCGTTGATCTGGGAGTGCACTGAAAAGAGACAGAGTGACACGCAGTGTCAGATACAGTATAAGGCACAAAGTGAGACAGCATGAGACACAGCATGACACAGATTGTGAGACACAGAGTGAGAGACAGCCTGAGACACAAAGTGAGACAGCATAAGACACAGCGTGAGACACAGCATGAGACAGAATGTAAGACACAGCATATGAGACATAGTGTGAGACTCAGCACTGAAAAGATAGATTTTGTTGTTGTTGTTGTTGTTCTTGTTGTTTGCCTACTATATATATTTTTTTCATATTTTTTCATAGAGATAGGCAGAGAGAAAGAGAGGAAGCAAAAGAGAGACACACTTAGGATGGGACAGAGAGAGGAAGAGATAAATAAAAGAACAAATGAAAGGGACACACACACAAACAAACACACACACACACTAAACTGAGAAGACGATGGTGTGTGCTTCCTTTTTCTTGTTCATTTATAAGATCTAGAGACTCTACAGGGTGTTGAGTGACAGAGTGCGCACTTCAGAGTGCGCACTTCAGAGAGACACCTCTGCTGTCTGCAGCGCATCAGGAGTCTCTGAGAACCAACCCGGGAGGAGATGAGGTCCGTCCCCGTCCCTCAGTCTGGGTGAGATTAAAGGTGTAAGCTAAACTCGGACCACACAGCTCCGACACTGATACTAAACACGTGCAGGAGATTAGCGAGATTAGCGTAGCCGAGCGGGTCTGACGTGAACGCGGACCTGAGGCCTAATCGGTTGCTAACTTCGTTTAGTCATTCATGAAAGTGCGTGCGTGCGTGTGTATGTGTGCGTGTATGTCAGCGGCTCAGAGAGTAATCCTGCCGTGTTTATGTGAAAAAGATCAAGTGAGCATTTAAACGCTGCGTTTGAATTTTGGCGGCTTTCATTTCATCCAATTGCCC